>ML976010.1:220526-231921 GCA_010015635.1 Clathrospora elynae
AACTAACTCAACACCGGAAAACTATCGCAAGATCGCTGCCTTATTGACCTCTACAACCTCACGCTTAAACTGCAAATACTGCAATCAATTCAATCAATCACGACTTCATAAGTTAATTTGATTGCAGTTTCCACGACTTTAAAGTTGAGTTGATTGAGTTGCAGTTTGACGACCACGACGACGTTGAGTTGCAATCATGATTGATTGTTGGCATCTCTGGGAAGCAGTATCCTCGACCTCTGCTAGTCCGACGCGCCAATGTCTATCATCTGCAGCGGCTACGGCACAACGCCAACCCGCGGCCAAAAACCGATCTCGACATGCTTCTATTGCTTGATCTTGCTGAATCTAGCATTTCTCTCTACACTGAGATCCGACGCACTGCACAGACAGCCAACGAATCGGCCGTCAAGTGCGTACTAGGCGCGAGACCGCTTGTTATCCCATCTTTGTTGGATGCATTCGTCAAGGCTGTCGCTGAGAGTGACTATCCCCGCATTAAGGGCGCTATGTTTGCTCTCCTGTTTGGCAGCTTAGGGAAGACCATCAGCCGCGATTGGAGGTTCACTCCTACGCTGATCAAGGCTTTCATCGAGGTCACCGGTGCCGACAAGCCTTCAGTGCAGAAACTCGCGACCAACGCTACGTTCCAGATTATGGATATGGGGAAAGCATCGGAGCGCATGGTGATTCTGCCTAACGAAGTTGTGGAGGCAATCGCCTATGCCATAGACTCTAGTGAGGGTGACAGAGTACAGATGAAGGTCACCAAGCGACGCGACTTTATTAAGAAGAAGAGGGCTCGCATTGAAGGCAAAAAGGCTGAGTTGTCGAAGGAGTTGGTTGTCATCGCCAACACTGAGCATTGGAAGAAGGTCCAACGGACTGCAGCCATTATCATGAACCTAGGACTGCGTTACGACACCATCGCCTCCGACGAGATGATCGACCTAATTGCGAAGGGATCTATTGATCAGCATCCCAGTCTTCGAGGCCTATACGCTGGCGCTCTCATAGGCTTGTACTCTGTGTATCAGACACGTGCCATAACTGGGCACAATTACGAGAAGTATCTGCTCGGCGAGGAAGAGTTGCCAGACAAAATATCCGTTACTACCAAGCCAGAGGATCCCAACTGGACCCAAGAGTACCTTGTCTCATTCGCGCAGCCGGAAGCCAAGTACTACGTCGACTTTGACTACCCAGGGTGGCTGGTCTGGGACAAGAGTATGACTGCTTTCAAGCCAAATGCACCCCAACTTGCGTACGATGAAGTCGAGACTGGTGTCCGTACGAAGATTGCAAAGCATCTCACTCGTTCCTGGTTCTCGAACTACTTCGCATTTATGAAACAGGAGCCACGCGATAACAGCGCGGATCGATTCAGAATGTCGAGCGCGATGGTGTTGACTCATTCGTTCGATCTTGTGTTCTGTGGATTGACCGAGGCTACCTTCGAGGACATCAAGGACCTTACGCAGTCTGTATACGGCGACGGGAGCGATAAGCATCAACACCGTGCGACTGCCGAGATCCTAGCTGCGTTGCTCTCGTGTGCTCCCGATCTCAAGGCCGAACTGCGTGAAGAGATATGGGAGTATGTCTTCCCGATCGTTCGCGGGATCTTCAATGATGGCTTGACACCCGAGAATGCCGGCTACTGGACTACTTTCCTCCACGTTGTTGTACAGTCCAAAGATCCTCGCCGAAGTTGGCCTTTGGTTGATTGGCTGGCTAGCTTCCGCCTCGATATGGACTCTAACGCTGCGTTCAAGGAGAGCTCAAAGGTGCATCTGTTGACGCAGTGCATTTCCGACGCAGGCTGGCATTTCCGCCTGGAGAAGCCGATCCTGGAAGACTTCATGAAGCACCTCGATCATCCGTACAAAGGTGTGCGTGAGGCTATGGGCCAGACTATCGCAACCATTCACCGGACACGCTACCACGAGTCATACAAGGATGTCGCTACGCTGATCAAGGCGCAGAAGGACGCGTCCTCAATTGGTGTCCGCCCGTACCAACCTACCGAAGAGTTCTCTAAGATGATTACTGAAGTCTTCGACCGCCTTGAGGTTTGGCGCCAGGAACGTCCCGCTGGTCAGCAGACGCCTTCATCCTACACATCAGGTGGAAAGACGGTTCTGCTCTGGCTAGACGCTACACTTTCTTCGTATGAGTGCACATCGCTTGTCAAGTTCTTCCCGAATGTCTTCATGGAGCAACTTCTCCATATGATGGATATCAAGGAAGATCCTGAACTGCAGTCGCTCGCTTACCATGTCTTCCGCCACCTGCCCAACATCCCTCATCGTGAGGGTGAAGACTCTGAGTTCATTGCAGCGCTCATTCGCATCGGACGGAGCGCGATTAGCTGGCATCAGCGTCTTAGGATCTTGATCAACATTCAGGTCATCTACTTCCGCCGACTGTTTTTGATGGGCGAAGAGCAGCAGCAGAGCATGTTCGATTGCGTCTCTGCCATGTTGTCAGACGTCCAGCTCGAAGTTCGCATGGGTGCCGCCACGACACTTTCTGGCATGATCCGCTGCTCGCCCATCGCGCTACGTGATCGCCAGGTCTCGACGCTCAAGGAGCGGTTCAGCAAGCAGCTCGCTAAGAACCCGTTGCCCAAGCGCCGAAATCCTGGAACACCGACGCTAGAGCAGGGCAAGCTCGTCCTAACGCGCCACGCTGCTGTTTTGGGCTTGGGTTCGTTAATACAGGCGTTCCCGTACCAGAGCCCTCCGCCGACGTGGTTGCCAGATGTGCTGGCTACATTAGCTAGGAAGGCGGCAGCTGATCCGGGTATGGTGGGCAAGAGCGTTAAGACTGTTCTTGCGGACTTCAAGAAGACGAGGCAGGATACTTGGCATGTCGATGTTAAGGTAAGTCGCACCCTTCCATGTACTTTCCGATAGGCCGGGAGTACTTCACGAGACGGTTGCAGATACTAACGTCTTTAATAGGCTTTCAAACAAGAGCAGCTTGAGGACTTGGAAGGCGTGCTGTGGAAGAGCTACTTCGCCTAGACGGTTCAACGGTGTGCAGAGTAGCGCATTTGGTGTGAAAAGGGTGTGCAATGTGAGTGTCGTGAAGGTATCCGGATATCTTGTTGCAGGTGCTGGTTGCTGGCGGGTTCAAATCACGAACGAGTGTACAGTATGCCGGCGAAAAGAGGATTGTGATTAAGAGAGACACCAAAGGGCTTTGCATGGATGGCGCAAAGCATGACTCATCATCTTCTAGATATAAATTGTGTTTCTCTCAACGCTTATAAATCGCTCGGTCGTTAATGTGTTCCACCAGCAAGCTGGCCACACCACCGAGCTGGCCACCCCAAAAACCAACAAAAATCACGAAATCTGTGTTCTCATATCTCAACAACAACTTGATAATAAATTCTAATAAGAAAACGTGTAGGCTCCTGTGCTGAGTTAGAGATACTTGTCTAACTTTCAAGGTAATTTATCGGGCGTTTCTAGAGACGTAGCAATTTGGCTCGAAATTGGGGGCTAAAACTCGATATCCCAACAACGACTCGGCTTTTCATTACAATGATTTAATAGGGGTCTTAAAGTTGGTGTTGAAGGTTACATACGGGTCTTTAGAACTTATTACTGAGTTGTTGAGATATGAGAACGCAGATTTTGAGATTTTTGGTGATTTTTGGGGTGGCCAGCTCGGTGATGTGGCCAGCTCGGTGATGTGGCCAGCTTGCTGGTGGAACATGTTATGGTTCCTAGGTGATGGGAAGCACTCGCCTTCGTGCTTAAATCCGCAGCTGCCCCTCCCCCACTTCGGGAAGCTCTCGGAGCTGTCCAACGTCGACGTCACACCTTCAGCGAATTATTCTAGCAACACAACACTACTGAATCACATGCACACACTTCACGCTTCTTGTTCTCTCGTTAGTGCAAACTGATAACTCAACATGCCATTAACGATCCTGTCGGACTCTGACGTCCGTACCCTCCTTCTTCAACTTACGAAAGAAGACATCCTCGACCTGCAACAAAGCCTCGCCGACGCGCTGCACTACTACTCCACATCCACAGAAGACGATTCGAATGGGTGTTCTTCGTCGTACCAGCCGCTGCGTACGAGCCTCAAGCGCAGCGATGGGCAGACGACACTGTTTATGCCTGCCAGCAGGTACATTATTCCTACACTCTCTGCATCTACTAGAGTCTGACAACGGTGACTAGCAATGACGGCCTCGGCGTGAAGATAGTAACGCTCCTAACCGGCGACAACGAAAATAAGGGCAGCAAATCGGAAGATGGCTTATCCGTTACATCCTCACTCGGGTCTCTCTCGCTGTCCCAGCAATCCTCGGGGACTGGAGGTAGTCCCACGATCGCGAATGAAACAATCTCGAGTGCACAAAGCACCACGCCCAAAGGAAGCTTAAGCCTCTTCGACAAGAATGGGAATCCTCGAGCGTTGCTCAACGCAGAGGAAATCACAGCCTTCAGGACCGCGCTCGCAAGCACAATGCTCTTTAAGAAACGAGTAAACGTTCACGACGTCGTCGTCTTCGGCGCAGGCAAACAGGCATACTGGCACATTCGGCTCGCGCTCCTGCTGCGAGGGACAGACATCCACCATCTCTCCATCATAAACAGGGATTTCGAACGCGTCCACCATCTACTCGAGAAACTGTACAATCCGCACGAGACGCCTGTGGGGTTTGATCCTGATCCGGCGCATGTGCCGGCGCACAGACAAGCCACACCGCACGATTTATCGCGGCCGAAGATCGTCATACTCACACCGAGCCATGGCGAATACACCCGCCTCCTCAAGAGCACCATTCGAGCCAGCAGCGTGATATTCTTCACCACCCCGTCCCTAACACCGCTGTTCCCCCCCGCCATCCTCACCAACCCCGAAGGTCGCAAAAAGGGCAGATACCTCGCCGCCATCGGGTCCTACAAACCGCATATGGTGGAAATCCACCCGGACATCTTGCGGCAGAACGTAGCACCTGAACACGGACATCGGCATTTCCACAAACACGCACAGCAAGGCGGTGCCGTCGTCGTAGACTCCGTGGAAGCGTGTCTTAAGGAAGCTGGGGAAGTGATACAAGCAGGGCTAGGCCCGGAGCAGGTTGTTGAGATTGGGGAGCTGGTAATGCTGAAGAGAGATGCGGAGAGGAGGAGGAGAGATTGTTTAGCTAGTCGGAGTGCGGAAGGCTTAGATGAGGGTGGGGTCGAGTTGGGGGAGTGTGAGAAGACAAAGAAGAGGATGAGGGGGAGGGGAAGTGGGAGTGGCAAGGAAGATCATGACGGCGAGGATAAGGCGCATAAGAGTCTTATGGAGTGGTTAACCAAGGGCAATGTCATCTATAAGAGCGTGGGGTTAGGGCTGATGGACGTTGTTGTTGGGAATGACCTGGTGAGGCTGGCTGATGAGCGAGGCATCGGAGTGAAGATAGAGAACTTCTAGGGAAAGTTGCCGCATCCGTCACCGCACCCATCGCCAGGCCTGGAGCACTTGATGGACTCCTGCGAGTGCAGCTGAAGGTCGATAACGTTTTTCTGGCGTTGGGGATATCGAAGTATATTGCGAGCACATCTAGAGTTAACATATTAGTCAAGCTGGCAGGCATCACTACAATGCAAAGATGCTCAATGGCGTGCGTTATCGTGATTGATTCCAGTCAATACAGTCATTAGTGACTGCTTTTAACCCTCCTAGAACTCCGTGGTATTGTGAACCGCCCACATGCAGAGATAAGAGACACGCCATAAATCGTCACGAACCAGAAAGCACCTCAAGGCTTAGATCTTGATAGCGCTCTCGATAGCCTTCCTGCGCTTCTCCATGCGAGCGTTGGCCTTCGCACCCATGATACCTCCTCCCCAGTGGCGCGATGCGTCCTTGTGGTGTGACTCGAGGTAACCATCGTTGACGGCAGTGACGAGCTTCTGGAGCTCGTTCTTGTCCTCGGCGCGGACTTCGGTGATAGCAAGAACAGCAGCGGTCTTCTGGTGGACGACAGTCCCGAGACGGGCCTTGCCCTTGACGATGACGTATGGGACACCCATCTTGCGGCAGAGGGCGGGGAGGTAGACGACGAGTTCAATGGGGTCGACGTCGTTGGCGATGAGGACAAGGGCAGCCTTCTTGTTCTCGACGAGGCCGACAACGTGGTTCAGACCGTACTTGGCGACGTAAGGCTTCTTGGAAACGTCTTCCTTCTTCTTGCCCTCAGCAATGGCGGTAGCCTCCTTGGTCAAACGCTCCTTCTTCTCGGCCTTGGTCTCAGGGCGGTACTTGTTGAGGATCTTGAAGGCCTGGGTAGCCAGGTTCCTGTCCGCAACGTGCTGGAACTGTGCGATCGCCGGCGGGACCTTCAAGCGCATGTTGAGGATCTTCTTTTGCCTCTGGAGGCGGACGTATGCGGGCCATCTATTGACATAGTTAGAAGACGAAGGCCGAGGTTGTTGGGGGAGAAAACTGACCGGACCATGCGACCGACATTGCGCTGGGGCTGGAGATCTTGCCCGATGCCGAAGTTGCGGCTTCTCTTCTCGATGAGAGGGTTCTGTCCCGGTTAGAGGCTTGTGTCAATCTGGAGGGCGTAGGGAGTGCGGCAGCTTACCTTGGTGGGCTTCTTGGAGGCACCTCCGGCTTTTCCCTGGGGGAAGGGTGCCGGGGCCGCTTTCTTACCTTTAGGAGGCATCTTAAGGACTTAAACCATTAGCTGAATGCCCAATTCACTAAATCACTTGGGTCCTGAGTCCCGTAAGAGTGAGAAGGCATTGCTGCCGCTCAACACTCTGGCCATCCTATGGTTCGGCATGCCTGTCGCATGTTGTGGGCGTGCGCTTACCGTGTGTGTTTGGCGGCGGTCGGTCGACGAAGAGGGAGTTGGTGGAGTTGGTTGACGAAGATTCGGAAAGCAGTCGCAAAGTTTCGCATGTCCAAATTCAAGCGAGTGCGCAGGTGCGGCGGCGAAACGTTTAGCCGGCGCTAGTGCTCGTCCAATGACGCGCCGGCGCCGACGCCGACGAACCTCACCACACGAGCACGATGAGCTCGATGGCGAACAGAACCGAACGCTCAGAGAAAGGTCGACTTAGACAGCTTGTCACGCTCTTCTTTCTATGGAAGGTGTTGCTATTCTTCCTTGCAGCCTTCTGCCCTGGTCCTGGATACGATACTTCCGCCCTAATACTGTTCGACACCAGCACGCATCGGCACAACAACTTCGACAATATTACGCGATATGATCGACTTACTCTCAGTTTCTTCCGGTGGGATGCTTTGTACTTTATCAAAGCTGCCGAGCGGGGCCAAGTTCACGAACAAGAATGGGCGTTCAGTTGGGCGTACTCGCATCTCCTGAGACTTACCGGACAATGTGAGGAGATTACCCGTTACTCTGGCGCAGCATTGATAATATGTAGTTATGTCCGGCAACACAGAGTGTTCGTTACAGTACTACATTCTGGCTGGCATCATCATCTCCAACGCCTCCCACCTCCTCTCCGTACTAGTGCTTTATCGCCTCTTGACATTGATTCTGGAACCGCAACAGCCACGCGTCATCCCATTTGTCGCAGCTGTTTTGCACATCCTAACACCGGCTTCTCTGTTCATGTGTGCGCCGTACGCGGAAGCCTTGTTCTCCTTACTCAACTTCACTGGGATGCTTCTTTACGCCCAATCCCGAGCCTTGGCTGATGCTCGAAAGTCCTCTATCCTAGAGGACGCTTACAAGCTGGGCTCCGGTCTATTCTTCTCTGCGGCAACACTGATGAGGAGCAACGGTCTACTGAGTGGGGCTATCTTCCTGTACGACGTTGCAAGATATCTGCCTCGCATCATGTCAGCGCAGCTGAGCATACGTGACTTTGGGAGGGTCTGTATTACATGTGTGGCTGGTGCTTTGCTTGCATTAGGGTCCCTGGGACCGCAGTATCTGGCATACGCGGAGTTTTGTAACCCAAAGAACGGCGCTGACACCAGGCCATGGTGTGGGAAAAGCCTTCCAAGCATTTACTCCTGGGTACAAAGTCACTACTGGTAAGCAGCCTCCACCGCATTTCTTACGACTCTGATGTTTTGTTAGGAATGTAGGACTCTTCCGTTACTGGACCATTTCAAACCTGCCTCTGTTCCTCCTAGCGGCACCGATGTTGTGGCTCTTAGTAACGTCAAGTGTCACAATTCTCCGCAGCTGCGTTCAGCGACCGTTGCCTGGGCATCTTGCACCCCGGGTTAGTGGAACGTTTAACTCCAGGAACGGCTCTTCCGCGATATGCAAGCTACCAGAATTGGCATTGCCACAGTTGCTGCTAGCCGTTGCTGCCATGACCACGTTTCACGTCCAGATTGTGAATCGGATCGCTTCCGGGTATCCAATCTGGTATCTCATCATTGCTAGGTGGTTAGTAGACCGGCAAACAACATCTTCGATCGGAAAGAAGTCGCAATATGGGCAATGTTGCGTTCGTGGCATTGTCATATATGCTTTGGCTCAGGGTGTGCTCTTCGCCAACTTCCTTCCACCGGCCTGAAACCGAATGTCAAGATTATTCTTCGACTAGGACTATGACATTGTCTTGGCCAGCAGTTCGGTGTCATTGGAATCAGTAAATTCCGACGTGCGCATTACGAAACCGAGTGGTACACTCTACAACGCTGACTTCTCGAGCTGTGCCATACTCATCGCCTGACCATGACTGATTCAATGCGACATAAAGTTATGCTAGGATAATATGGGTATGCAAACTTCAGATATAGAGAAAGGTCGGCTGATGCAGTGCAGATAATTTTACAAGAAGAGGGAACAAGAACTAAAACAATTTGCGCCTCTTCACCAGCGATTTTCAATACGACAAAATGTTTCAAACTATCTCGGTTTCGCCTCTGCCTCCATTTTCACTAACATGTCATTGTAACCACTTATACAACGGCGTCCGTTCCGTCGCACTTGCGACTCTGTGGCGTAAAGCCTCAATTGCAGCCGTTGAGCACGTTCAGAATTGGGGCTTCGCACAGCTTATTTTCGTCTTGCAGCTTTCGGCTCGAACAATTTGAGGTTTTACTCCGAACATCTAGAATGTAATGTTCGTGGATAACAGGCTGACTACCTGTTTTACAAGCTTCAACTACAGCGGCGGACTTATGAAGATACTTCCGGTTCCGCGCTTGCCGAACACGCGAGTAGCACTTACCAAGTATCGACTGTTGTACGTGACAACGCCTGGTCTTACCTAGACATCTGGAGCCGGAAGGATAGCCGATAGGCCGCGCCCATGCCAGGCCCCCCACAATTCCACTGCCCAGCTTGCTCTTGAACGTTCATGTGCATAGCCGCTAATAAAAAATAGTCCCACCGTGGGGACCTCGGAGACATCCGAAGAAGTTCACATGAAGCAGGTGATCCGTCGGTCTCAGCCTACCGCAAGGTGCATACCTGACGGCATTGTACCTGCATAAGCTGCTGACAACCATGGTCTAGCGAACCTTGGAAGGAATAGCTAGTTGGCTAGTTGTCTAGCCGTTTGCATCGCAACGATACAAGAGCATGTTGTACGCTTCCACCAGACGTTTTCAGTTCTGTGTGTATGCAATTTCGGCACGAACTGCAAATCGTATTGCATGATGAGGTAAATTCGTCGAATAATGTTAAAAGATTCTGGGACGAGCATCACCGAGTTTTGCATGGACCTAAACCTCCTCGCAGAGCACCCACATCATGGGGAACACTAAACCGCCGCCTCACAGCCGTCAGCAGTCATTCAGAGCCGACATCTCTCAGTTAAGACAATCACTGTTGAGTCTTGCAAAGACGCCACTGGCTTCAACTAGCATTCTGTGGTGAAGAACCATGAGTCTCGAAAGGGCAAGAGATGTTTCAAATTGAGCGTAGCGTTGCTAGTCTATGGTGGTAAGAGCATGATATAAAGTCTGTTCTTCTGCTGACCGTCTAGCAATTGGGCACATCGGACTGAGAAGACCTTCACTCGTTTCTGGATCAAGATGAGGCTCTTCACCTTCGCTACTCTCTTCAGCGTTTCCGTGGTTTTCGCCGCAGTTCTGGACCCCCGACAGCAACAATGCTCCCAAGATGAATGCTACCGCGCCGTTTGGGGCAACGGAAGTCTTCCTCACATCGTCGAGGCGGCCAAGGACTGTGAGAACTATCTGACTACAAGTGTAATTTGGTACCCAATGTATGTACCTTGCTGTCAACACGACTCGGCTCAAATTGACAGCCATCCGCTAGCACTACTCGTACAGTCATCGACCTGACCACCTCGACCACGACCACGCCATGCGCTACAATTGCGACAGCCATTACGACAAGTGCAGCGACCTCCTTGACGCCTGCGATGAGAGCACTCGATGCCCTTCAAGCCTTGCCGACTGATTGGTCTACGTCAACAGTTTATGGACCGGAACCTACGTATGCCATGCAAGCATGTGACTCTCTTGCTTATTCTTCCGTTTGCTCTTGTGGAAGCATCACCCAGGCTACGATCACCTATCTTGGAACAGTGAGTCGGAGCCTCCATAGTTTGGGAAAGTCTAATCTAACATGTTGCAGAGTACGATTACGACTTCAACGCTTACGTTCACCAGTATTTTGACAACAGGCACCCCTTGCCCGGTTCGCACGCCTTCTTCGTCTCAGGGTTCTTCGGCACTGACAAGCACAATCTCTACGACGATGCAGTCTAACAGTGCCTCCAGCAGTGCTTCCAGCAGTGCCTCCGGTAGCACATATATCTCCTCATCCAGCGCAGGCATATCGTCAAGCAGTACGGATAGCTCTGCCACATCGCCGACTGTGTCCAGTAGTTCCGTGTCCAGTAGTTTCTTCGCTACAAGCAGCTCATTCATCACATCGAGTGACTTGACATCTGCCTCAAGTAGCGCATCGAGCACGTCGAGCGACCTGTCATCTTCTCCAAGCTCTACGATCCCCACCTCAAGCGGCTCGTCTACAAGCTCAGGTTCCTCGTCTACAGCTTCAGTCACATCATCTGCGACGCCAACAACTTCCAGTCTACCCTCGATTACCTCCAGTGGTAGCTCTTCCGGTGCCTCGAGCGAATCGTCTACTTTGAGCGGTTCTTCCACGGGCGTGAGCAGCTCATTGAGTACTACGAGCAAAATTTCCAGTGCGAGCAGCAGCGTCTCGCCTAGTTCGTTCAGCTCTCTGAGTTCCTCGGCTAGCAGTACTTCGTCCTACACTTTAAGTAGCAGCATTCCGACTACATCATCGGGTGCTACGAGTTCATCGGTCAGTAGTACTTCGTTCGACACTTCTAGTAGCATCCCGACAACTTCGAGGGCCCCAGATACATCGGCCAGCATCCCAACATCGTTTTCGGCCAGTAGCTATTGGTCCAATACTTCTAGTAGCGTAGTC
>ML976010.1:232441-267674 GCA_010015635.1 Clathrospora elynae
ATCGTTTTCGGCCAGTAGCTATTGGTCCAATACTTCTAGTAGCGTAGTCCCGTCTTCGGCCAGTAGCTCTTGGTTCAACACATCAAGTAGCGTCCCGACAACTTCGGGTGCTCCAGATACATCGGCCAGCATCCCAAACCCGTCTTCGACCAGCAGCACGGAATTGTCTGTTTCCCTCACTACCACTGATTCTTTTTCGTTCAGCACTACTTCCTCCACTACCAACACAACACCCTCCTCATCCCCCACGCCAAGCCCACCACTCTGTGGCGGTCCCGGCGTCCAGCTCTGCGACGGCGGCTGCCACGACACCAAAACCGACCTCGGCCACTGCGGCCGCTGCGATAACGCCTGCGCGGTTGGCAAGCAATGCATCAACGGCGTGTGCGCGTCCCCAGCGTGCGACTCGCGCTGCGGCTTCGACCGCCTGTGTGGCGACAACACCAACGGCACGCTGACGTGCATCTGCGCCACCACGGTCGAAGGTGCCGGCGTCTGCTTCGACAAGGACAGGTACAAATGCGATGATACGAGTTTGGTGAGGTGCCAGGTCAGCGCTTTTGGCAACGGGGGCTGTCCGGTGGGCAACGCCTGTGTGAGGGATGTGTGTAACTGTGGGACTGTGCCGCCGAGTGGGATTTGTGTTAGTACGGCTGGGTGTGGGGATGAGGGGACGAGTGTTATGGGGGCGTTGGTTCGGCTTGGGGAGATGGAGAAACGGAGGAGGAATGTGAGGGAGTGGGTGTAGGGTTGTACGTGGAGGGTTTGGGGGGGCCTGGGGGGCGTGGGAGTAGGAGAGAAGGAGGTTGAAAGACGGCGGATTTGATGTTTGTTTACTCCTTGTGGGTGCCTTTTTTAATGGTCTTTTGTAGAACAATATCGATCCTTCGCTTCTTAATGCGCGACTTGCCTATTCCGGAGAATGACTTGTCGGACCATTTTAGCAACGTCCGTCATCAATACGACGATATCGGCTGCCAAAGATTGAAATCAAGGTCGCATGAATTCCAGGCTCAATGAGGATTAGAGAGTTGCAGTGGCGTGCATTGGTGTGTTCGCTGACCCCGCGTTAGCGCGCGTCGTTGCTGGGACGATCGACTGCAATGTTTATGCATGTGCCCCGACTTGGCAGGAACAGGCCATGCCATATATCGACCTCGTCGCCTTCCTCGTAGACAACACACGTTTCCGTGCTTCTCTTTCCGGCACCGCGCGCAGTTCCCGCTGCCATATTCATTATTTTCCAGGCGCTCCGCGATGGCGACGTCCAACATGGCTGCACCCGTTGCTGGGCACCGCCGCAACAAGTCGGCCTCGGTGCTCAAGTCTCTCGTCTCCAAGAGCCACAAGCGCACGCCGTCCGATGGCACTGCGCTGAACAAGCACCCGGTGGCCAACCCGCCGTACATGCCTGCCCCCACCTTCCAGACGCCGCTGCTGCCGCCCGATCACCCGCACAGCCAGCTGCGGGCTGCGACCCGGACCGAGACAATTCCGACCAACCCCCCGCCGCCACAGAAGGCGCCAGACGTGCGGCCGGACGCGAAGAAGAGCCTGCACAAGAGGACGCTCAGCTCCGTATCGTTGCGGACGCTGGCGCGGAAGGAGGACAAGCCACGGGACAAGCCGTCCTCCGAGGCACGACGGCCACACGAGGAGGCGCAGATGGGCGAGAAGGCGAAGAAGCCCAAGTCGTCGACCAACCTGGCGGCCATGTTCGGCAAGGGCCGGTCACGGGAGACCAAGCAGTCGCCAGCCAAGCAGCCGCGCGACAAGGAGAACACGACGCCGCCGAGCACTGCGAACGCGCCCGCACCGCCACGCCCTCCCATCTGGGCCCAATTCAGCTCGCAGCAGGAAGCCACCACCACGAGCAAAGTCCCTCTTAATGATCAGCGGCGGAGCATCGAGGCGGAGATGACCATATACAGCCCACACGACTACTCGCCGACGAAGCAACGCCCAGCCGCGAAAGAGCGGCCGAAGTCGATGGTGGTTCCTAAGACGACCTCCACGACGTCGCTGCTCGAGACCTTCTCGCGCAAGAAGAACAATGACCGGCAACCGCTGTCGGACACCAAGGGCAACGAAGGACGCATCAAGGAGAGCGCATCGTCGAAGAGCATACCGGCGAGGCCACCACTGGGCCGCGCCAGTTCTGACATCGGCCGGAAGGACTTGGCTGTCAAGCCCCTGGCCGCGCCTCCCGCAGCAGTAAAGAAGCCGAACAGGGTCATGGCTGCCGTCGCTGCGTTCAACGGCAAGTCCAAGTTGCCAGACGCTGCCGCGATCTCTTCCACCAAACTTGATCCGAAGCTGGTTGATGCCGAGTTCGAGGACGTTCTGGTCAGTATCTCTGCACCACTGGCAACATCACACGCTAACGACGACAGGAATCGCGAAACATCCCTACGCACCAGCGGGGCCAGATGCGCACACTCAAGCTCGAAGTTAAGGCCGATTTTGTCCGCATGCACAAGCTTGACACAGCACAGCCCTCACGAGTAACGTCTTCACATTCATCCATCGGTGAGAACACCAAGCCAGCACCGTCAAAGTCTTCCAGGTCGCGGCACGAGTCTGCTGTAGAGGATGAGCAGGAGGCACAAGCAGACAAGTCAGGAACCAAGCGTGAGCGCCCGAGGAGCAAAACGTTTACTTTCAGCAGGAGTGACTCCCCATCGAAGAAACAGAAAAGTGATTCTGGCGATCGAAAGACTTCCTCGAAAGCGAATCTGATTCCCAAGTCTCCATCCACAAGATCGTTGGTATCTAATGCCTCCGACCGTTCGGTCTCGAATGGGGCCAAAGCAGTTAAGGCGGACGAGTTCATTACGTACCTGAAGAAGACGCCGAAGCCACAGCACGTCGAGATCGGCAAGCTACACAAGCTCCGCCTCTTGATCCGCAACGAGACTGTCGACTGGGTCGACAACTTCATTCAAGATGGCGGTATGACCGAGTTGGTCGGCCTTCTCCACCGCATCATGGAGATCGAATGGCGCGAGGACCACGAAGACATTCTTCTCCACGAGCTGCTTCGATGCCTCAAGGGACTGTGCACCACTGCCACCGCGCTCAAGCAGCTCAAGGACATCTCTACGACCTTGTACCCAGCTCTGCTAGCCATGCTGTTCGATGAAGAGCACAAGGGTCCGAGCGAGTTCACCACGCGTGAGCTTATCATCGAGATCATCTTTGCACACATCTCCATGGCACCAGAGTCAGAGCTTGAGTCCCGCGCTACCGAACTGATGAAGTACCTCAAGGACCCCGTTAAGGAGAAGGACTCTTCTACTGTTCCTTTCATCCTACAAATGCATCAATCACGTCCCTACCAAGTGTGGTGTAAAGAGCTGTCTAACGTCACCAAGGAGGTCTTCTGGATCTTCATCCACCACCTCAACGTCATCTCCGTTCCACCCAAACCTTCCCAGGACCCACCCAGGTCTTACGCAAAGACCCACTTCCCCGGTCAGCGAGCAATCGTACCAGCTGCGCCCTATGTCGGTGGTGTGGAGTGGGATGCAACAAACTATCTCGCTACTCATATCGACCTCCTCAACGGCCTCATGGCCTCGCTCCCCACCCGCTCTGCCCGCAACGAGTTCCGTCAAGAACTCAGGGTTTCGGGGTTTGAGAAACTAATGGGCCACCTCCGCGCTTGCAACCCCAAGTACTACGGTGCCGTGCACGACAGCGTCAAGGTATGGATCGGTGCTGCACTTGAGGACGACTGGGATGTCAGAACTGTTCGCACGGGCGCTGGAGATGGCAAGAGCCATGTCAGCCCGGCTAAGCAGAGCCCCATGAAGAAGGCAGAGAGGCCACCGCAGCTTCAGGCGCCGCCGAGGATGGACATTGGCCTTGGGCTGGGCTTCGATAAGGACATTGCGATTGGGGGTGCGAGCAAGGTGGACAATGACTGGATCTGAGGAGCTGGATCAACTTTCAACATCGATTATTGATACATGAATTTCTGGATCCCGAAACTGGGTTGTCTGTTTCGGAAACTCCGATATAACCTTGGAACGGCCTTTCGATACCACAGGTCCCTCTCTTGGATACGGACACAGACACCTCGACCAATCTTACTCCCATCCGAATTACCATTTCCGACGTTGGATACGGAGAAGGGCTTCGTCGCACTTTTGGATACCCTTTCTGGCGCGTGGCACGATTCGATTTTCCTTTGGCGTTGACATCTGGAAGTCCATGTTTGTTTTTTTGCTTTTTCTGCACTTTTCCTCATCCTCCTCAAACGGCCTCATGCCTAGCATTTTACGAACATGAATTGATGACCGAGACGGCTGGCCTTTTTTGGGCTTTCTCCAGACATGGGCGTGGCGTGTGTGTATATATTAGTTGCATCTTTATTTGGCGTTTTGGGTGGGGGGTTATGGTACTCAATCTACGACTTCTCATTGTTCCAAGTGTTGTCTTAAGTCTAGGTGACTTGTGTGCTCTTCCCAGACTGCTAACGCCCTCGTGCTTGTCATGATCAAAATATGAGCTATCATCGTACTCGTGACGCAAGGTAAAATCAGCAAACGTTGTGCAGTATCAGAGCCGCGCACTGCACGCAAGCAAGCAAAACGCATTAAGAGACAGATGATGGACATGATAATTCAATATGAATAGATGTGTGTCCTGTCTCTTCCTGTCCTGTCCTGTCCTGTTCTGTCCTATCCAGGACGAACGTTTTATGGGGTATCTTTCCAATGCTCGTAACACACAACCAACTCCATACCCAATGCCGCTGTAACGCCAGATGATGCGGGGGAAAAACTGTCCGCCACTACTCACTCACACATGTCCAGTGACCAGTCCTAAAAGATGTCGCTGGTCTTGGGTTCTTTGCACATGCAGTACTGCAGACGTCCAAGGAGAACCGCATGAAAGTACCCATGCTTTCCTGAGCTTGCTTAAAGAAGAGAAAAAGCCTGATTTAAGCCTTCTTCTTGCCCGCCTTGCGCCTCCCCTTCTTCTCTCCAACCTCCATTGTCCCAGCCTCAATCTCTCCTTCTTGCAGTCCCATGACCTCGTTGCCTTGCATCTCCTTTAGTTTCTCTTGCCCCGAGATGAAAAAGGACAGATCACGATTCTGCTCTTCGAGATCCGCCTTCTGTGCTTCAATCTCCTTGACCCTGGCTTCCGCTTCCTCCGCCTTCTTCTCGAGATGTTTGATGCGCGACATGAGGGACTCGTTGACAATCTGCTCTTCCTTGTACTGTTTCGTCAATCTTCTAGCGAGTTCAGATGCATTGACTGCTTTCTGCGCATTCCGTGCCGACTCCTTCTCCAGCGCAGCAATCGTGGTAGAAGCCTCGTTGTGTTGAAGAGACAGCTTATCGAGTTTCTGAGAAAGCGAGGCAACAGAGCGGCTCGCTTCCTCGGCCGTAGACGCAGCTTTCGCCGCTTTGTCGACCGCGCGCTCGAGTTGCTCTTCAAAATATGCGCGTTGGGATTCGAGCTGCGAGGTGAGAAGGTATGCGTACTCCATGCCCATGTTATCCAGCTTCTCGCGTGGAACGGTATCGTTGGCGTAGCCCGTCATGCCGGGGGCGCTGAAGGATTGGTTCGAGGCTGGCATGTCGACGAGCTTGCCGTCTGCTTTGTTCTGTATAAGGCGGTGGACATAGCCGTCGCCTGCGTAGTCCCAGACATGTTGCGTCACAACATCCATAGCGTAGGTATGGCTTGTTGCCTCGTAGTGTGCGAATGCATGCGCCGAGTCGTAGCGGCCGCATCCTATGTTGCCGCAAATCAGGCAGATCCAGAGGTTCTGTGTGGATCCGCAAACACTGCACTCATTTTCCGGACTGTCGCCGTCAGCACCGCGGTGCAAAGTGAAGGCATCATTTTGTGTGTAGCGGCATACTGGACAACCTGAGCCTCGCCATTTCTCGAGACAGGCGCAGTGGAAGACGTGCTGGCAGAGGATTGTGAGAAGTCCTGTTGTCTCGTCCATGCGTTCGAGACAGACGGGACACGTCGGTAACTCTACGAGAGCGGGTGTAGGTGGGGCGTGCGGCTTTGCGGTAAGTGATGTCGCGAGTGAGGGACCGTCGACGGGCGAAGAAGCACTCGCAGCTGGAGGAAGAGGAGCAATGGGTTGCTTTGTTGGGGCGGGTGCAAAGGGATCGTTTGTAAGGTCGGGGTACGAGGTAGGATCGCGGTTCGAGTCGCCGTTCTGGAAGTTGATGGACCTGACGAAGACGACGTGACAATACTCCGGCTGACCTTTGTTAGTACATCTGCTCGAAACATGCCAGCTTGTGGTCTCACCTCCATGCTGTTGAAAGCCTTGCCGTCCCACTCCTTCCTCCACTGTCTCGCCTGCATCGCCTCCCGGAACTTCATCAGCACCATGTACTTGTTTGCCCTGCTCGTGCGGATAAGCCTAAAGTGCGAGACGTCCTCGCGCGTTTGCTCGCCCACGAAGCCCAGAAAGTCGGATGGCGTCATGTATGAAGGCACTGCCAGTATGCACAGCGTAGTGCAGGCCTCCTCGTGGAAATCTTGGCCTGTGCCGTCTACCTCATCGTATAAGCCCGGCGTCTCCTGCCCCTCGCGGTACAAGTGCACTACGCCCCAGCCCATCTCTGTGTCTTTCAGGTCGGACGGTATGAATTTGCCCTTCGTCGCGAGGCCACCGGCATTCGGCGCGTGTGAGGGATGGTTGGGGTTGCTCGGATCCATGTTGATGCTGAGGATGGAAATGCTGTCGAACCGCCAGTCCTTGTGCGCAAAGCTCTGCGTCCGCGCGTGTCCCGCTCGCTTCGGAGGCTTGACAACTGGTACTGGGCTATCGTGCTGGTCGGAGAAGGATAGTCGTGTGCGCTGGCTAAATCGCCGAGTGGTGGGCGGTCGCTCGCGGAGAGGAGTCGGCTGGCTGACGTCGCTGCTGGAAGCTATTGGTCTGAATGCGCTCCCGTATGCTCGTGACTCTGCTGCAAAAGATGCCCACGAGGGTCTTCGGTGCACGGGGAGCGCTGTGCTGAAGATGTCTGTGTGCGGCGGCGGGGTGAACGCCTTGTCCGGCCGTGACAGGCGTGAGGGATACAGCTCGAAGGTGAGGTGGAAGAAATAGGCCGGCATTAGGGGTTCCTGAGGGGGGTCTTCATCTCCACCGTTGTTGTAAGTACATGTTAGTAAAAGCTATTTGCGATGTGAGCTTTGGTCGCAGCCTCGGCAGCGGGGCAGTAGCGCGTCATCAGCCATACCTTCACTGACGAGACGATATGTTGATTCGATGAAGACGTAAATACGTAAAATTTGGCACTGCTAACAATCCGTTCCGCTAGCACATACGGCACCGGCATTTTCTTCGCCCGTCCATGCAGTCCCCGGTATCAAAACGCCATAGCTATGCAATGCAAAAACCCTCCTATCCTAACATAACGCCCCTCATACACGGGATATATTGAGCTAGAAGCCCAGTGATATCATCCGTAATAATGAGACCTCGTCGTGAAGTCGTGACGCTAGAAAAACACATAAAGGGGTATCGTGTTGAAAATGCCTGACAGCCGCGCCTAGTTATCCCGTCGTCTCTGTACACACTAAGCCTGGTCGGCTTCAATTGGGTCGGCTTCGGTGACATCTTCGATTTCATGGCCCTTGGAGTTGACGACGATGCGTCGTCCTCGCTGGTCGGCGGGCACACCGTCTCGTGAAGCTCCAAAGTCCAGAACCTGTAAATCATTAGCTTGTCTTCCTGATAACAGAGGAGTAAAGTGCCGCGAGAGTCTTCAGGCTCCCAGTCGTGGCTCAGCTTACCTCGATGTACGTCATGCTATTCCGCTGGACAGCGGCAACACAGCGGCGCTCGTTGAACTTGACCTGCCACACGCCGCTCAGATCTGTCAACAGATCTTTGACGAACTCGCCCGTCTTCACGTTCCACATCTTGAGTGTGCGGTCGGAGCCAGAAATGACCTTTTGGCCGTCGTGTTGGAAGCAGGTGATTGCGCCCGTATGAGCACAGAGTCTGCTCTTGCACTGGCCGTTCTCGGGATCCCAGATGCGAAGCGTTGAATCAGCAGCGGCTGAAACGAGGCGTCCATGGCTCAAATCGAGAAGACCCACAAGCGAGGTATGACCCTCAAGCGTGAATATGCAAGCACCCGTCTCTAACGACCAAACTTTGACCATGTTGTCCATGGAACCGCTAATGCAGCGATTGCGGGCATGGTCGAGAACAACACTGTAGACCTTCTGGGAATGGCCTTGTAGACGCTGCAACACTTCTCCGGTTGAGATCTTCCACACGCGAACCGTGCAATCGTAGCTGCCGCTGACAAGCGTGTCGCCATGTGCAGCGATGGCACGCACCGAGTGGTGGTGACCGGTCAGGGCACGTATGAAGTAGGGATTATCGTTGTCGTTCGAAGACGCTCCGGTCTGCACGATGCTGAAATCACCTGGCTTCGGCAGCTTCCACACACGCAGCGTAGAATCTCGCGAACCCGTGATGATCAGCTCCTGCTTGGGCATCATGATTGGCTGACCGTCTAGAGTCTCGCCAATCTGAGTGGGCTTAAGGATCACCAAGCATCGAACGGTAGATGTATGTCCTTGGAAAACCTGTGTACACCTCCCCTTCTCGATGTCCCAGACTCGCACAGAGCGATCCGTGGAGCCGGATACTAACGTATTTCCCTCATATTGAAGCGCCCAAACACCACCTTCATGGCCCTCGAGCCGGCTACGCAAAGCTCCGGTCTTTGTGTCATAGACATTGATGTTCGTATCGTCACTGCCAGTCAAGATCTTGTCCGTGTCGAACTGGAGACAGGTCACAACATGGCGCTGGTGCGCGCGGAACGCGATGTGCTTGGGCTTTGTGTCTCTAAAGGTACGAATAAAGTCAGTATATGCGTTCAAATTTGATGCCCAAGCTTAGGCCTGAGGCATTCGCGATGTTTACGTACTCTGCCATCCAGCTCTTACGGATGAGGTGATGTCTCTGGTATAACGACTTGAATAGATGCATAGAACGCAAGCCGGGCAGGCCTACGTTGGGTTCAGGTATCGCAGCTTGCGCGCGCTTAGCGAAGGCATGTGGTCCCTCCTGCGACTCTGCAGGCCTTGAATAGAGTGCGACTTGTGTCTTCTTCGACGAGACATGCCTGCGCTGTTTCTTGACGCCACCATGCTTGCTAGTTCCTTTCCTCTTCTGGCGCGTAGAGGTGAACCGAGTGCCGGTACCTTCTTGATCTTGCATGCCGGCGAGCAAGCTAGAGGCGGAATGGCCCGTAGATGCCTCGTTGTCCGACCTGGAAGCAACCGATTGAGCTCTAAGATCGCGCTCATAGCTGTCGGGAGAGTGAGGATATTGCCATCCCCAGCCCTCCTGTACGGCTCGCTCCAGCTCGCCATGCGGTAGCTTGTAACCGTCCTTTGCAAGCAAATCTTTCCAAGCGGACTCATGCGTATTGGTAAGCTTCCGCCAGTACTTCGAAACCTGTGCTGCATTGCACATGCTCTTGACGTCCAGGTAACTAAGGATTTCCAGGCTCAGCTCGGTAGGCAGTGAATCGATGAAATCGCGCTTGAGAGCCGGGTTCACCACATCCGCGACGAATTGCAGTGTGGGTTTCTTGCACCGCCGAAGCATCTGGTATAGGACGTACGACTGCATCTGCTCCGGGAGCGCATCGAACGAGTTCAGCATGTTCGGTATGTCCATAGCGGTCGGGGCCGGGGTTGGGAGTTGTGGATTGGGGCTGCCAGGGGTTTCGAAATGTCTTGACCCGGGCGGGAAGAGGGCGAAGTCCCCCGTCTGTGAGTTGCTCAAGTTGCCCAAGTTGCCCTGTGAAAGGTCAAGTGCTGAGACATGGGCAGGGTCGAAGTCGCCCTCTGTGCCGGAGAAAGAAGCCCCGCCAATGCTCTGCTGGGCGAGGTTTGCGGCAGCAGTTATGGGAGACAAGCTCGGGCTTGGTAAGCTAGCATCTTGCGCGGCCGCTATGTCTAATGGTGTGAGCCGTGAGGGCGTGAAGGAAGTGTCATCGGCGAAAGGTCCAACTGGTTCCAGGTCGGACTCTGCAATCGGAGGGGTAGCGGCTACACCAGGGCCATCAAGAACGCTTGTTGGAAATGAGCGCTCGGCAGAGCGCCCCCGAGTGCCGGACAAGCCACCTTCGGCGTGTGTTGTTCCAGCGAACAGCTCCTGTAGTTGGAAATGAGGGGGTACGTGGGCCGGCCTGGTCTGCGACGTGGCTCTGAGGCCGGTCTTGAGTAGAGGGCCTGCCCTAGACTTCGCCAATCTGGAGAAGCCCAGTCCTCCCATGTCTGTGTCGGGTGTAGCTCGAGCCGGATCGTCCATATCCTCCGGTGAAAAATGGGCGCCCATGTGTGTGACGACCTTGCCCTTCCCGTGGTCTAGCCGCGGCTTCTTGCTCTGACGATGCATGCTGGCCAGCTCGGCGGCCTTTGTGAGCAGCGGGACGGGAGGAGCGTCGTCGGCATTATCTCGCTTGCGGCGGCCGGATGCTGAGCGCAGCTCCTGGTGTTGTTCGTATGCGTTCGGACGCGCCATGCGGTTCGGAGTCGCGAACACTGGAGGCCCATGATAGGACTCGACCGTCTTCAGCGTGCCGTTCGTCGATCGCAGGTTCTCGTGGAGTGATGTGTGCTGTTGTACCGGGTCTGACGCAGCATTTGCCTCCTCAAAACACGCCAGGTCGCCCCCAGACTCGAAGTAGAACTTCCGTATTGACTCCGGCGCCTGGACGTGGGCGAGCGGGTAGTCTTTGGCGTCCCGCCCGCTGAGGCTGCCGGGGGCGTTTATGCACAGAGGCGGGAAGGTTGTCGTCGTTGTGTACGTCGTGGTTACGACGGTGGTTTTGGTTGCCGGGGCAAAGGAAAACTGGCCCATGGTGGCGTAGGGATCCGTGGCTGCCGTCTTCGACACGCCGTCAGCGTGGCTGGGAGGGTTGCAGGCCATGGTGTACAACCGGGTGCGAGGGAGATGAGTTGCAGAAACTCGCGGGCGTTCGTTGACGATATGCAGGCGGGCGGGTGGTCGATCGTTTCACCTGGGCGGGTGGACCTGCTCTAGGTGAATGGGTGACGAGCTACGGCCTCGGCGACGGCACACACGGTCCTGTATGAGGAAGGGACGTTCGAGCCTAGTAATTATACATGTCGTTCGCTCGTGACCAGCGTGCAAGACCTCGGGAGCCTCGTGGCGGTGGCTAGTGCGGCTTGTCGTGGCTCTCAGACGTGTCGCCGCTGACGGGGAGATAGGAGGGAGCTCAGACTATGGGGCGGCTGAAACACAGGTCCAGAGCAGCAGCAACGCAGCACCACAGAGTCCCAAGAAGCCGGAGATTCGAAGGGCGTGAGGGAACAGTCGTGTGTGTCGGGGACGGCGGTGCTCAGGTTGAGTGTGAATGCAGCTGCGGGGACGGAATCCACTGTCGTTCGGCTAGGAGCTGCACCCTTGATCATTTGAAAGTCACGCCTCCATTGGGACCCGCCTCTCTCTTTATTTTCCCGGCGCCAACAACACTCACAGGTGCACTTTACCATGTTTGTGACCGCGTTGCATCAAGCATGTGAGCTGTCCACGTAGAGCTTCGTTGCTCTAGTTCGCAATATCTCCGCGCCGCTCGAACCTGTCTATAACCCTAGCCGAAGGCCTTCTCACCCAAGCTCTCCATATTGCGACAGCTATGCTGCAGCTTCCGGCTGATTATTGCACGGCGTCACTCGGCACAAAGCCTTCCACGTCTGATTCGCACGTCAACGCCATTAATGATCGGATTTTTTTCTACTGTGGCAAAACACAACAACAAGCTCCGCCCTGCTCCGCCCCTAGTCGACTTCTTTGTCCTGCACCACAACCCACGAGCGGTACAGACGCAGGGTGTACTAGACTCGGGCATTGCAGATGCGTAGGAAGCGGTGTATCCATCAGCTGTGTTGCAAGTACGCATGATGTCACTTAGCGCGCTTGTTGATCAATCTTGACACCCCACATATAAAGCCCATACGCTTGTGGTTACTGTGCAAATGAGACACTGTCTGTAAGATAGTATACCCCCCTTACTCGAGAGCTGGAGACGCACAGGGTCTTGTCCATGGCGATATCTGTTCCGAGACTTCATGTTGATCGTTCATGGCCTATCTCTAATGATCCGAACATGGCGCACTGTGCTCTCACCGACTTGGAAATCGATTGCTGTTCTATCACCAGAATGCGACGCGATGATATTAGATCAGGATGCGTCAAGCCTCCAGCTTCAGCTCTCGACTTTGGAGGTCGTGCTCTCCCCTAATCTCACTCTGGGTGGGAGCCTTCTCCAACCGAGTGCTCTCACCAAACCTAGACAACCAGTCCATCGACGCATATATTCTTCATTCGTCATTGTCCTCCACAACTCATACATCACTGCTTGACTTCAAGTTTGGTGGTCGTGCGGCCACTTCTGTCGCTCTTTGCCTCGCACCTTCCCTCGCACCTTCCCTCGCACCTTCCCTCGCACCTTCCCTCGCACCTTCCCTCGCACCTTCCCTCGCACCTTCCCTCGCACCTTCCCCGTAACACTTCCGAAGTCACAAGCACCACGCGGCAACACCCATACGGAAGCCACCTGGGCACGATGAGCAAATTTTGCTCTCGCTTGACCTGACCTGCCCACCCCACCCTCCCTCATCCCACGCTGCGCCAACCTTATCCTTCGCATCAACGCTGCTGCCTCCCAAGGCCAGGACAGCCGCGACTTCCAGCAGCGGCGGTTACTACCTACAATGGCTGGCAACTCAGTGAAAGGCTCCAAGGCAGAAGCGAGTCAGCCCAAAGTAACGTCCGGTCGCCCAACGCGAAATAGCTCGAGCCGGTTCGCTGCAAAGAAGCCTGCCCCTCAGGAAGTTCACCATGGGACACAAGTGGTGCTACAAATGCCAAAGGCAGTCACCGCCCCGGCAGTCACCAGTTCCACCACTTCAACCGCACAGACTGTCGACGTCGAGATCAGTATGCAGATCATACAGACTTTGCTGCACAGCTGCTTGAGTATTGTGGCTCATCAGAGAAGTATCTTCCCTCCAAACTGTTACGAAAACCGTTACTACGTCACGAAATCAAGTGAATGGTCTTATAATGACTACGCATCCGGGGTACACAGAGTGGAAAATTCCAACGGCGCCGGTCAAATTCGTGATAGATCCGGCAGGGTAATCATAGCACTGAAGAAAGGAATTTCTCAGCGCGTAGATCGCTTCCACGAACTACTAGTACGCTACCCTCCCCTATCCTCACTATCACATCCCCAGTCCTTAGTCCTTACATATGCTTAGGAGGGAGGAGTGTTCGATGCCTTACAACGTGGGTTCTTGGCGTCGCTACAGCTTTCAATCCATGAGAGTCCGGAGTGCCTTCTCGACAACCTTGAGGCGTGGACTTTCAGCTTCAATTACATGACCACGAGTACGAATGGCGCCCGCTCTCTCTCCAGCATTGATCTGAAAGATCAAGAGGGCTCGGTGATTACGCTCCACCAGGCCAAGCTATCGCTAAATGACTTTGTGAGCAAGCTCACTGGTCTCTGCGCCAGCTTACCGGCATTGCCTCAAGAAAAATGTATCGTTCTTAGTATCGGATACACAGATACCAGGCCCGACGAATACTTCGCGCCAGGATTCGATCAGCCTGTTATGGACCTCGCAAGATTCCCACACAACGACGACTGGGTGAAGACTACAACAGATGTTGGCGTTCTGAACGCTGGCCATCACGCGGCTGCGCTTGTTGTCTCCCGTCTGAATCCCACAAATCCGGACATCCCCAACATCGTTCCCAGCGGATTGGAATGCACCCAATATTATGGAAAAATGGATGACGTTGTAGTTGACATGAGTGAGCGAGTCAAGGCACTGCAGAAGACTCGTACTAGACCGAAGCCTTTGAACATTACCAACCCTTCCTCATCTGTACAGGAACAGGAGAACACGGATTCATATCAAGCGCCACAAATGCCACACCCGCCACGCAATTCAGTCTCTCGCCCAGGGCCGAAGCCCTCCACCTTGGATCAAATGGAGCAGCAGAGGGTCCGCGATATGGTAAGGCCTTTCGCCCTCTTTATTGGGGTTGTGCTAATTCAAATGCTAGCTGCCAGCTTCCCCGTGTTTTTCGAACGACCAGTTGACGCAACCTGTGCATCCGACTCGCGACGATCCTGTGAGCCAGAAAGCTATCGATATGTTGATCGTCAGACGAGACATACTTGATGACCTTGATCGAAGCCGAAGTGCAACGCTTGCACCCCGAAAGGAAATCACAAAAATCTACACTGCGCATAAGCATCTTGAAGAGCTCACCATTCGTTGTTCGTGCGGGCATCAGGCCGATGAAGGTGACATGGTGGGTCATTGTCTATCCAAGAAGTGATCAGAGACGCTAACAACTTCAGATACACTGCGAGTTTTGCGAATCATATCAACATCTCACATGCCATGGCTATCTTGGGAAGTCTGATAGTAGGATTCCCACCACCCACGTGTGTTACGAATGCCTTCTGAAGGGCCAAAATGAGTGTCTGGAGAAGGTTCGGAATCAGGCGTTCCTACGACGCGCTCTTTATTTCTTGCAGAAAACGAGCTACGACAACAATAAATCGTTCGGTGAAGCCCTTGGTAAGCACCACGCGCTGTCACTTCAAGTTAACCCTTACTAACACCATTAGGTTGCTCAGACCAGGACGCACACGATGTGTGGATAGAGCTCCAGAAGCTTAGATTGATTGCAACATGCGGAACCTCGAAGAAGAGCAAGCAGCGCATTGCATTGAACCTTTCCGATGATGCCAGAGGCTTGATGGAGCAGAAATTCTTCGATCCTGCATTCGGCATTGCTGGATACGTACGTACCCTCAGCACTCCTAGCGCTAGCTAGGGATACGAACAAAAAGCTAATGATTATATCAGCTCGAAAACCATGTAGTTCCTGTCGAAGAGGCCTGGAGAACTCCGAAGACCCCCAAGCGGCCCACCAACGGTACAAAGGACAAAATGCTGCCAGCTGCGAAGCGATTTAAGCAAGCTAGTGCAGCGACCTTCATCGATGGCGATGAGGTGAATACACCGGGGGCATTCAAAGCATAATGAATCGAACTGCGTAGCATATCCGGTCGAGTTACTGTGAGCGAGACTAAGTTCATCAGCAGCAATATGGTGTCAAGTTGGCGTTCGATGGTTATAAGGGGAAATAGGCAGTGTCATATGTGAGAGGAGCAATGTTTTCATGATGGTCCAGCGGCCGCAAGAGATATGATATCCAAACATCTTTAAGGGATCAAAGACTGTTTCGATCAAGCCATTAGTCGGTCAACCGACACATTCCGCAACTCGCGAACAGGTTTACTAATCCAATTAATGAATTTCACCTAGACGACACGGAATATTAGATGCACGTTGAATAAGTCTTCGGTGTTATCAATGTCTTCGTCCCCTCGACATGCATAGAGCATGGGCCATGAAGGCATCCACACTGTGTAATGCTTGGTTGCGGCGATGCTTCCTTGAAGGTAAAGAAGACCGAAAAAGGGAGACAGCGTATAAAGGAGATCTACAATCTACCGGACACATCGATCAATCGCCAACGGGCTCGGATATGCCCAGTTGCGAGGCGAATATGATGCATGGTCAGCATAACATAAGTCCAAAAAGAAAATGCCAGCCGCTAATCGCAAAGCTCGACAACATTCTTTCCGAATTCCAGCACAGCTCATCATGCGGACATTTCGAAAGCTGCTGCTACCCGCTGTGGCTTGCGACATGTTTGCTGCTGCATGTAGGCATGAATACGGTGCAAACATCCAGACGAGCGTCTTGCTTGTGCGATGTCGCTTCCGATGGTGGTGAGTCGGGAACATTCCCTGGTGGAGAACGAAGCACGACGTTTGCACTGCTTGGCAGATATATTTGTGGAAATGAGAAAGTGTTGAGTTATCGTCCAGCGTTGTAACGACAACGCTCAACGTCGGCATGATAGCAACGGCTTCTTGTTCACCTTTGTCCGCGAGGTATACTCGGGGGATGCCTGTCTGTCTTTGATATAGCAATGGGGTGATGCGACACCGTGCGCCGCTTGCAGGGTGGTGCGCATAGGTACCGTAACCGGACGACCCCTGAACGCTCAGGATGCCGTCTTTGACGCAGATCGGCTGCCAGAACGACTGGCATGGCAGCGCGCAAGCGCGGGCGGGATGATTCGATGAATCATGGGATGCTAAGAGCTGCGGGTTATACTTGCGGTCTCCTGCTTCTGACCCAGGGAAAACGATACTTCACATCGTCCTCATCGCACAGAGCAAACATCAGGGATTCGGGACCAAAGGCTGCATCGCATGGTGCTAAACCGCTCGTGGGCTCGAGTGATATCTGCAGGGACGGCGGTGCGGCGCGAATCGGATAGCGCACGCAGGGGCCCGCAGCTGCAATCGAGGTCATCGGCAGGCCTTACACCGCATATCATCTCCTCTTACAAGCCAACAAACACTGCTCGCATGTCCTGCCAGCCACGCCGGTGGCAGCACAATACGTGCTTTTCCGACACAATTGCTCGCAGATGCGGCCATTGAGATAGCAGCGCCACCGGTACCGCGACTCAGTTCCCGTCGTGTCTCTGCTGAGTCGCGCTTCCAAGCCAGGATTACAGCCACCAATTCTGCGACTGACACTCGGCGGCCTCTGGCAATATGGGACCCAGGAAGTTCTCCTTTCCCCTTCCTCGCCGGTTGCGAAATAAAGTCGACGACGACGCACGCGCAACACCCTCGATATCCTCGCTACCCCCAGTGCCCGAATGGCCCTCACGTCGCGAAGAGTCGACAAGCAAAGCACATCGGGTGCTTGGGACGTCAGACGCCTCATATCGCTCAGCATCGAGACAGACGTCGATACCGACAAGCCCTGGATACATGTCGATCACCGTGTCCGAGCCTAGTTTTGGGTCCCAGATGGACGACAAACGCTCGGCGACGGCAACCGAATATGGCGGCTATCCGAAACGACCAGGCTTGTCGACGCGGCCATCGTCAAATATTCTGGGACGCCCATATACGGGAGAAGACAGGCGAAGTTCCGACCGCAGCTCTGTCAGTCACCGACTACACCTGCAAACATCGAGCTCCACCTTGCGATCACATTATGACGCAAAGAACTCGCCCTTAGCTATTTCTCAGCAGACGTCTGACTCGGCGGTCCGGGACAGAGCATTACGGAGAGGGCAGCCGCCAGTACTGGTCGACTATACTCATAGCGGTCATGATGTTAGTCCATTATCGCCCACATTCCAGAACGAACCCAAGGAAACGAAGGAATTTCGAAGAAACAAGCCTGCGCGACTGGACCTCTCCAAGCTGTTTCCGAAGCCAAGGGATGGCGGAAGCCAGAACCATGGAAATACACTTCTCTCGCCGAACAAGATGGTCAACTCTCCAAACGCAATGTCGTCGACGTCCGAGTACTTCCCCCATCCAATGACCAGAGAGCCAACACCCCAAGTAGGAGGAGATTTGAAGCTAAAGATCACAAAAAGGGATCATGAACCTGCACTACCATCTCCGCCGAGTCTGGTGCCCAAGTTCAAAAGAGTTGAATACGGCAGCGCCAAGGTTCACGTCCGTCGACCACGTAAGGGTGTCCAGCACTGGTTTGATGCGTTTGACGAGGATAGCGACGAGGCTCCGGAAGTTTCTACAGTACCTCTCTATGCCTCAAAAGCCGTCCGCCTCAACGGCACGCAAACTTTGCCGCAGACAGCACCTGGGGCTCGATTTGTTCCGGAGCAAAGGTTACAGCATACGACGCCGGCCTACAGAAGCGATACTTTCACACTGGAAGACATTGTTGATATCACTCATTTGACCTCCCCAAGTCAATATTCGTTAGGCACGCATTATTCAGTTGCCTCGTCGAAAACAAAAGAGCCAAAGACTAACCGCCAAAACTCAAGCGTTCTTTCGTTTTCGTCGTCCGAGGACGAGCTCGACGGCGATTCACGACCTCGCAAAGTCTCAGTCTGTAAAAGCTTTGATGTAAATGACTATACTGGCGAGATCGTTATTGGACAAGCTCAGGCATACGAGGTTCGCCCGCATCGAAGAACGACCAGCACACGGTCGACATCCACCAATGCTGCGACTATCGACATAATGTATACTCCGGAACCGCCATATCCTCCATACCACTACTCAAGAAACAGCACATATAGCAGGCGGTCCAGCCATGTGAGACAGCCTTCAGTCATTCCCGAAGATGAGGATTTCCGCCCAAAGACGGCTGTCAACATTTCCCTGTCGCCGTCCACTCAAAGTCTCGTGAGCGCACGAACGTTGGCTAGTGCGTCACAGCAGGATGGGTCGCACAAGATGATGGCTGTAACTGCTGAAGAGGAAGCTCTTCTGGAGATGATGAGAAAGAAGCGTGCAGCTATGACGAACGGCACGTCCCAGGTTGACAGAACCAACATAGAACACGACACGCGACAGCAGATCACAGTCGAAGCATCGCAACCTACACGCCGCACTTCTGCATTTCTCTCTATGAAGTCCCAAGAAACAAGTCCCGTTCGGGATCCGAAGGCGCCCGCTATTTCACTATCTCCACTTCTCCTGCCGCCACGAGGCAGGCCAGTGAAGGCGATTCAGGAAGGCAATGTAGCCCTGAATTATCTACGTGATAGCTCGGCAAGCGACAACTGGTCGGACCGCCGCGACTCGTCGATTGGTCGAGACAGATTTCCACACTATCTCCCAACTCCATCCGAGTTCTCGCCATTAGATCCGTTCCCACTTCAGCTGTCGACGCCTCCTGCGAGTATAACGTCGCCGAATACTATCGACCACCCATCGCCCCTGCCATCGCCAATCACGCCCGGTCTTAGTATCGGTGACGCCGGTGTAGCAGTCAAGGTCGCAAACAGCGACACCAGTAACGACCTTGAAGACATGCCTGCCCTCGACAATAGTCTCATCAGCGGTCTATCGAAGCGCACTGAAACCATTTCATCGCGTGAAATTGACTCGCGTCAACGTCGCCGCACAGCATCAAGTGATACTGAACTCGCATTCCCGACACCCCCTTCCTCCACCGGCATCAAAGACCTAGCTCCTGTCTCAGAAGCCTCGTCTCGCACACCCAGCATCGCCGAACCTCCGGTGCCGAAGCTACCCCGCAAAAACGCGAGGCATATCAGTGAGCTGGCGCTAGCCAATAGCGTCAAGTCGAGGAGCAGGCAAAGTAGTATTCATTCGACGACTTCTCGTACATCGCTTTACTCGCAAGCGTCTAGCTACCTCAGCGGGACCGACAAGATGAGACCGCGGCATATGAGCCCTGGACATAGCGTCAAAAGTAACAGGAGGCCGGTGCCCGATGATAGGGATAGCGTTAGTGACGATGTGCTTGCTGCGTGGAATAGCCTGGGTGGGACGTATTGAAGTGGTACGCTCCCCTCGTTTTTTGGTTTTATCTCGTTGCTTCGTCTTCATTATTTTTCATGTCATCTCTTCTTACCCTTGCATCCTGCTACGAACTTCTCCATCAGCGGTTTTTTTCGGTCTTTCGTTTTCTTCGGTTTAGCGGTTCTTGATACCCAAACTCCCGCATTATTTTTATTGCCCGCCAAGTTAGGTTGGCTTTGTACTACCCAGTAAAAGTTTGCACACACAATATGAGAACGAGTTTCTTTGAGTTTTTGGTATCGATGCATTGTATGCGGTATCTCGGCATTTATAGCTTGATGTGTTTGGAAGGTTGATGGAAATGGGTGATGAGGCTAAGGATGATACTACCGTAGGGTTGGTAGTCTTTAGATGTAGTGTTGTAATTGCATGCTCGGCTGAGGCAATATAATGCTCCTTCACGTCGTTCCTTTCACAGACTGGCCCTTGGCTAGATCTGACGTGTGCTTGTGCCGTTCCTTCCGCTAGGTTGGACGTATATAGTTGAGAATGAGTTCGAAAAGGACGTAATGGGTACCTTCGGGAAACACTCCAGGTGACACGGCTAAGGTCTTGTTTCATGTTGTCGGGAGGTCATGGAAAGGATAGATCTCGCATGCTCCGATTATGTGCTCGAGAAAAGAATTCCTAGATAGCACCACGGTTTCTCTTGCTGTTTGAAGGCTGAGTTATATTACAATTAATTGCTGCCCCTGCAGTCCTCTTCCTCAAGGAATTGTGCCGGGTCGGCAGATCGATTCGCTAGGCGGTGTTCGAACACGTAGCGTTTCGATGGACGATATGTCGGGTGTTGCACACTACTATGGAGACTCTTGCCGGATCGGACATTTGACCCAAAGTACTAGAGTGTCCATTTTCGATTGCCTCGCCTAGCAGACTATGAGAGGAAAGGTCGATAGTTAGTATCTATGTTCCCTATCGCGAATATGACTTCGGATATTGGATCGGGTGCATAGGTACATGCCAAGAATCTTTTTGTCCGACAAATCCCGTCGCTTCTTGTACTTGGAGCGCGGACCACTTTCTTGCTTGGGCCCAGCTTTTTGTTTGGGCCCAGAGCGCTGCTGTGATCTTTATGATTCTAGACAACGAGCCGCTACGCTTGTGCTGGATTGCAAGCTCATAACAGCATGGTCTGATAGCAATGCAAACTTTTTAGCGCATAGCCACGGATAATAGAGTGATGATGGGACTGAGCTCAATTGCAGATGAGCAGGTGAGCGCGCGTAGTTTGACGAGTAAAAAGACGCGGTGCGCTCTCGAGGCTCTGATTAATCCGGGTCCGTGCGATCCGCGTTGGAGGAAACGCGCCAGGCGGGACTTCCGGCCCCGAAGCATGCGTCGCTTAGATACAAACTACTGCGCCCACTTACCCCTCATTCCACAGCGCCTACAAACAAGGCAATGACTGATGCGAGAAAGCAATCACGCCGGTCCCTTCGTTCCCCCAGTTCCAGCCCATCCAGTATATGGTGACAATATTTACGTTGTAATCACGGAACCCTCATCAATCATCTCTCACAGAGTTATGAATCCGGCCTGATGGTGTAAGCATTTTCTTACCCGATGACAAGTCAAATTCACTAACGCCTTCATCAGCTAGTGGTATGATTCCTGCTTTGGGAAGTTCATGAATCTCACGATTCAAGGCAAAGCCTATTCTGCAGGAGGCCCCGGGTGTAAGATTTCACTCATAAAGATTCGATCTTGAATGTCCACTAATAGACATGCAGTCGAATCCCGGTCAGGCCCCATCTCTTTTTTTTGCTTTTTTTGATGGTTGTGAGGGGTAAGGCCTATGCAGGGTAAGGGGTGCAAGCACTTGAGCTCTGTCTTCATTTTGCTAACCACACAGGGATATTTCACTGCGGTATTTACTAGATCAACATGCTGCTGTATCATTTTTGCTAATTGTGTCCTACTCAATCGGGCTAATTTCACAAGTAGGTGAGAAACACGCAATGCTACACCCTTCATCTGCAATCACAAAAACTTCTCCGTCACCAGCCTCAGCCCCTCCTCCGAGAACACCCTTACACCTCTCTCCTCAACCCTCATCCGTGTCCTCAACGTCTTCTCCTCATGCCCGGTCTTCAGATTTACACCCTCATGCTCGTACTGCTCCCTCTTCATCAGACATCCCTCAATCGCCCACTTCGGAACCGCCTCTTCGAATCTGACCCCCTTCTCCTTCATCATGTCCATCAATTCCTGCGTCCGCCTTCCGTGCATCTCCTTGGTCGAGTACATGGTCCTCGCAAACGCAGAGACGGCGTTCCGCACAGCGTCAGTGCGACAGCGCCATAGCAGGTTATTTAGCGCTTCTTCGATAGACGGAACAGCAAAGAACCGCGCGTCAAAGTACGCTGTTCCCAACACCTCCACCTCGCCCATCCCCTTCAACGGCGGCTCCGGCATCCTCTCCAAACACCCTGCGAGATGTTTATTAAACCGCACAGAGCAGTAGCTCGCACCCAAACTCGCCAACTTCTGCACCCGCTCGTTGAAACTCTGCACGCCGGCCGGGAACACGAGCGTAATTTCATCGGATTGCGTGTATGCGATTGTTGCCTTTGTGAAGAAATGGAGCAGGTCGGCGCATGTGGATATCATAGCATCGTGGATGCGCTGGTCAAAGGGCCGGTCGAAGTGCGCAGTGAAGCGGGAGAAGCCGTGGCCGTCGAGGCGGAGGATAATGGGTGTGTCGAGGGGGAGGGTGAAGTCGAAGTTGGACTCGTATTGCTTCATGCGGTCTGCGAGGGAGAGAGGTTTGGCGGTTTGCGGTGGTGTTGTGTCGCTCTCGTCGGGATTGGGAAATGACTGCATTTTCGATATTAAGATGGCGGGTCCTGAGATAAGTATTCTCGGGTTAGATGAGCGAGCGTCCAATGGTGTTCAAAGGCAATTGCTGAGAGTGGTTTGGAGTTGTTTTGATAGCGGCCAGTGTCTGACTCATCAATTTCACGTGCTTTCACCAGACTCGACTCAAAAATTTGAAAGCTAGTTCCGCCGGGGCTTTAGCATTCAGAAAGTAAGAGCAGCAAGGTAAGTGTAACTGGTCTCATCTTGGCAGTGTATATTTTCGTAATTCACATGAGTGCCCTCGTTCTACTAACAGTGGCTGATAGTAGGGGCTGGAGGCCTTCGCAAAGCCGTCGCAAGCTGTCCAAGCTCTGAAAATGCCGCGAATACGTCTAGCACCTGTTACTTAGCTTCTCACAAGCACGACAGAATCGGCTTTAGCTTGGTGATGATCTGTTGCTGAACAGCCGCATCGTTGACCGTGGTCTTGTCGTTCGCATCGCCAGGGCTGATCGTGACAAAACAGCCATCCCTGTTGACGACATCTGTCTCCCACGGCAGGCGTGTGCTACCGCACCAATCCGCGTCCCTGGCACTCAAGAGGCCAATGTTGATGCGGGTGAAGATGTACTTGAACTCGCTCAGGTTGTTGCACTCTGTGTCTGAAACTGCGGGAAAGTTGACGTTCAGGAAGGTGTTGGCTGGTAGGTACGGCTTTCCACTGTTGATGATGGTAGTGGTAACATTGAGAGCGAGATCGGCATAGACGCGGCTGTGGAGAGTCGTCGACGCGTTCCAGGCAGTTGGGTCACCAGTCTTGCCGGAGAAAGCGATTGCTGGGATCTGGGCTGTCTTCACTGCGTAAACGGCGGCACCAACAGTTCCAGAGAAGGGCACTTGGATAGCGACGTTTCCTCCGACGTTCGGTCCGGTCAAAGCAAGTTCGGGTTTGGCACCGTTCCAGAGCTTGGGCGCGACGACTTTTAAAAATCAGTATGCTCTCAGATGTCTAAGACAACATGTGGATTTTATGACTTACCATCAATGCCGAATTTGATTGATGTGACAGGGAAGCTGTTTACGTAATTCAAGCGCGGATCAGTAACGTTCGCTCCGGTGGGAGGGCTTCCACCTGGGCATGAAGCGTGGATGCAGCCATCGGAGTCGACAGTCGTAGGTGGAGCATCGGAAGAGCCTGAAGCGTCAGCCATTGTAAACCGTAGATCGTGAAAGTACGAACCAGTTCCTGACTGGTTCTCGGCCGGTCCCGAGAGCACAACCTCATGACCCGCCGAATTAAGGACATCAAAGAACGTCCTCAGGTTTCCCTCACTCCATCCGTCGTCGTTAGATTGGACGACTCGAATGCCTTGAGCAAAGGGAAGCGCCGCCGCGCCGAGTAGGAGGAAAGTCCGCATTGTGATTCAGGGAAGGAAGTATGTAGGAAGCGAAATAACCGGAGCACTGTTGTAGAAGGAAGAGACTCGACACGGCCTGGGAGTAACAAACGGGTGAATACAGACGTTTATACAAGTTCCTGCTCTCCATTCGCCATTGACTCGACCCTAGCTAGCCAGTCAATGCCATGCATTGAAACCTCCTCCTCAAACAAACGGAAGACATGGATAGAGTCATGGCAAAAGTGCGCAACGTGCGAGTCATGGCGATCTGATTGATCTTCGAATAGATTGCATAGCCTGTGAATGTCGGTGTTCGAGCTGTGAAGGGTCGTCCTCCTCCGACACGGAGACATTGCCAAGGTGTCGCGTCCCAACTGGTCCAAGGGCCCCGGCAGGGGCAACTTGATATGGCAGTAACGCCCGCACACGTGTGATTTCCTCAAGATATCATTCATTCAATACCTTCGAGTGTCACCGACAATCTGGGTCTTGAGGATGGGTTTCATGCATTTGTCCATTGCCTGCTTGAGGTACTTTCTTGACACCTGCCACACGCGTAGGATCTCCGCAACTTATACGGTGCAGTAAAGGCCCGTTCCTTGTAGTGGGTATGTCGCTGGGGCTGGGGACGCAACAGAAACACGTTTAGCAAGCGTAGGGGAAACCGGACCCTTGTATTTAGATTAAGCCAACTCCTGCTCAAAGACAGCCTCTACAGAGGATTACAAATATATCTGATTTGCGTATATCGTCAGTTCCAAATATCACCTGGAGTCTCATAAACCTCTGCCTTCTAAGCCGCACGGTAGGCCTCTTCATCTATCCACCGAGAATCTTTCTCTACCATCAAACGGTCAAGAACTAATTGTACCTCAGATAGAGATTCTTTGGGTTGATTCGCTGCGTCAGTGCCAATATTTGCAATAATCCTTCGCAAGTATGAGAAGCTAGATACTGCGCCAGTCCAGCCCGCTTGGATGACTTCCTGGAAGTCCTTTGCCGCTTCATCAACAACGTCCTGACCACTTTTGAGTATGCTGACCGTTTTTTGTACTTTGGCACGGCTGTTGGCTTTCGCGACAGGGTCCATACCAGACGCCAGGAAATGTTTGCAGGCTGCCAGAGCAAAATGATCTCCCACAACTTGCTTAGTAAAGCCTTTGTCGCTGCAATACCTAAAAGAGACGAAGTCGAATAACTTGAGCTGACTGCGGCCATCAACGCCCATATTGTACACTTTTAAATACTCATGCGTGTTTCCGAGATGTTCGAGCCACCTGAGGGAACTCAACAGCTGATGAATCCATAAAAAGCGCGTTCCTTGTGTATGCGCAGGCCCCATTATTTTTTGAGCGACTTGAAGCGTGGGAGAGCAATGCCAGAAATGACTTTACTTTGCAGCCTTTGTGGGAGATTTGCGTGTGGCACTTTTGCAAGCATGGTATAAAACGCGCTTTCCCTCTTGAAAAGGGCGAAACTCTGGAATGACATGTCAATTTGCTCGTTTGTCTCATCCGCAGGTGGCGTTCTGCTGACCGGATATTGAAAAGGAACCTTGACTATAGCCTCATAACAGAGTTGATAAACTATACCCTGCGACAGCCCGAAGCTTAGGCATTTCAACGGTGGAAACTTGTCAAGTGTGAGCCAGATATTATAAAGGCGTTTGGGCGATAGCTGCAATTGGGAAACTAAGGCGCGAGGACGTTGTTGTAGATGGATGGGATGCGGGGGAGAGGGCGCTTTCGCTGGAACAACTCAGCCATGACTAGAACCTCGGCGACCCATGACGCTAATTGAATACATCAGGTACATGCGCATGTAACTCAACTATCTTAGATATAAAGTAATTGTAAGAGTGAGCCAAGAGTAGTAATAGGTAAGTTTTAGCTCACTGCCTATCATGTCCGTTCACACGTGCGATTTCCACACGTCATTATTCATTTAACAGGTTCGGGCGTTACCGAGTGTGTGGATGAGGTGCATGCATTGTTTATTCCGTTTCTTCACACCTGCCATATGCGTAGGATCTCAGTGCCTTGTACCTTGTTAACGGTCCGTTCCTCTAGGCAACGTCGCCGTCGCTTGAGACCATCTAGTGTGATGTGTGAAGGTGCTTACACTAACGCCTTGGAAGTAACCTTGAATTGACATGTGAAAGCCACGTCGATGTGAGCTTGCAGACGGACACACCATAGTCTCGTTAGGATCTCAATGGCATACAAACGTTACAGGCCGTGTCCATGGCCGCGCCATCAGCTGCGCCGGCGGTGAAGCAAAGAGCGGTTACCAGCTCATACTCACGCCTGGAGGCCTTCGTAACTCCATGTTAACAGTTGATGTGCCCATAACCATTGTGCCGTAAAACCAACGGATTCCCTGTTCTCCAAAACGCCTTTTGTACGGTCGATGCCATTCCTCTCCTCAAACAATTCGTCTACACCATATATGCAGGCTTCATGGGTTGCTGTTGGTAGGAATCTCCCGCAGCCGTCGCCTGGTACGGGGGAAGATATTGACCGGGCAGCTCGACAGGCGGGTTTGTCTGCGAATGGTACGCGGTGCTTTGCTGATACGAAGGAGCGTTGTACGGAGATGGAGGGTACCCAGCCGGTGCTGGCGCGGCGGGGTTGTGTGCAGGCACATATTGGCCCCGCTGGGCTGCCAGCTTCGCGCGGCGGTAACCGACGATCGAGTAGATAAGGAGTCCGAGAAAGGTGAGGCTGTGACGCGTTAGTGTCGCGAATGACTTCATGGTAGCGCATTGAACGTACAAGACGAAGATGCTGAACCCAATTCCCACCGTACTTCCGCCGCGACCTATGGCCACAAAGTCCATAATCAACACTCCGGCCCAAAAGCCCGTCTGGAAGCAGTTCATTGTGAGGAAGGTTCCCGGCTTCAGCGCATCTCGCAGGAAAAGAGCGATGGCGAGCACATCGATCAAGAGGACGATGATGATCAAGAGCATGAAGACGACGACTAATCTGCGAGCCGTCAGTGTATGCTCAAGCCCGGATACCTTCCACGACTTACCCTACAGCTGGCTGCACGACGTCTTTGAAGTCTTTCAGGGTCCGCAATGTCCAGGCGTATGCCGCGATGATAAATATCATTATGACTATTCGGACTATCCAGAATGGCACCAGGATGCGCTTCTTCCATAGGACCGGTTGTTGCACCATGGTGGCGTTAATGAGGTTTTGGTGGTAGTGGGTGTGCGATAGGTGCTCTAGGTGCAAGACAATCGCGCAATAATGGGTGTAAGAAAGCGAGAGAAAGTGATGTTAGCAACAGCGAGATTGAGGAAATTGGAACTCTTGTGAGATCGACGTTGCGGCTGGGGTGTACGGCGTTCAGGGGAAGACGCCTTTTGTGAGCGTTGATGAAACACGCGGGTCACCCTGCGTATTTTCATCTCCTCTCTTAGCAGTCGAGTACTTGGGCGCTGATAATACGTCATTGTCCTGGAACGCTTCAGTTCACTGCGCAGGCGATGTGAATGTTTGGAAGATGTTGCTGCCCTGACAACGAGCCAAGCAGTCACGACCTCGCCTAGCTTCAAAGTCAGGGTCCTGCGCTAGGGGTTTGCGGAGACAAGCGCAGTGGGTGGGGTATGTGGCTAAGCCCCATGGAGGTGGCTGAGATCCTCGAGTCTTGCGAGGCTCGAAGATAACGTAGAGAGGCCACATAGACTGTCGTAGCTATCAAATAGTCATGCTCCGAATCCTTTGGCAGGCGGCGAAGTGAAGGGGGAGGCGCGTTCCGCCCCAGCGATCTGATCCCAAGCTTGGTGGAGCTGGCACGAGACACTTGCACGCGCGCTCCCACCGATAAGCTTATCAGCGTGGACACCTTGATGGAGCTCTCCAACTCGACAACACCACCATAACCTTCATCTAAGGGCCAGTATACGTCTTCGGAATATCGACCTCAATCATGGGTGCTAATCAGTCAAGACCCTCCGATGCTACAGTTAACGAGAAGCTGATCGAGCGGCTTCAAGCTCTCCACATGAAGGATGACCGAAGCATGAACGAGAAGGATGGCTTCGTCGTTGTTGATGGAGAATCTCGTATGTATTTCTATAGTAAACTAAACCGTGTAAAAGTCTAAACCTTGTTGAAGCACCCAAGTACACCTCTGGCACGAAATACCAACACGATGTATCTACTCCAAGTATCGCCGCATGGGAGAAAGAGCTCATGGAAGACCCAAAGGTACGATGACCTCAGCTTCAAAATACAAACGTACTTACAATACGAATAGAATCGCCTCGCGCTCGCAGCCCTGAGCTCCAACCCTGCCAACGCCGTCCTCTCCTCTCGATCAGCTGCCGTCTCCGATACCCAGAACTTCAACATCAAGATTCCCTTCGAAGGATCACCAATCACCAACCAGGCCTCTTCAGGCAGGTGCTGGCTCTTCGCTTCCACCAACGTCTTCCGCATCGCCATCATGAAGAAGTACAAGCTCTCCGAGTTCCAGCTGTCGCAGTCATACCTCTTCTACTGGGACAAGATGGAGAAGGCAAACTACTTCCTCGAGAATATACTGGACACGAAGAGTGAAGAGATTGATAGCCGGCTGGTACAAGTGCTGATGGCGAGCCCTGTCGGTGACGGCGGGCAGTGGGACATGGTAGCCAACCTCGTGCAAAAGTACGGACTCGTACCTCAGTCGTTGTACCCCGACTCGTACAATGCGACCAACTCCTCCACCATGGACCGACTCATCACTACGAAGCTTCGCGAGGATGCCGTTCGCTTGCGATCGATTGCATCCAGCAGTGCTTCACTCGAAGTTATACGGGCTACGATAGCCGGCGAAAAGGAGAAGATGATGCGCGAGATCCACCTCATCCTGACTCTCATGCTCGGCCCTCCCCCGCCATCCGACAAGGCGTTTACCTGGGAGTACTACGACAAAGACGGCACCCTCTGCACCGTACGCACCCGTCCTACAGCTTTCGCAAAAGAGCTTTCGGATAATAGGACTATGCGAGCGCTATCCGGGACGGACGTGCACTCCCTCTTCTCGCTCGTCAACGACCCGCGGAATCCCTACAACTGCCTCCTCAGCGTAAAGCGTCTCGGCAACGTGTGGAACGGCCGCCCAGTAACTTACGTCAACGTCGACATGAAGACCATAAAAGACGCCTGCATCGCCATGCTCAAGCGCGGGATGCCCGTGTTTTTCGGGTCAGATGTAGGCAAGTACTCCGATTCCACAAAGGGCATCATGGACACGGATCTTTTCGAGTACGAGCTCGGGTTCAACATCAAGCTCGGCATGACGAAGGCGGAGCGTCTGCAGACCGGCGAGAGCCAGATGACGCATGCGATGGTCTTGACAGCTGTGCATGTCGTCGATGGCAAGGCCGTGCGGTGGAGGGTGGAGAACTCGTGGAGCGATAGGGTGGGCGATAAGGGGTACTTTGTCATGAGCGATGCGTGGATGGACGAGTTTGTGTACCAGGCAGTTGTTGATCCGAGTGTGGTCAGTTCAACGATTCGGAAGGTGCTAGAGCAAAAGCCGAAGATGCTGGAGCTGTGGGATCCGATGGGCGCGTTGGCTTGAGAATGTTTGGGCTTTCCCGTGGTGTTCTAGCTTTTTGAATCTCTCTTCGCACTACTCACGGTAACTTGCATAGCTGCAAGAACCTACACTCAGCACACCACAGCACAGTAATAAGCATTACCTACACTTTGTTTAGATAAGTAGACTTAATGCCTCTAAGCCTAACCATTCAAAAGCAGTCTTACCTCTAAAACTTCGTTCATAAATTTTCCAAAATCAAAATGAAAAAAAGAATGCTTCCGACACCGGGAATCGAACCCGGGCCTTGCCGGCACTACAAGTAGATGCTCTGATGAGAGCGGCAAATCCTAGCCACTAGACCCTGATTGGTTATTAGTATTTGATGCGGAAGAGAGATCGGGGATTTTCTTACATATCGGAGATTGATGGAGAGAGCGGCAACTGAAGTATATATATACGTAGTAATTTCAGGTTCAAACGAGGAGCTAAAAGGTTGCAGACTGTCAGAGACACTAGAGGCTGGACATGCGAAAACTACAGAATTTTACCGAGTACCCCACATCACCAGTCAATCACTACTGCCCTCTGTCACCTACAACGGAAAATTGTAACCGTGTCTAAAAGGAAAAAATAACTAAAAAAACCAGTGAAATACTCTAGGCCTACTTCAGGGTGATAACCCTGACCATCCCTTGTACATTCAAAGACTTCTCCCTTTTGAAATTCATTTCCTTCCAGACCACAGGGGCTAATGTTCCTCTCGTTCTCCGTAGTCTCATAATCACACAGAACGTTAAATATATACATACTCTAGGCCGACCTATTACAGCCTCTTATTCACGAATCCCTAGCCCTTAAAGGTTTCGCTCGTACGTCTAAGGGTTCAGTATGCACAGCGTGTAGAAGCCTTGGACCTCTGCTCACAGAGTGGGCTCCAAGACCTATGTGATCGAGGCGCTTGAAGCCTTCTTCATAGAAGTGTCTGTCCGGTGTTGTCAAACTTGTCCGCGCTCTCGATACAACGGCGAAAGTGCTATGAGGTAGCGCGGATGTCTTCATGCTATCTTAGAATTGCTTCAGTATAGGTTTGAATGCTATGAAGTTGATCAGTCTTAGCTAGACACTCTGCTTTGATGGCTCAACAGATTAGGATCAAGTCTGAAGACTCAGAACCACTATCTCAAACCATTGACGCGATACGCAAGAAGAGTTTCCCGCCTGATTTTACATGCGTATCTCGCTGGAGGTATTTGTCAAAGACATGTTCCTCCTGGATGACTCCCGACATCGCTGCAGCGCCTTGCCCCGCGAACCAAAAAGTTCCCCGCCAACACCAATTAGAACTTTACAAACAAAGACGCCAACCTCACTTCACCCCACGAAATACTCTAAATGGCGCCAAAGAATACGGCATTTGATCTGCAGAAATGCGCGCGACCTAACATCCTCGCATTGGAGCCGTACCGCTGCGCGCGCGAGTAGGTGAAGCTAATGACTCCGTTACCAGTATGTAGCTGACAACCATAGCGACTACAAAGATGACGGCACCAACATCCTCTTGGACGCGAACGAGAATGCATACGGACCGGGACTTGCGTTGAACGAAGAGAACAAGCTACCCGGAGCAAACGTCAACGGCACTTCGGACTCATCCTCAGCAATCGACGTCGATTTACTCGGCTTGAACCGATACCCAGATCCGTATGCGCATTGCAGACCTTCTGTTTGTATCTCACTAATCTCAAATCTCCAGCCACCAAGAAGACCTCAAACAACTCCTCTGCAACCTGCGCAACACCCACACCCACACACCCAAGACCATCACACCCGCCCACCTCTTCGTCGGCGTCGGCTCCGATGAAGCCATAGACGCCCTCATTCGCGCCTTTTGCGTTCCAGGCAAGGATAAGATCCTCACATGTCCGCCCACGTACGGAATGTACAGTGTCTCCGCGCAAGTCAACGATGTATCGGTCGTCAAAATCCCGCTGCAGACTCCTAGCTTCGAGCTCGATGTACCCGCGATACTGAAGGCACTGGACGAGGATAAGAGCATAAAGCTGGCGTATCTGTGTTCGCCAGGCAACCCAACAGGACAGCTGCTGAAGAAGGAGGATGTACAAAATATACTGGAGCATGGGTGGAATGGGGTCGTGGTACTGGACGAGGCATACATCGACTTCGCGCCTGAGGGCACAAGTCTCGCGGAGTGGGTGTCCGAGTGGCCGAACCTGGTGGTCATGCAGACACTGTCAAAGGCTTTCGGGCTGGCAGGCATACGGTTAGGCGCTGCGTTCGCAGATCCAGCCATCGCCCAGATCCTGAATAACATGAAGGCACCGTACAATATCCCGAACCCGACGAGTCAGCTTGCGCGCGCGGCGCTGAGCCCGAAACATCTGGAGGTCATGCAGAGAAACAAGGACCTCATCATCAAGCAGCGCGACAGGCTGATAGAGGAACTCCCCAAGATTACGGGTATCGGCAAGCTCCATGGTGGCGTCGAGTCGAACTTCCTGCTCTACACAATACTCGATGCGCCGGCAGACCAAGGTGGAAAGCCGTCGAATGAGACAGCGCTGGCGGTGTATGAAGGTCTGGCGGAGCAGAAGGGCGTTGTAGTACGGTTTAGAGGAAAGGAGCACGGCTGTTTGGGATGCTTGAGGATAACAGTGGGCACGGAGAAGGAGGTGGATCGGTTCTTGCAGGAGATCAGACAGATGCTGGAGGGTATACACAACAGTACAGGAAAGCCGGGAGCGAAAGAGGAGCAGCGGAGAGAGAAAGAGGCTAATGGCGTGGTCGCATGACAGAATTAGTTCGCTGATAGGCTTACGTAGAAAGATAGGGAATATACTACATTGCGCTCAACGGATCTTTGGAGAAGGTGAAAGGTGATGCTCAGACTAGCGCGTTCTTCTCACTTTCTCTGACCCCACACTAGTTATATCCTCACCGTCCGTCTCTGTTTCTCTCATTCTACCTAAAGGCGAGACATTTAAGACTGAATTTAATTACTCAGAATAGCGACATAACTCTCGTGCAAAGTGTTGGGGTGTTATCCCGGAGGTAGTCAACGAAACAATGGCAAAGGGCGACGAGGTTGAGAAGCTCGAACCCGAGCTTCAGAGCATGAAGAGCGAGGGTAAGAGATTACAGAACACTCTCACTGTAAGTTATAAATGACTATGAAGGCCCTGACTGGTAGAGTAACAGAACGCGACTTCCGGGTATCGCGCATTCGTGAAGAAATACACGGAGAAGAGTGAGTGCGCTCTTACAAAGGCTAAAGAGATGAAGCGCGAAGTGAGTGAGGGTGTGGGAAAAACTGCGAGCAATGGCGCATTTGTCCTTGTGTTAGTTGATGGATCTAGCCATAGGGTATGTTAAGCTCTAGTGACGCGATGGCAACTTCTAATCATTGCAACAGTTCTGCAACGAGCTGCTCCAAGAACTACATGCCCGCGGAACGAAAGCCGCATCACTTCTTTACGATGTTGTTAGCGACGAAATTGCGGTTATACTTCCCAAGCTTGCACGAAACAAGTACAGTTTGGTCATCCGTATCTTTGCATCTCTGCAAGATCTATCCAAAGATGCTGCAGCCCAGAAGCTTGTCGGGGGGAATTTCCATTCTATCGCGCCGTTCTTCACGGGTTTCACAAAGGCTAGACCCTTCTTTGACGTTGTGGACGCCGGGGATGTGAGTGATGTCGAGCAAAAGATATGCCGTAAGTATAATCCTTGCTCATAATTCCATGTGCTAATATCATAATTGCAGAGAACTTCAAGCTTTACATGGCAAATGAGCACTGCAAGCATGTCTTCTTTGCGGCCTCGGGCTCGCCTCAATACCTCCAGATCCTGCAACCTTATCGAACACAGGCTAAGAAGGTGACTCTCGTTGCCGGCTTCAACATTGAGGAAGAATTCCGGAAATTGAGTTTGCATGTTGTGACATTCCCCAGGGTGTTCATGGTGCGTTCAACTGCAGTGGTCACACAGGCTGCACGAGTGCCACAACTGCGAAGCCCAGCGTAATCATGACTACCGATGCATGCACACGTTTTTTCACGACTAGAAACTTGCTAACAGAGACTCAGACCTCTCGCAATCAAGAGAATGTCATCACCAACAAGAAACTCAACGACATCAACAAACTTGAGACAGTCGCTGAGCCGCCTCTCTTCTCCTCTCTTCTCCCGGCCTGCTACATTGGCGGCCGTGTTCCACTCAACAGCGCAAAACAGCGGATTGACATCTACGTGTCCCCACCATCGGCCAAGGAGGTTGCTATCTACGACGCCCGGACGAAAGTCAAACGGCAGTTATGCGTCAACTACTTCCTGCGCAACCAGTGTCAGCGCGAGGACTGCGGGTATTACCACGGCACGCTGGATCCAGAGTCGTACCACGTACTACAACACAGAGTCCTGACCACTTCCTGTGTGAAGGGTGCTTTGTGTCGCGCTTCGAACTGCCCTTATGCACATATTTGCCAGCGTGATCAATGCGGCGGTCGCGCCCGAAAGAAGATTGAAGAGTGTCACCTACCGTGGGGATCGGAGCAACGCCCGGATCGGAGCAACGCCCGCAAATGTCAGAATTGCACACTCACAAAGATGAGGCTGCATCACCACCCACAATGCGTGCAATCATGGGATCTTGTGAAGGAGTAGTAAACAATGCAATGCAATCAATTTGTACTATCTGAATTTCTTTGGAATGGTGATGTTGCGTCCCCTGCTGGTGATCTTGGGTGGTAGTGCTAGGGGAGATTCCTCACTATTCCCACCACTTGCACCGTTACTGCACTTCTTCACACGCTTGTTCTTGGGAGCAGGTTTGTTTGAGGCTGCTCTTTTGCCCTTTTTGGGTTGTTTGGCAGTTTTTTGGAGGTTTGGAGCCTCCTTTTCCTTCTCTTTCTGTTGTTTCTTTTGGGCATGTTCTTTAGCCTTCCTTTCCTTCTCCTTCTCCCTCTCCTTTTTGAGTCTCTCTCTCTCTACACGCCTCTCTTCTGCAAGCTTCTTGTTGAGTAAGGCATTAGAGGCCTTGAGTTCCTTCATCTCTGCTTTTTCAAGTTTTTCCTGCTCTTCTGCTTCCTCTCTCTGCACCTGTCTTTCACCAGCCTCTCTAAACTTTCTAGGAGACCACATAACAGCACCACCGTGGTTTTCACCCTCCTGTTGTAGATCCATCTTCTTGCCATGCTTATTGCGCTTCTTTTTAATAGCTAGAGATTCTCTTAAGCCTTGGTTTTCAGAGAGTAACAGATCTTCTTGGACTTGGTGATAGTGAAGGACCTGAATAAGCCCATTTGCCTCCTTTTCAGCCCCATCCTTTACCACTGACTGAACCACCCTTCTGAGCCTTCTCCAATCAGACTCCATAAGCAATGTGAAAGTTGCTGATCCATCCTGATCCTTTGGGGCCTTGTGGTGGATGTAGGGGGCTGACCCTGAGGGTAGATGCTAGAAATAATCAGATGGATTTGATAACGGGCTATCTAGTGTTCCTCTCCTGCCTTTATAGTTCCCCGGATATTTCCGGGTGGTTGCCGGTTCATCTTGTTGGAGTGGTGGTAATCCCAAGCCGTCTTCCGGTTTGACCTCCGGAACGGCGGGTCTCCATGTCATCTATCTCCGGCAATGGCCGGGTAACCCCGAGGCTCTCCAGCCGAGTACTACCCGGGCCTGGCCCGTTACAGTGGAACCTTTTAAGTACAGCTTCTCTGTTTCTTGGCCAGACCCCAGTAGCCTCAAAGGCCTTGAAGATGAGTTCCTTAGTGAATGAGGAGGTCCAGGCAGACCAAAACAATGGAACAAAGTCTGCTTTCTTAACTGGGAGAATACCTAAAGACTTCTGGGTATGAGTGATGAGCTTGGCAGAGTATTGGGATGAAAGAGACTTAAACATCACCACATCCAGAGCCTGGAGACTGTGGGTTGAATGAGGTGGGTATATCATCAAGAGAATTCTGTTCCTGTCACAGAAAGCAAGGAAATCTTTTGT
>ML976010.1:280244-391151 GCA_010015635.1 Clathrospora elynae
AGGAGGATCCTCTCCACATGTAAGAGGAACCAAATAGGGTTGGAGAGGAATTGAAAACATACCGATGTCGATCTTCACCCTGCAATGTGATTACATTCAGAAGTGAGGCAAATTGCAAGACAGCGTCGTAGTAGTGCAGCACAGTATGCACATTAGGTGTGGATTGCTTTCAAACAAGTGCTTTCACGTGCTCCTTCTCTTGATCAACAGCACTTGCATTCAGCTGGATGTCTGGGACGAGTTCCTCTTCTCCAAATTGGGGACCAGGTGTTGGGCTTGTATAAGGTGAGGAGGCTTGACTTGAAGCTATTTGGATTCTAGAGTGTGGGTTGCCAAATGTGAGCTGTGCGTCTGCAATATTCCTTGAGGCTGCAGTAATTGTGTCGCGGAGGAGAAGGTTGAGGATCACGGGTTGAGCATGTGATCTTAGAAGCATGCAGAGCCCGGAGTTCGGAGCTGATCCTCCGAGCTCGGGTGCTATATAGAGCCCTCATCTGATCCCCCCTTTGGAAGGACAATACAATCAATGTGTTCATTCGAATCCCTGATCCAGCTCCCTGACCTCCAACACTAATGCAATAACAACAAAATCCCTTCGTGTGTACTTCCACCTCACTCAACACACACACTTCAGCCGTTGGACGTTGTTTGTTTTAAGCCTCTATCTGTGAGGGCCCGTCCAACTGGAGGGTACGACCGAAGCTGGAAGGCTAGATGTATGGTACGTAGTCGGGGGACGCAATGTTGGTTCTCTGGGATGAATGGGATCAGGATCGGAGGGGTGGTACGAAGACAGTAGAAGGGACTCTCTGTAAAACGTATCGAAGATAGAACAGTAGTATTGCTTGTCACTGAATGAGTTGAACACGATCGTGCTGTAGGAGCACATCGTGGCTATCTATATAGTCATGCATGTTGCTGAGCGGTGTGATCAGTGGAGCTCTGCGCTCGTTGGCAAGCGTTCTGATCGTTGGTCGTTCTGTCCGTTGCGCAATGTGATCAGTGAGGCTATGCCCTCGTTGCAGCGTGCTGATCGTTGAGAGTTCTGTCTGTTGCGCGGTGTGATTGCTGATGGGCGTTATGCTCGTTGGCAAGCGTTCGAATCAGTGGAGCTCTGTTCGTTTGAGCGGTGTAATTGATGATCAGCGTTATGGCCGTTGGCAAGCGTTCGGATCAGTGGAGCTCTGTTCGTTGAGCGGTGTGATTGATGATGCTTTGCGCTCAAGGCAAGTGTCGTTGCTGAGCATCGTTCAAGAGCGTCGTTGCTGAGCATCGTTCAAGAGCGTCGTTGCTGAGCATCGTCCAGGAGCGTCATTGCGATCGACGCTGGCCCGCTCGTGATCGGCAAGTGCTTGCCTTGATTTAGGTAAGCGCTCCATGTGGATACGGGACGGCCCGCCTGTCAGTCTTGATGCGATCCCATCGATTGCTCGTATGAAGGAGCACTGCTTCGTTGGGTTGACGTTGGGTTGACGTTGGGTTGGATCGTAACACTATCATCCAACTACAAGCACCACCTCACCATCTTTACACACAAGAGCCAGGGGTTGCTGCCAGTAAAGAAGAGCAACTTCTTTCTCCTATTCTGGGATGCCTGGGTGGATACCTTTACAGAGGAAGTGGTGTTGAGGTCCTTTGAAGTGACGGGTATAGCACCCCTCAACCCAAGTATTATTGTCAACAAGTTTACTCAGGAGGACTCCAAGGACTCCGAAGCTAACTCCGACACCTCAGTATATAGCGGCAAGGATTGGCTCAAAATACAGTCACTTGTACGCAATATATCAACTGATCGGAGAAGCAAGGATACCCAGAAAATCCTGCGCTCACTCCACCGAGCATCGATATGATATGGTCCAACGTCTAGACATAGAGGAAAGGCTCAGAAAAGCAGACGCAAAGGAGCTTGCAGCCGCCAAGAAGCTTGTCAAGGAGAAGGAGAAAGAAGAGAAGCGTGTGGCTTGTGAGGCAGCCAAGGAGGTGCGGGAGAAAGAGAAGGCTGAGGCAGTGCTTCAAAAAGCTGAGCAGATGGCTGAAAAACAACGCCAAAAAGAAGAGTGCAACGCCTCAAAAGCTATATAATTGTCCCAAAAGGGCAAGAGGAGAGCTTCACAAGCTCCTAGGTCCAAAAAGCGGCAAAAGTGTGTCAATACTGGTGATGATAGCGGTGCTGCTCCTCCGCTGCTGCTCCCATCCCCTCCACACAAAACAACAATGCGCGGCCGCAATGTTAAGCTTCCAGGAAAATTCAAATAGCACATCTTTTTTGCAAGCAATGAATCACTACTAGACTACAAAATCTTGTAATAATAGCTATTGTGGGTGGCTCAATAGCCTCATGTTTTGTGACGTTGGTAGGGAGGAATCCGCGCAGTTGGTGTTTCCGCGCATTTGGTGCACGAACACGGTTTTTGTCGTACGTCGATAACCTGAGGCGGAAAACCTCGTCGATTAAGGTCTAGGATCCACTGCACAAGAGACTGCTCTTCGACAGCTAATAGCTTGCGGTTAACAGAGGCTGTCTCTAATCGCGGCTTGGTACCGCGGAGACGCGTCTAGAGAGTCGATTCAGGTACGTCGTACGCCCTCGCGAGGGCTCGGAGTGATTAACGTGGATTATTCTAATAGGAGACTATCGCAAGACTTAGTCTACCTTTACGAGATGTCTGCTAAGGACGTAGTTGTCGAGGCATGGTCGTTGGCGCAGATAGACTTGTGATAATTTGGCGGGGTGCGCAGCTTACTGTCCTGCGCAGCTTACTGATCCAACAAGTTATTCTACTTAGAATATACTTCTACGTTCTGCTTGCATGTGCGCAAGTTGTGTCCAGCCTCGTCACAGCTTCTACAGCGTCTTTGAGACGGCTCGCCTACCTCAACTGTAAGGGGCTACGCTCAGAGAGCTATCGCACAGGTATACTGGAGTTGTATTCAATAGAGAAGAGAACTATAGACTGCTAGGGTGCTAAGGGTTAATCGGTGAGCGGCTCGGATTAACCCTTAGCCAGGGTTTTTAGGGGTTTGGTCTGAGCGTCGTTCAGACGCGTACAGTTGCTCGCCGTGCGCTTTGCGCACGTGACCGAGATACCATTGAGGAACTGACTAACTGGGCTTAGCCCATCACAAGCGCGCGCAGAAGTGGGTGAGCTATCCCAAAGGCGCTGCGGACGGTGCAATTAGGCTAGGCACAACGCCAACGTGTAAGAAAGAGGAAGAATCAGTCTCTAAATAATATTACAGGCTGTACTATACTATACAGTGCCGCAGTGGGTTGTCGTAGGCCGTGATAGGGTGCGTTTTGGTAGAGTCTTGGCAAAAGTAGGCGAACTCGGGTGTGTGGGCGACTCGCCCGTGGGTTACGTTGAAGGTTTTAGTGTTCTGCTTACGTTATACCTAACTGTGGAGATTTTCGCCAGCCTACCAGCGCGCCGGTTAATTAGCGTTCATTTTGGAACGTTAAAGGCTATAGCAGCGCGTTGAACACTATGAATTTAGGTAGAATCTAGAGATAAGAAAGCAAGCTAAATATCTGCTTTATATAAAGGCAACTAAGAAACGTGGCGCGGAGGCATTGTACGCAAAGGTGCGGTGGGTAATCAAAGTTGGTGGGGTGACCGACTCGCTTATCCAGGACGTTAGTAAAAGCACATGACCCTAAACTCAATGCTCTCCCTCAGCGGCGCATCTTTTCTCATCCCTGGATCCACAAATGCAGAATGTCCCACGAATGGTGCCCTTCCATCATCCTCGCTATCGTACATTTTTAGAAAAAGGACATGCTCCGGCGTCATTTTCGGAAAGTACCACCACTTGTGCTCGTCTCGATATCTCATCACGTAGATTTCTCCTTGCCGATCGCTGTACACGACATGCAGCTTGAAGACGTCCGAGGGGAGAGTCGTAGTGGCATCGCACAGGGCCAGTGGACGATCCTCGACGATGCGACGAATGGGCTTCCAGACATTGAGGAAGCAATGGCGGCGGGAGAGTAGGGTGTCTGCTTCGTCGGGAAGAAGCTGTTTGACCTTTTCAGGTACGGATTCGGCGGTGTAATCGCAGTGTACGAGCATCACCGGACTTCTTTGACTCGTGTTTTTGTCTTCCGTCAACGTTTGCTTGTTGTTCTTCTCGGAGCGTATTGTGTGTTCAAAAACCACCACTCTTTCGGCACCAAGCGTCTTTTTCAAAAAGTCTACCATTTCAGGGTAAACATGCTTCTTGATGCTGTCATCGACATCCCAGTCCTCGTGGTTGGTGTGGAAATCGTGGATCGAGAACCCGTTCTTGTCAATCGTGAATTCTTTTGCGTGTGGCCATGCATTCGAGACAGTGATTTCAACTGGCATGTCGCCCGGTTTATGGAGATTCTTGTCCATGTCACTCGCGTAGTAGTACATATCGGTAGTACCATTGACGGGCGTGGTGTAATTGACTGTCGTGCGTACCCCGTCGCTCGCGTCCTCATCGATTGAGATGGCCATTTTGATAGACTTGTCGTATGTGTATAACCCGTAGAGATTGAGTAAAATGAAAGGCGATGCTTGAAGATTTTCGAGTTGGACATCCGACTTATATGGCTAGTGTTGCAGGTAATTGCCCGATTCGGACCATTTAGGAAATAAACCACCGCTGGTGCCGCGGGTATTTTTTGGCCGACCCGTTCTACCAGGTATCTTTCTCGTACACCTGGGCACAATACTCCGTGATCCGTCGAAATCGTGCCAGCGCAGTAGTGTCGCACGGAGTGTTTTGGGTTCACGCGACGCGGAATGCGGGAGACGTTGAATGCAGCATTGGTAATACATCAGCAAAGCGGGTAGACAACGATGACAGCGATGCAGCGACAGCCGATCCGGACTAAAACTTCAACACATAAGGCATCCTATATCCCTAGGCCTGAAAACTTCGATCACACCGCTGCGACTTGTCCAAACCCGCATCTTCGCTATAAACCAATCACTTTTCCAACCACACCAACACACACACCAACAACCATGGCTTCCCTCCACACTCTCGCCATTACCCCGGTTCTTTTCGGCCTAAAGAACACCGCCGGGTTCCTCCAGAAGGCTCTCAATCATGCCAAAGAGCACAGCATTGACCCTGCGACTTTTCTTAGCTCGCGCATTCACCCTACCATGTTAGACTTAACCTTCCAAATCAACACCCTGGCCGAGGTGGCAAAGGTCATCCCCAACCGTATAAACTCCTCAATCGAGCCTCTTGATCTCCCCAGGGTTGAGAAGACTATCCCCGAATTCATTACCCGCATCAAGAAGATCATCGACTACCTTGAGGCCGTTAAGCCCGAGGACGTCAACGGCAGGGAGCAGGCTGAGGTCAAGTTCCTCACTGGTCCCCCAGGTAATCAGAAGTCCAATGAATTTTCGGGTCTGGGATTTGTTCAATGCTTCGCACACCCGTACTTTTGGTTTCACGTTACTACCGCCTACAACATTTTGAGGAAGGAGGGTGTGGATGTTGGTGAGTCTTGGCCCTGATTTTTTGTGTGTGAACGAGTTAGGGCTAACAGATGAATAGGCAAGGCTGATTTCTTGGGAACTACCCAGACGAAGGTTGAGTGGTAGATGTATTTGCAGCAAGCGTAATCTGATGCTCAGAATTGGAACGATGTAGCCACCCTCCATCTTAGGCAACGCATGATGCACAGGCCAAGTTTTCAAGCTTCCCCTAGTGATGAATGTCTCTCGATCGCAGACTGCTTTCCAAAAAGGTGCACAGCTTCCGGATGAACGCGCTCCAGGGCTAACATCAAGCAGTCCAGCTCGAGTTCAAAATATGACAGCATCCCGTCCTGAAGGGTACAACGGAGCGAAAGTAGCCAGTTGCGCAATGTGCTTCCGTGACCCTGCACGGATAAGCCACGGCGACCATCTTGATCAAAGAGAGAATTCGAAGCGATTCCGGACGGCACCAAGACGCTCTGTTTCAACCTCGTCGGGGCGGGGCGTCTCCAATTAAAGATCCGGAATATCATCCAAAGTTACTCGCAAAAGCCCATCAGGCTCGACTACAAAAGCTGCGACGTCAGAAAAAGAAGCCAAGGCCTTGGTCTCATCCTGTCAGCCACTGTATTCCATGGCCTTCTGGGTTCTGTGCCCGAGGTATGTATGTACCCGAGTCATACATACCCCAGCCTGTCATACATACCCGAGCCTGTTTGCTACCTATGAGATGCTACCCATGTATGTACCCGGGGTGTGTTTGCTATCTACTGCAGGTCTGCTCCCTATGGTATGACCTTGCCTCAGGTATAGTGCTCGACAACCTTCCAGGCGTTTGTACCTGTGATACGGTTGACCGAGTTCCTAGCATATATAGAGCTCTCGTTCCCATAGTCAATACAGACACGCATTTCTCCATGTTCCATTCCTGGTCCTATTGACACATCCGTCCGTACAATAGGCAGAGTTTTCGCCCTTTGTTGCGCGCGGCTTCGCTTTGCCTTGGACAAACGATAGTAGTGTTTCTTCCTCCCTTTGGACGGGCTGGTAGCTACGAGTTCGTAAGCACAGTCGATCATAGCGGCCAATTGAGATCGCAAGTGTCACGCCGGAATGTGAGTTGCGGATGTCTCTCTTGGATCATCAATACACGACGGTATGCACCTGGTGTCCCATGAGTACATTGCAACACAGCAGAAGCGACATGGTATCCGCATACATAAAAACCGGAGAGTCGACGATCTCCGTGGCCGGAAAAAGAGGTGGTTTATCGAATGGACAGCGACTGGGTACCGAAAGTCACTACGCTAGGTCGAGGACTCGCTCACGAACGAGCATTCGATAAAATATCTGACTGCGTAAAGGCCAGCCTCATGATGCTACACAACACGGAACAAATGCCAATCGCGTATCCCGGCCGTTTTATACCTACTTACGAGAGCGGCATCAGCGTACGTACATGTGAAAATGGGCATGGGGTACGGGTTTTGCAATCCATTCTTCTTGCAATTTGGCTGGCTTTGGGTTCAAGAACCAAAAGAGCCGTATGCGACTGTCAGATTAGCTGGATATCTCTTCAAGAGAGTAGCAAAAGCGTGGTGTGGTTTATTCACGCCATCACGGAGCCACAGCAGCTAAACAATGAGTAGTTGGTACGACCTCTTCGCATTCGACATCAGGATCGCGCCGTGCGGAAGCTTGCGCATAGAGATGAACTGATCGTGTCACGGAGTGTGAGCAGTAGCGAGGTTGCCAAAAGAGAACATCTTTACTCCGGTTCATCCATGGCGAGTCGCGACGAGGAACATACATTGCTTTCATTCAGCCTGGCAGTTTCCTTAGCTGTGCCCGCTTTCAACGCAAATAATCATTGCGCTCGTCAATTTGTCATTCTCTTCTCCAACGAAAAGCGGCTTGATGAATGTATCTAAATGCCGCTTTCTCAGCCAGGTCTTATGTTCTCAGTAACACAGTCCGCAACAATCAATCCAGATTATGAGATTGATCTTGTGAGATTGCCAGATTAAAGCTATAATTAAATTAAGAAGCTAGTCTTTAGATTAGTAGCTAATTAATAAATCTATGAAATCTAGATTACTAGATTAATAAGATTGTCCTATTACTGTAGAGGTAGAGAGTGAAGGATACATAGAGTTTCTTGTAATAGCGCGTTGTGCTAAGTTGTACTACAAGGGGGACTCATGAACAGGCTGCCCCCCCCCCGCCCCCCTGTCCACGCTACCAATCTTGGCACCAAACCAGCCGGTTTCAATTGGATTTGAGCTACATTCTATTGATTCTACCACTTTGTGTGCCCTCCATTTGCATCAATTACTGCCTGGCACTGTTCCTTCACATTCCTAACATATTTTGAGAAGTCTGAGAGCTCAATCTTATCCCACTTCTCTAGAGCATACTGCCTGATCTCACCTGCTGTCCCTGGGCAGCGCTTACTGATCCGGTACTTGAGGAGCTACCATACATTCTTAATAGGGTTCAAGTCTGGTGAATTGGCTGGCCATTTCATCTTGAGTATACCCAGCTCGTAGTGGAGAGCTTGAGTAGCTTTAGCAGTATGATGTAAGGGGCCAGGCTAATGATAGCAGGAAGGCATGGTAGAACAGAGTGAATTCGATGGGGAGCTATCTAGGGCAGGCAGGCGGTCTTTATAGACAGACTGCTGTGAGGGTCCGTCCGACTGGAGGGTACGACCGAAGCTGGAAGGCTAGATGTATGGTACGTAGTTGGGGGATGCAAGGTTGGTTCTCTGGAATGAAAGGGATCAGGATCGAAGGGGTGATACACAGACAGTAGAGGGGGCTCTCTGTCAAGCGTATCGAAGAGGAGAGACAATATGAATGCAGTAGAAGGGGCTCTCTGCAAAGCGTATTGAAGATAGAACAGTAGTATTGCTTTCACTTGATGAGTTGAACACGTCGAGCCATAAGGGCTCTCCATGCTGTCTATATACTGTATCCTGTGGCTAGTGCGTCTCGTCGTGTTGTTGTCTTGTTGTCTTGTTGCGTGGTGTCTGATTGTCTTGGTGTCAGTGGGACAACCTAGACTGCTGCACCGAGACTGCTGGGGCTGCTGCACCAAGACTGCTGCACCGAGACTGCTGCTGCTGCTGCACCGAGACTGCTGCCGCTGGGGCTGCTGCACCAAGACTGCTGCTGCTGCTGCTGCACCGAGACTGCTGCCGCTGGGGCTGCTGCACCGAGACTGCTAGATGGATGCGCCAAGACAATTGGGGTGGCTAAAAAGCGGGAGCGGCACGGCTGTCATCCATTTGCGGGTTGACAGCCGCATACCGACAGTATGGTAGTCACGTGTCACGCTTGGGCCGCCCCTCGCTGCCATATCTGCGGAGTGGGTCGATACCTGTGATTCCATAAACCTTAACCCGTTGCATGTAAGTTTCTGGGCCGTAACACACCGCCTCCAGCATCTATAACCTTGTGAGTATGGCAGTATTTGCACACAAACCAGATTTTAGCCGATTTCTTGTTCTCAACAACACGATAGCCATGCCGGAATATCCAGCTTTTAACGCTGCATCGCTGAGTAGTGAGCGGCTTTATGAACCCCTTCAAGCGTGTCCAATCAATGCCGTCAAAGTTATCGCCAGTATCATCATCTCTATCTCTGTCTCCAGCTTCAGTTGTAGCTGCTGTGCCCAGCTTGCTGCCTTCAGACGGTGCTGCAATATCTGCTTCAATTTGTGACTCTAACAACTGTGTTTTGAACGTTGTAGCCTGGCTGACACCAGCTAGCAGTGGCAATGATGGCAATAGTGGCAATGGCAGCAATGGTGGCAACGGCGGCGATGGCGGCGATGGTGATGGACACTGAGATAGAGGCTTGCGGCGTTTGGGAACCTGGGACAATGGCGGAGCACGACGTTTGGCAGCTGGGGGCATATTGAAAGCACCAAAAACGCGTTTGTATACGCAAAAATAGAGATGTACAAAGTGGTAAAAAGCGGATAGATGTGGGCAAAAGATACGTGGTTGTTACAATCCTATTGGGCCATTGCTCATCCACGTGGCGCTTGTCATTGAGTGCTCAGTAACAAGCAAATGAGCGTTACCGGAGCAGTGCTCATTTATGAGTGCTCAAGTGTCTACTAGAACGGTCCTGATCCTATCCATCCTTGAGAACCAACCTTTGCTATTATCCAATCAATCCAATCAATCTTCGTCCTCAAGATTGAATTGATTGGGTACCGGTCAAAAAAAGATTGAGGCCAGATTGGATTGATTGAATTGGTTCTACCCAATCAAGTCAATCAATCGAACCAATTCAAATTGATTGTTGTGGAGTCTGCGGGAGAGACATTGGCAATTGTATTGAATACATGAGCGCCGTATGTCCTCACCTCATCCTCAGCCATGGTGATGTTAGTTTGGTTATTATGTTCTCTTTCCCGCTCGGCTGCTGTTTTCTTGACGCTCTTGGGTCTCCTATCCGTCCAATCCTTGGGGCAGAGTTCTGGGTAAGCGTACCAGCAAGCTTTGTTGGGGCCGGTGTGGCTGCAGTTGCAGTAATTGCAATAGGCAACTGGCTGCTGGGATTTCTTTGGGGTTGTTGCCTTTGCCACAGTGATGGCTGAACCAGAAGCCAGTTGAGCCGCGGGAATAGGCTTGTTCTGAGATTTGAGTTAGGCAAGCACCCAGGCTTCTTCCTCTTTCTTGGCAAGCGTCAGGAAGGTGTTAACTGGCTCACCATTTGTGTGTCAGATGTGATCCTCAAGGGAGGCAATCAACGTGTCAAGTGTCCATCTTGTTGCTGCGTCTCTTTGGAGTTTGTTGTTTTGTGCTTCTACCCAGTCCAGCATCATGGCTTCAAGTCCCTAGAGGAAGTGAATGACTATAAGTTTGTCAACCGCATTTGTAGTAGGTGTTTGGATGTCAGGATTAGTCCATTTGAAGGAGATCCCTTAGGAGTTCAGATCAATGAGAGCCTTGCAGAACTTGCCAACATAAGCTCGGATAGTCTTGCAATTGTCTGCTTGGAGCGTGACAAAGTCGTGCCATGCAATTGCTCCATTAGCATGGATGGTATTGCCGTTGAGATCTTTCAGGACGTTGTACATTGCAGCTGCTACAGCCTTGTGCCGGACCTGAGGTATGATTCATTTGTTGATTGATGAGAGTATTGAGTTTTGGAGGTGGGCGTCACGGGATACCCAGTGGTCATACGCCTGCTCATCCTCCTTCTTCTGGATATGGGCCTCATTGTTGTGATATTTGAGTAAGGTGTTGACTTGCAACACGCGGTCATGCTCAGTCTTCTTCTGTGTCTCGGTTGCAGTGTCTTTGAGGACGTTAGGGTCGGTGCACTCATACGTTTTTACACCATAGGTGTCACTGAGCGGGTCAAACTTGGGGAACTCTGAACCTTTGAGGATAAGCAAAGCTCTATTGGATGACGTGTAATTCAAAAGTTGCTTATTCCAGTCCTTCTAGTTCTTTCCGTCTGCAGAAAGCTTAACAGAGATCGCTGTCGAAGAGACTTGGGATGAAGCGTTCGTAGCCATGTCAAATGGTCCGGTTCTGGGAGATTGATCACGTGCTGGGTTTGGGGCGCTTTTGGTGTTGCTTCCACTGTCTCAGCTGTAGAGCGTAGCAAAACTTCACAAGCATAAGCGGATGAGGGCTCAATAACCTGTCAAGCGGAATTGCTTGGGATGAATCATGTCCATTAGTCTATCTATTGCAAACGGCAGCCTATATGAGGCTTGCCGGCTAAGAGCAAACAGATGGACAAAGATCAGATGGAACAAAGCTGGGATGGAATAATGGGGCAAACAGCAATCAGCTGTACAGACCGGAAGCTTCCCGGCTCCTCACCAGAGCTCTGGCTGACAAGACTGCTTATTAACGTGACAATAGCGGCAAAGCCAGTAGTTACGCTTCTTGAAACGGTTGCAAACAGGCCAACCGTAGCAATATATCCAACTGGGCAGGCCTTTCAGATGCTCCTTGCCGCACCATTCAATCTGTGGGACGCGCGTCTAGTCTAGCCCGTCGTAAAAACTATCCTCCTTGGTCTGTACAGCCTCATGTTTGTCCGTGTCATTGCTAGGATTGTCTGGGTCTTTGATAGAGCTGCGGGTAATAGGTGCAACTGACGCGTTTAGCGCAGGATCTTTGCGACGGTTGCGCTGTACAAGGCGCTCAAGTCGGGAGGTAGGTTGTATGGGCATATCAACACTAGAAAAATGCGTTTTGGCAGTATACTAACACGATTATAAACAGCAGTAGTAGGCAAAAAGATCAGACAATTGGGTGGCTGGGTGCCTGATTGGCAGAAACACCAAGTTTTACACGCTAGCTGCTTATTTAAGCCTCCTAGATAACCTTACAAAACTTCTGAAAGCTTCTGCAACACCAAAATCAAACCAAAACACTAATATATCAGGCTATATATCAGTCAGATCAGTCAGACCAGAGCCTCCGGCCTGATCTGACTGACAAAAAAACAATTCCGGCCTGAGACTGGCCTGACTGAGGCTTGGCAGTCAGGCCAGTCAGGCCAGTCAGGCCGGACTGACTGTTAGCAACTCTGCATCAGTGGTTGACGTTGTGTAGCCAATGATAAGGCAGTGGCTGACAACGGATCGAGGCATCAGCACGGCTACCCCTTGAACAAACAACCACATTGGTTCACCAATGGTTGACGTTGGACAGCCAATGCTGAGGCAGTGGCTGGCAACAGATCAAGGCAGCAGCACGGCTAGCCCTCAATCAAACAACCACAAGGGTTGACGATGGATAACCAATGCTGAGGCAGTGGCTGACAACGGACAGAGGCAGCAGCGTAGCTGGTCCTCGAACACGCAACTATGTTAGTTCACCAGTCGTTGACGTTGGATAGCCAATGCTTAGGCAGTGGCTGACAACGGAAGGAGGCAGCAGCATGGCTGGCCCTCAAACCAAAACTCATATTGGCCCACGGGCACAAGCTGCAAGCTCCAGTGACTTCAATTGCAATTTCCCCTTGCAGGGTTCAATCGATTGGATTCAACAATATCAAACAGCTCAGGGGCAGAAAACAAGAGCTGGCAAACGACCCAAACCACAGATCCCTCCATCAGCAGATGTCTGACAACAGGGAATGGTTGGGTCCACGTCAAAGAGCCAACGCTGAGGCAGTGGCTGACGACAGAACAAGGCAGCAGCGCGGCTGGCCCTCAAACAAGCAACTATGCTAGTTTACCAGTGGTTGACGTTGGACAGCCAATGCTGAGGCAGTGGCCGACAACGGAACGAGGCAGCAGCGCGGCCGCCCCTTAATCAAACATCTATATTGGCCCACGGGCGTGAGCCAAGAGCTTCAGCAATTCCAATTGCAATTTCCCCAAAGCTCTTTTTTGCCCTCTCACAAGGTTTTTTGCAGGGTTCAATCAATTGGACTTGACAATATTGGATAACCTACAGGCAGCCAATAGGGCATAATTGGTGGCTGATGCACAGCTTGGAGAGTTGGGACGCCTCTTAAGAAAGGGGGGACTATGTCACGGTATTCTAGCCACCAACCCCACGGCTCACCCCACAGGAAGCCTACGGAGCTACAACAGCTCGGCCTAGGGTAGGCTGCATGCTGTACTTGTATATAACTCCCTTACGGAGCCTGGACAACTCCTCAAGGATTTGTCTTAATACAAGCCTATACACATATCACTGATTCCTGCCACAAACACCTTACACTAGATGACCAAAGCTGAAATATGAGCGCTGTTGACCAGAAAGTATGTCTTTCTGGCTAGAGCAAGATGTAGGTACAGTTCTATTCATCTCACATTTGCTACGCTAACAGCAATGATGAGCTGCCAGCTGCCGCTCTCCTGGCCTCTGATCCCTGCTTATTGCACTACAACACTGCAACGCTGCAGGCACTGCAGGCACGCTATGCATGGCAAAGAATTGTAAGACTGCAAGCACGAGACTAGCGCCTCAAGGAAGTGACCAACTGCGTTATTGAGAGAGAACTAGTCCAAGCATGGCGCGTGCTAATAGAGAGGATTGGAGGGCGTGTTTAACAAAAGAAGCAAGGCGCGGGAGGCGGAGTGATTACTGTTCAGACAACAGCATGCAATTTGTCTTGACTAAGTTGTGCGTAAGGCAGTGCGTTGCAGATGCACAAATACCCCAGCAATGCCAAAGAAAAGCAATAGAGGATCAGGCTGATCAGTTGGCATTGTGAGGCGCTAGACCGTGCAACGGGTGAGCATTCCTCTTTTGACCGCAGATATGCTCCAGGTAAGGCCAGTTGTGAGGGTCCGTCCGGCTGGAGGGTACAACCAAAGCTGGAAGGCTAGATGTATGGTACGTAGTTAGGGGAATGCAAGATTGGTTCTCTGGGATGAATGGGATCAGGATCAGAGGGATGATACAAAGACAATAGAAGGGGCTCTCTGCAAAGCGGATCAAAGATAGAACAGTAGTATTGCTTTCACTTGATGAGTTCAACACGTCGAGCCATAAGGGCTCTCCATGCTGTCTATATACTGTATCATGTGGCTAGTGCGTCTCGTTGTCTCGTTGTCTCAGTGCGTGGTGTCTCAACGTCTTGGTATCAATGGGACGACCGAGACGGCTGCACCAAGACTGCTGCACCGAGACTGCTGCACTGAGACTGCTGGGACGGATGCGCTAAGACAATTGGGATGGGATACTGTCTGGTGACAAAATACTAACGTCTGTCAAAGCGAAGCTTTGAAAGTGGAAGTCCGCGACGGAGATAACATATGGTGCTCATATGCCCAGGCAAGATGATATGAGTTCTCCAACTGAGCGCGTACGCGTTCAGCTTACTGACCGGTAGTGAGCCTAGTGTAGCCCAACGCCCTTCACATTGTTAAACAAGTCATCCTCCCTCACCAGCAACCCGCGGTTTAGATCTTTTTTGCCCACGCTCTTAACTCCGCTCAGATGTAGTGTCAACTCCAACTCACCCACAAGACTCTTAAGCACATGCTCAACACCCTTTTCCCCACCCAGCGCAAGCCCGTAAACATACGGCCTCCCTACCAACACACAGTCCGCTCCCAACGCCACAGCCTTGGCAATATCAGCACCGCTCTGAATCCCGCTGTCAAAGAACACCGTCATCTTCCCACCAACAGCATCTACGATATGCGGCAACACGCCCAACGAGCTATTTCCACCATCCTGCTGTCGGCCACCGTGGTTACTCACGACAATACCCTGGACGCCTACTTCAAGAGCCTTTTGGGCGTCGGCGATAGTCTGAATTCCTTTGAGGATGATAGGGCCGTCCCAGTGTTGTTGCAGGAACTTGATGTCTTCCCAGCAGTGGTTTTCGCCGGGGAAGATGGTACGCATCCATTCTGGGGCTGCCGTGTCCATTTTCTCTTCGACTTCGACGCCGTGGCGTTCCTTAAATTGCTGGCGGAAGACGGGGTCGGTCATGCCAAGAGCGACGCCTATGCGGTCTGCACGCACTGAGGAGAAGTTAGTATGTGTCTTATATGCGGTTGATAGATGGATACTTACTGAAGGGGTTGTAGCCGTTGTCCATGTCTGCTGGGCGCCAGCCGAGGATGTAGGTGTCGAGTGTTACGAAAAGTGCTGAGAATCCGGACTTCTTTGCGCGCTGGAGGAGAGAGATGGTAATATCGTCATGTTCTCTTGATGGCCAGTAGAGCTGGTACCAACGCTGTCCGTCTTCACCGTTTGCCTTGGCAACATCTTCTATGCTCGTAGCACTCGCCGTAGACAGGATATAAGGGATCGCTTCTTTTGCCGCAGCTCTCGTGGCCGCAATCTCTCCATCAGGATTGAAGATCTTGAGCACGCCAACAGGCGCCATAGCAATTGGGGCCACCAGTTTCTCCCCAAAGATCTCGGTGCTGAGATCTGGAAATCCATCGTACTTCACCAGTCTGTTGGGTACGATTGACCACTTTTTAAACGCCGCGCGGTTCTTGTTGGTGGTTTCGTGTGCGCCGGCCGAACCGTAGACGTAACCTTTGGAGTCGGCAGACATGCGGCTACAAGCTAGCTCTTCCCATTTGTCGGCCTGGAATGTCAGTGGCGGGCGCTCGAAATCAAGACCACGAGTATAGGTCTGCATCTCGTAGTCGACGGCATCTTGCTCGGGTTTGTGATTCAGGAACTTGGGGTGGTGCTGGGTTGCTTCGTCGGACATAATGAACTGCGTATCAGTGTTGTAGTTCAGATGGACTCTTTGGAGTGAAAAAGGGTGTACGTGGGAAGAAATAGGTCTGTTGAGAATTTCATGTGTTCAAGACACACGTGTTGAAAGTTGCATCATGACAGCATGCCGGATACTTCGGAGCGCAGATGCAGGGACTTATGGCGCCGTCCCCACGTTGACGCAAAAAGCTTGACTGCGGGAGATGTTCGTTGGTCTAGAACACCGGCGTCGTGCGTCGTGCGTCGTGTATAGCTTCGCGTGCTTCTAGTGTGTCGGAGGTGTCGTTGATGTGCGTGCAGAAGGTGCACGCGTTGAGATGAGAGGATGTTGACGTCATCATCCAATGGCGGCGAAGTTGAGAAAGCAGGCACGCGGGTACAAAAAACCACGCACACCAAGATGGCTTGGCACACCCCAACGCAGGATTTTATCGCATTTGGAGCTGCACAACAATGAGATATTGATGAGGTTGTTGGCTCAGGTGAAGATAGATATATACATGAGTTTTCTGGTGTTGAGAGATGTGTTTTTTCTGTATTTTCCACTGGGTTTTAGGCCTTAAGAAACTTGCTCTCTGTCCTAGGTCACCACCCGGTCATTTGCCCATCTATGTCAATGCAATCTTGTAGCCTTTGTGGCATAGATTCAACACACTCATTAATGAAGCTCTGACTGATCTTATCCAACCCCTTAAGCACCAGATCTCTGGTGTCATGCTCATCCTAGTAGGGGAATTTCTTGACATACTGCTTTAGAGGTTGCCAGCAGTTCTCAATAGGAGCAAGATTAGGGCTTGAGTGAACGTTAAAATAGTGCTTGAGCTTGTTGTCATTCTTCCACTTGCATACAATATTTTTTTGCCTGGCCTATGGCCAGAATCACTATCTTCTTCAAGCACAAAGAGGTCTCCTCTCTTAAGCTAGGGCTTAACAACTAGCTCAAGGATCTGATTGATATACCCATGTTTTGTCATATTCCTATTAGTGTTAGTTAGAATAGAGTAGAAGGTGAGGTTGCTCTTAAAGTTGTGGCCAATAGCTGCCTATGCATGTACTATGTATGTATGTATGTATGTATTCATTTAATGTCATATATGAGTCTGAGACTATGGGAGGACAAGAGAGGCAGTAGCCCTTCTAGTATAGAGGTGGTGGTTCTCAAGAGGGTGTGATCTCTGAAAGTTCATGAATGAATTGTTCGTTGCGTGGGTATGGATATCGTCTAATGTGCCTCCTGCCTCTATAGCTCAATGCTAGTGCAGCCCGCTTACGGGACATGCCGTTATCCCAAACTCCAAGAATGCAGTATCATCTCCAATGCCACCCCCAGCATCTAGACAGCAACACAACCTCCATCGATCTTCAAGTGCCCACCAGTCATGAACCTGCTATCATCGCTCACCAAGAACGCCACCACGCTGGCAACGTCGTCCAGACTGCCAAACCGGCCCAGGGACGTCTCCCCCTTCAACTCCTCCAGCTTTGCCTTGTCCCAGCCTTCCTTATAGCCTGGGGTATCAATGATGCTGGTGTGGATGGTGTTAACGCGGATGCCGTGGTGGCCGAGCTCTTCGGCAGCTGTGAGGGCAATGCCGCGGAGGGCGAACTTGGAGGCGCTGTAGGAGATGAGACCGGGGAAGCCGCGCAGACCGGCGATAGAAGAGCGGATGATGATGGAGCCGCCAGGGGAGCTGGTCGTCTGCATGGCAGCGGCGGCGTATTTGACGCCGAGGAATGCTGGGCGTGCGAGTTAGCATGTGTATGTCAAAGGAGGCTTCAGGGGGAAGACGTACCTGACCGCGCATTGATGGTCATGATGCGGTCGAAATCCGCCTCGGTCACGTCAAATATGCTCTTGGTAATGCCTCTATCGCAGCAGTTCAACAGCGCCGCGTCCAGCCGGCCGAACCGCTGGATGCACTTCTTGACACAAGCGTCGACATCGGCCTCTTTCGTCGCATCGGCCGCGATGGTACACAGTCGAGACTCTAGAGGCACGCCCGTCGGTATTGCGGCCTTCAGCACAGGCACAGCCGCCTCGAGGGCTGTCTGATCGATATCGATGAGCGCCACATTGCAGCCTTCTATGAGTAGTCGTCCAGCAGACTCAACACCGACTTTGCCACCTCCACCAGTGATGAAGACGACCTTGCCTTCGAGACGGTGGATCGGCAGCGGTCGAGAGAGGTTGGTCGATGTGGGGGCGCGTTCAATGCCTGGCCGTGGGAGCTTGTTCAGATTGAGGGTGGAGATACCACCAGTACTTGATCGCTGCATGTTTGGTCGTGGTAGTGGTCAAGTATGCCCTCCTGCGGTTTCGTGAGCTGTGCTTTGGTGTCACCAGCACGCGCGGCTGCCTCCTGCTTACTGTGCACCCCATTACTGCGACTTCCACCTGTCTCCTCACCGGGATCCTTCTTCCTGCTCGAATGACGTATCGGAGGCCCTAGGCGAAATCTTTGCGCTGGTCAAACCTCCGTTGAGCCTCTGCATGGTGGGTGGCTCCACCGCCCCAGCTTTATTAGCCAATCTTGTGGCGTGCCAGCATGTGGTCGCCTCACCTTCTCCAACTTCTCGAAAGGCGGTGGGAGGACTCCACACAATTTAATCACTTATCGCATTCATGTGGGTGAGGACGAAAGAGCTGCGGAGTCGTGGTGGGGTGGGTGCCGAGTCGTCGTTCCGCACTACCCCACCATGTCTGATAACACGAGAAGCATCCAGGAGTCAAATTATTACGACGCAAGAGAGAAGCATTCTCGTGACAATTCGCCGAGTGTGTATCTAATTGCGTATACGCAGAAGCTCGGTGGGCTGTATACCCAGGCGGCACGCTCAATGTCGGCCCCGGGCATGTTGCTACCTCTTTCGCAGAGACTGTCAAAAAAACATGGAATGGACCCCAGTATCAGTCGGACCACTACCTGTAGGTGAGGAATCATGTGAGTAGCCCATGGTTGTGGACCAGGTCATTATCGCGCGAAGAACGAGGGCTACCAATCCAAGAAATAATCAATCCCATCTGCCAGTGCCGCCGCCCCAACAGCAGCATGGTCACTAAACGCATACTCACGAACAACAACATCCCTCAGCGCCGGACTCCCCTTCAGCGCGCCATACAGCTTCTGCGACAAATCCGTCATCCGCGTCGGCAACAGCACACTCTGTCTAAACACAAACTCCTCCTCCGTCTCCGTCCGCCTCTTCATCGGATGCTGCTCAAGCGCGCCGTAGCTAATCTGGAAGGCTGGTTTCGTCGAATTTCTAGTAGGTACCGACTTTGGGATGGTTAGGGGTTTGAGGAAATCAGTGTAGTTGAACACATAGTCGTCGTTGAAGAACAAAGCAGGCGATGCGCTGAGGAAGGTGTCGAACAGATCCGGACGCACGGTAAGGGCATACAGGACGAAGAGACCGCCAAAGGAGTGCCCGTACAGGGCGTCACGGTCGAACTTAGCGTTGGGGAAAGCGGTATCCTGGACCCAGGGACGAAGCGCAGTGTCGATGAACTCGATGAAGTTGTCAGCGTTGGACGGCACACCGGGGACTGCTGGTAAAGTGCAATTATCGCAGACGGGCGGTTGGTAGTCATAGCTTCTGGATGCGCTCCAGGGCGAGTCGGCCAACGTTTCTGGATACCCGATGCTGACGATAATGCTGTCAGGCATGTTGAACTCGACGGGGCGGCGGCGACGGAAGGCTTCTGCTGCTGTCAAGCCGAGGGCGTTACCGTCTAGGACGTACCTGTTCTTGTGAGTTTGTTTTGTCTCAGTTGGTAAAGGTTGCTTACATTGTCTCCACAGTCGAGCTTTGAGCTTGTGTCGTCCAGTTCAGCGGCCATGCTAGCTGAATCTGGTACTCCCACGATCCATTCGTCGCTTTGTAGAACCCTATGTTCGGAAGTACATTTGTCGGAAACTCGGTAATGAGCGGTGAGAACTGCCAGGTACCAATCGAACTCATATTGCGGTGGTTGCCCCTGTTGACTTCGTTTGAGTTTTGGGCTACATATACCAGGTATCGACTGCTTGTGTACTCCTACTCGTCGAAGAGCAGGAGTTAGAAACCGAGAGCGGGGAGAGCCTCGTATAACCTTCACGCCTCCCTGCAAGGGTCCTGCATCATCCTTTCCTTGGTGAGTAAGTATGGGTGCGGCAAAGGATTCTAATCCTGGTAACGTCACTATCGACTGGTATCTCTATACGGCAAGCTTAAAAGATGGTCGGCTATAGCGGTACTTGAGGCGAGTAATGCGTGCAATTACGCTGCGACCATGCAGGTCGCGTACAGGAGTTAAGTACGCGAACCACTCAAAGTATCCTTCGGAGGTATCGCACCGACAGGACGAGGTTCGCAAATATCTCATATGAGTCGCCATTCCACCCATGGCAATCATATAAAGCCCGTCATTAATCCAAACAATGCCTCATTTCGAAATGAAATCCACGGCAGCGACGTTGCGAGAGGATTATTGGTTCATTGCGTTCATGAGTACCGGTTTGGCCGTTGCATCACGGTGCTTCAGCTGGCGTGAGCGCACCGGGCCGCTACCGCAACTGAGAACATTGCCCGGACACAATCAGGGTGCCCTGGAGGGCGAGTGCCAGGAATACAACGGCCAGAAGAAAGTTATGTCAAATCTTTGGTTGATATTGAGTCGCTACAGTTGCTTGCGCAAGGTCCCGTTTCGCGTCTACGAGACGGCACGGCATTCTCTGCATGAAGCCGATGCAAATGTTTATGGCAACTGTTAGTACACGTTATCAAGGCGAAGACAAAGATGGAATGGATGTTGGCTGATTTGATGCCGATACGAAAATTTATTTTAGAAAGCGCCTCGTCCAGGCAATGGGTCGTTCTTTGCAGGACAGGCCGCGTCGTAAACAGCTGGATCAACAAAATCCGGCTTCGGGCTATTGTTGTAGACCAACTCCACCAGTGTGTTTTCTGTAGGAAAGTCAATGACAACTCAGTTATGATGGAGGATACCGGATCTTACTGCTCGTCTTGTACGCAGGCCATCCATACTTTGTCAACCCCTTCTGCGAGTCTCGGGAAAACGCAGCCCAAGCACCCTGCATGTACTTGATCGTCGCATCTTCAGCTGGAGTGTTCTGGAGACCGGAGACGTCCGCAGCGGTGCCAAAAACCATATTCATATCGGAGCCGTGGTAGGCCGCGCTTCCTTTTGGACCAAGCCCTGCACTACCGTTGTAGAGACGGAGATTATCCCAATTGCCGAAGTACCTGTAGCGCCAGGTGGGCACGCCATACTGGACCCTGTAGTCTGCCGAGTGAGCGACTGGACAAGTAAACGCACGTTGGGTGAACAGAGCCCAACGAGCGTCGGTGAAGTTGAGCCCGGCGCCCCATCCTGAGATCCTGTACCAACCGTCTTCGTGGTCATTATTGCCGGCTAGAAGCGGAATCTTTGCGAAAGCACCAGCCGCTGACAGCTGCTCGTAATCGGCGAAGACGGTAATGTTGTCGACAGTTGGATGGAATGTCGCCTGCGCTAGGGCCAGAGTTGGGAGTGCAGGTACTCGGGCAGCTGCAGCCAGAATAACTGATGTTTTCTTCGAACGGACGCAGGATAGTACCGCGGCTGTATTGTTGGTTGAGCCACCGCAGCCTATTGTCTGAGAGACGTTATACCACAACGACTGTGAGTACTCAGGGGTGTTGGGTAGAAAGCTAAGTGATGTTCCTGACATGGGAATGAGGCCGGAGACAATGGGATCCTTCTTCCAAGCAAATGACCAGTAGTCGACAGAGGCGCCGCCGGCACTTTGTCCAAACATGATGATACGCGAGGGGTCTCCGCCGAAGCTTGCAATGTTGTCGCGCACCCACTCAACTGCGGCACGATGATCGCGGAGCGCTGCATTTTTCTCGACACCGGGGGTACCAGCGAAGCCAAAGATACCAAGGCGGTAACTGATCATGTCAGCCAAAGTTACTTATCAAGATTGATTCAGGCCCTTACTTGAACGTCACAACAACCACATCCTCGTCATTAGCGAGGTATTGCCCATTGTAGAAGGGGCTGTGAGGCCCTGGGATCTGGAAGCCTAGAAACTGTCAATGGTGGTTACAAAGTAAAACCAAAGCAACGTACGTCCTCCGTGGATGAAAACCAGTACTGGCTTCTTCGCCCTGCTTCTCCTAGCGTTCCTTGTCCAGACATTGAGCTTCAAGCAATCCTCGGATACGGAGTTATTGTTTAAAGCTGCAAAGTTCTTCCACACGCGCAGCCCAGATGGTTGTTGGAAGTCTGGGAATGCGCTGACGAGTGGCTTGTTCGACGGACAGTCACTGTCATAGAGCTTGAGTTATTTTGGGAATACTCCTTTTTTCGCAGACTACACATACGCTGACTATATATGTTAGCATATGCAAGCACAACGACGATGTTCTCACCACGTACCCACTCAGACGCCTCATACACCGTTCCTGCTGGCGCAAGATATTTTTTAGGCGCTGCAAACCTCAGCTCGCCCACGGGGGCCACTGCGTACCGGATACCGAGAAACTCGGTCACACAAGTTTTATTTGCTGCTTGATGACCGATCAAGGTCCCGCTCGAAGTCGTCTCAACCTTCAAATGTGCCCATGGTGGCTTTGTTGTTGCGATAGTCGAGCCGACTACCGAGGCTACAGCTGTAGCAGTGAAAAGAAGGGTCAACATGATGTTGAGATGGAACTGCAAGCCAGGTGCTCGGGTTGATGAAGGCTGGCATTCTTCGAGGAACATAAGCTGTTTTCTAGGCCTGGACTATTTTGGGGGGGGGGGGGGGGGGTCATTCTGAGATATACTCAGCGGCGTTCTGAGCAGAATCTCGCACAACCAGTACCACTCGTCCAAATAATTCAAGGATTTAGCTGTATCCTACCAAGGTATATGTGACACTGCATTTTTAATTTGACGGTCATGGAATATGTTATTGTGACTGGGTGTGGCCGCGATTGGATGAAGTTCTGATAGGGGCGGCTAGCGCTTGGATGGCGCTCAGAAGCTTCATTTTCCGAGGAACACAGCAGCAGTTCAATAAGTTGGGCCAACACCAGGAATCTTTCCCTGAATTCACTGAGAAACAACAAAGATCACTGTTTTGAGTGGTGACGATGACATGGAGATATGATTGCTGTGTACTGGTCAGAACGCCGCTGAGTATATCTCAGAATGACACCCCCGAATAACTTTTTGACCCCCTCGAATAGTCCAGGCCTTTTTTAACAATATGCATAATTGCAAATTGCGGCTTGCTCTGCTGATACCGGCATGTGTAGCTCGATATTCCTGCAGTGCCGTGACCCCCAGTCGTTCTTTACAACGAGACAAAACTCCTGGCCGGCTGGAAAAGATGACAGTTCTATAAATAATTGACTGCTGAACGAGCGGGCGACGCCAGCTCAGTGAGTGTTCGACGCCGCGGGAGTTAGTGAACCTTCACCTCGGTACGGCGATATTTGCATGTGGCACATCCGAAGTGTGGGCCGTTATTGTGATTAGGAGCCGTTCCCACCCAATGGTGGGAACTTTCTTTTTCACTGATGCTGCGTTCAGCACTTCCCAACAATGCCTATTTTCATACACCTACTTCTCAAAGACAAGGCAATTCATTTTCTTCCAAGCAAACTGCTATAGAAAGATGAAGCTGGCTTCTACAAGTAACGACCTATGAGGAAATACTTTTCTTGCTTGAAGTTTAGTAAGGATCGAAATGTTGCGGGCAACGTCAGGTGGAAACCTTCGATCTCGCAATATTCGACCATAAGATAACTGCCACCAAGACTGGATTTCCGCATCGTTCTCAACTTTCGTTTGTCTGGCTTGATCTTCCTTCGAGCTCTTCTGACAATCGCCTAATGCACAACAAGATCTGTGAGGCCTTTTAGCTGCTCAGTAGTTAGGCGGTGGCAATCCGCTTCATCTTTAGCTGCATCGGATATGGTTCCGCCAATCGCGGATTTTTTATCTGATGTCATCAATCGCCACCTGTCGACCGAATTCATCGGTCGATGCACTACAACTCACTACAACTGGGTTCCAAAGAACGTCTCACCCCAGCAAGGGCAACCTTGAAGGTTGATCTTGCAAGCTGTATCACAGAAACCTGACTCTGAACAGTCGTACGGGGATTCCTAGTAATACTATAGATCGCTGTTCCTGCATACCATCGTATTTATGGTGTCCAGGCCTGAGTATCCATGTGCGGTGGAGACGTTTCTTTGTCGTTGAGCCTGATTTAGTGTAGAGAAAACGGGCTTGCTAGGAAGGGAAGGCTCCCGTCAGTCGATCTAGCTCGCGGAGGGGCCCTCTATCGTTTCGAAAAGCACAGTAAGGCTGACCCTTAGTCTTTTAAGTATATTTTGAGTTCATACCATTGCAGCATCCCGCGCGGAGAACTCAACTGTGACGTTACGACAAAAATGATTGGCTGCGCCTGACTCTTAGGGCGACCCTGGAAGAAGGTCTTTATGCAGCGTGGTTCCCCCTGATTGTGGTTTCTCCAGACAGTCTTCTACATCTTCACTCAAGTACATCATCGTTCGACATGGCGCCAAACGTCGGTTTGGGAACTCAAGGGCCTGTTCAGCGTGGTTGGGGTCTGTGGCTTACCAGCGTCCTCACTATAATAATAGCTGGACTCTTCGTATCCGCGCGTCTTTTGCAGCGGTTCGTCAAGCAAATCGGGCTAGGAATTGACGATTGGATGATCATATTAGCTCTGGGCTCATCAGTTATGCTTTCCGTGACGGAAATACAAGGTCCGTACAATCATATCGTGGCGAATCTCCCAGTTAACAACGAATAGCGGTGGTGCATGGATATGGCAGACATTTCGACACGCTATCACTGGACGATTCAATGACTGCACGGAAATGGTTCTATGTAGCGAACGGTAAGTCGCATTTCATCACGCACTCTTACTGGAGGAACATGCTTCCATAGGCTTTACTAATCACCCTTTAGTCATTTACAAACTTGTCCTCATGCTCACCAAGTTTTCCGTCGTATGCGTTTATTATCGCATCTTCGGCATAACTAGGAAATCCTTTCGCATCGCCTGCTATGTTATGGGTGTGTGGATCTTGGTCTCGGGTGTTGGCTTCGTGGTTGCCACGATCGTTCAATGCACACCAATCGCAGCATTCTGGGAAAAAGATATACCCGGCTCCAGATGCTTCAACAATGAGCCGTGGTGGGTATCCTACGCAGTTACCCAGATCGTTACAGACTTTATGCTGCTCGTGATGCCTATAGGTCAGATCTTAAAGCTTTCAATGGGAAAAGTCGAGAAGCTAGGTCTGATTTTGGTATTTGGCACAGGCGGATTGTACGTATCAAACGAGTACTCATCACAGCGCGTTACTAACATTTCTCTAGCGTCACATTTACATCCATCTATCGTGCGACAACACTCGCAAAATCCTCCAGCGTCGTTGACCCGACTTGGGATCCCATTCCCGCTACGGTTTGGACAGTAATAGAATCCAATGCAGGGATCGTGTGCGCTAGCCTTCCGATGCTCCGCGGACCCTTCTTACGCGGGCTTGGATCCGTCTTCGGTTCTCGCCTGAGCTCGAAAAGCGAATCCTACAAAATGCCAATCAGAAACGACCCAAAGACAGACAACAATAACATTATATCTCATACATGCAGCGACATGGAGCGTGGCAGCGAAGATGAAATTATCAAGGATGACGTTTTTCCGGACAGCAGAGGCAACAACATCTACGTTACGAACGAGTTCGGTGTCGTCGAAGATGAGCTGGAGAGGCGGAAGAGGAGCGACGCCTCATCCGAGGATGGAAAGAGCGTTTTCTTTCACGTGTAAGACGGATGGGAGCAATCACCGCGAGCGTGCTCAATCTCGAGGCTCTCTCTGCTACAGCGTGGCAAGTCGCACATATGATAGAAACCTTCAAGGGGTAGAAAATCTTCTAACGAGATGTCAATTTTCGAACGACCTGATCGATGTTTGAGTCGTCAACAGCGTTTACCGAACCAACGTGAAAGACACCTTTTCTTCGATTTGAATCACGTGACATTTACTCGTCCCAATCTGGTACAAGTGTGAAATGGACAGAAATCTCTGTTGCGGGTCTAACGCAAAAGATTCGTTTTGCTAACTCTGCCACACACGTCGCGACACATCCGTACCTATACCACAGTGTGCATGCCGAAGCTGTCGCGGCATACATAGTGCAGATGCTTGACCACGGCTATAGGCAAAACTCGCGAATAAGAATGGCGTAAAAAGGCCAAATGAAGGTTGATGGTTGGCGGTCCAGCACGCCCCGCTCCTTCGCTCGACTTGTGCAGGTGCTGCGCCACATCCGAGCTTGGAGACCTTAGAGGTCATGCGCACATGCGGGTCACGGCCATCGACGAGCTATGCAAGCCTAGTTCCCTTTCAACATTGCGCCCAAAGCGCCGTCTTGACCTCCCTCCACCATCTGTTGAGCTTACCCCGCAATACTAACCATGAGCAAACCTACGACTGACTTCATCGAAGCCACCGGGGACCCTTCCGCGAAGAGCAAGGCCCAGATTCTCACCGATGTCTACTCCCTCGCGACACAGTTCAGCACCTGTGTCGAGGCCTTCAATCTCATCCATCCATCCAAAGATCACGATCATGCGCAGAAAGTTGCGCTCGCCAAACTGGGCCTGCAGCAGGGCAGGCTGCTCATCTTCGGCGATGCTGTGGGCATCTCTGCACCGCCTGCGACCATCGCAAGACACATGATTCCCAGCCATCCGGGCCTCACAAACCCAGATCCGCATCTGCCTGTAAACTTTAGTGTCCGGGACCCCAGGCTTGACGATGATCTCATAAATGCGAAAATCAGGAGAGCGCTGCACGAGATTGCGGGTCGACCAACGAACATGACGAGAGAAGAGCTTATGAACGCGTATGGCTTGAAGAGCCCCAAGGCCTTTTCGAAACTCGAATATCCGGCGCTGGATACCAATCGGCTTGAAGGCTTTCGAGAGAAGTACGCGTTACTCCAGGACCTACTGAGACAAACAGGCGCTCGATCGAACCTCAAGCGCAATATGAGCATGGCGACGTCACACTGGACCGTTAAGGACAGCACGCGCTTCAATCAATACGTCAAGACGGTGCGCATTGAAGTCGACGCGCTCATTGATCTCATGGGCGTTAGAGAGCAGGTAGACCGCGGCACTCGGTCGGACATTAAGAGCATGGGATGGCACCCAGACCTGACAGGGCCGATGGTTAGATACGACTGGGAGAAGCTGCGCCTCATCCGGGAGGCCTGCGAAGTTGACTATCCGGAGTATATTGAGGTTGTCGACACAGCGCTCCAATATATCAGCGAGGAGCTCAAGGAAACGAGTCTCGCTCAGCATCGCGCAGGCTTAGGCCTGACAGATCCATCTAACGGCGCAGCTGGTGCGCGCCGCAAGTCGGACTACGACGTACGCTCTGTCCCACCCAAAGTTGCAGCAGCAGCAGCAGCAGCAGAGAAGACGCACATCCAACTGGCCGCTGAACGTGCGCTGGATCCAAATGCTGGGAAAGAAAAGCGCCCCGGCTGGCTTTCTGCCTTCAGATTCAAATCCTGGTCCAAGAGCAGCAAGAATACGAACGCACATGAAAAGCAGCGTTCGAGGAGCGTTCCAGACGCAGCCGCAGATCCCCACCGTTCCCTCTCCCAAGACTCGACCTTCCCACAAAACCAGGGCACATCCGAAGAAGACAACGGCCTCGAGCCCATTCGCTCGAAATCTCTCAGCGAAATACCGGTTTCCCCTGCATCTATCCTGGACTCTCGGATGCGGAAACTCTCCCTCGATACGGATAAGTCGGACATGCCAGCCATTCAGGAAAACGGCGGCGAGGTGAAGAATTACCCAGACCATAAGAATGCGCTTGTTCGAACGAATACTGTGAGCAGCGACGGTAGTCAGGAGCCACAGTTGTATCCTGTGACGACGGTGAACAGTCTTATTGATCGGCATGATATGTATCCGAATTTGGGCAGGATTGAGACGAAGGATATCAGGGATGTGGCGCATGTGCCGGGACAGTAAGGGATGGAAAGGGGCTTATGTTCCAGAGGTTATGATGGGGCGTGTAACTTTCTTTCCGCCTTACTTTTTGATACTTTTTTGATACCAAATTTGCAATACCACCACCACTACGCGGTCCTCCTATTCTGGCACGCGACAATCGCACCCCGTCGACGTACCTTGTATATGTTCAGTGAACTTTGACCGGCCATTGTTGTAGCTTTCGCAGCAGTGTGGAAGCCGTCGGATACTTGTGAGTCTTTGTTAATCGGTGTCATGATGTAGCGTGGCGGTACTCAGCTAACCCAGGTTCAACAGGCTGTCATAAAAAATTTACAGCTTCAGACAGATCAGATTATAGATGTTACAGAGTCTGATGTGTATAAAGGTTCGACAGATTGCATGCGTGACGAATAAGCGGTATGATGTCGCAGCCAGCTTTTGCAGACGAGTCGCTCGCTTATGATACATGCGACTTAGCCTCCTGCGACAACCAAAAGGACGAGCACGATGTATGAATTCTTCAACAGCTGCACCGACGTCTACCTACGCGACTCCTACCAATAGCGCTGTCATGCGGAGCTCACACACCAATTTTCGTGCATTCACCTTCACCACGACTGCTGCCTTGCGCGGCCGGATCAAAGTCGGCAAGCGAAGCTCCAATAACCTCTTCCCAAATAAACTCTCGCAAACTCAACTGCAATATCGAATGCCTTTGAGTACCTCGCCTTCTATGCCGCTTTGTGGTCAAGCGCTTTCTGTCACTGCCCTCATTTCTTACCCTTTCGCCTGCCTCACTCTGGGTCTCTGCTTCACCATTCGAAGGTGGGTGTTGACTACGGGTCATCCGCCGCATCTTATTGCCCTGCCTTCAAGGAGAGGGATCCTATCCCACCTGGTGTCCACTTGGCCGTCTTTGTGGGCCTGTCCTATTTTGTACGGGTCAATGTCAGCTTGTCGACTATAGGCGGCCCTATGCGTGAGTTATATATGAGTGCGGCGAGTTTGAAACGCATTCCGTTTAGTCTGCTTCATCGGCAGGATTTTGAGGCCTTTGCTCCTTGTGGCTTCCCCGGTTGGAGTTGCGTCCACTCGGGCGCAGACGCATGCGGCTCGCTTCGGCTGAGGTACGTGCGTCTGCAAGAGCAACTCAACGAGCACCTAAATACGTTTTCACTAGGGAGTGCATGCCCGCATGTCCTGAATCAGCTTGGTCCGTGGGGCCTTGTCTGGACTTCGGTCACTCGTCTTTTTTTGCCACTTGGCAGTAGGCTATGCATCCGAGTATTTCACCCCGATCGACATGACATCCACACACCCCAGTCACGCAGGCCTTACCCAGTTCTCACCGAAACACTATTTCTCTCGTCTCCTACCCCCCAGCCCATCTCTCACACCTGCCAGAAACTGCACCGCAGTATCACCATTCTCCTCTTCCAATTCCAATTCCACTTCCAATTCTACTTACATTCACCACATCGTTGACGCCGCCCCATTTGGACTCCCAACAATCTCACACTTATCCCTCGACGTACAGATAGGGCCCAGATCCCCATAGATGCTCTCCGCACAGCAAATCCAATCTCCACCGCAGTAATTGCCTACCCAGACGACCGTCATGTTGCAGTAGCGGAGGCTGTCTCCGAAAAAATGGCATTGGGATACGCCGAGGAGGCACTCCGGGTCGATATTTCATGGTTCTTGTGTTGGTGTTGACGTTGATGGTTCGCTTGCAGTGGTGGTGATGGTGTCGTCTTGATGGGGGGCTAGTGCGGAGGCGGAGATCCGGGTAGTAAGGAGGAGTGTTGTGAGAATGGGGGGATGCATGATGATCGCTGGTTGGTTGGAATGTTTGAAGCGTTAGAGTACTAGCGACTGGAGCAGAATGAGAAGAGGTATTGGGGAAAGTTCTACCATGATTTTGTTGTGACGGCGGATCATAAAAATGTTTCGATTGCAGGAAATTTGCTGCACATCTTGTGGACATGATCATGTCGTAATCGGGAGTGATATCACATTTTAGCGACTCGTTAATTGGTTCGCTACTGTGATGTGTAGACTCGTGTGACATTGATCTGCCAATGAAGGAAACAAACAGCTATCAGGGCTGCAGCGATGTCGAGCAAGATAGAGGTTATGTTTTACTGTGCCAAAACTTGGACACTGTGGCCTCGGGAACTCTGGAGCCCTGGATCAAGCAGCAATCAGTTCAAACCTCAAGCCATCAAGATGCCTCCCTATACTGTGCTGTAGTGCAACATGAGGTTGTACACTGTGTGCGACACACTCTTCTCTAAAAGGAGCTCTGGTATGCCATGCGCGATTATCGATTGAACCCGGGCTTGGGAGATATGCTTCGAGACAGTTGCATGCCAAATATCGATCGTTTGTTCACAACAGTGTGGGAATTCGATAGCATCAACGCGCAGGCAGTGGATCGAGCGCCGCTGTAACCTGCTCGAAGCTCCACCAAGAGCATTTTGCTTGGTCAAATTTAGCTTGTCTAGAAACTACAGGCCTTCGCGATTCACAGCTGTTTCAGGCGAAGTGTCAGCTGACGTATAGGTATTGCTGTGTATGACGAAAGTGTGCGTCGCATCGCTCAACACCTGTTTGTAGTGCTCGGAGGCTTAGTCTAGAACAGTCTGTGAAGTGACCAGAGTGATGTGTAAAGGACTGGAGATCAGCATTCGGGACCCATGGTTGCGGATTATGTTGATAGCATCCAAAGTGGTCTTTAAACACGCACCATGGCATACGTGGCGATTCTCGCAGAACTGAGAGCTTGGAAAGGCGATGGATTCATTCCGACATGAAGGCCCGAAAATGCGGTGAGCGTAGCGAGGGTAGTACACCTCTACGGGTGTTGGAATGGTTAATGTTCCAGACCGTGTGAGCCCAGAGTGTGTCGCGAAGGAAATGACCATGTTACTGCTCTGGACCCTTCTGTAGCCAAATCCAGCCAATAGCTATACCCTTGAGGTGCATCGTAGCAGCGTAGTAGCAAAGAGACGAAAGCAATGACAATGCGCGGGCACACTGCCGGCAAATTGTTTGCGTGTTCTTCGGTTTCGCACGCTGGTATAGCTAGGAGGTATTCACGACTTTTGTGGGTGAAATGCGGGGACGCTAACATGCGGGTGGCAATATGTATCGGTAACCGAACATCATGCACTGCCACCTTGAGTTGACCGTGCTCTCTCCATGGTTCGATGTCTTGTCATCACCGTCGTACATTCCAGCGGATCACGAATGTTTCAAATCTTCTCTCCTGTAGATTTTGCTTCGCACGTTGACCATCTGGCTGTTGAAAAGATAGGCCTAGAGCATCGCTTTGCCCAGGTATCGGAACTTTTTAAACTAATGTCAGCTTTTGGTACAAGCCTCTCAAGCAGAACGCCAGCGAGGTCCTTGCCGTAGACGAGGCAGACAAGGGGTCACACTGTACCGCCCTCTGTCACATACGACGGAAGGCAGACATGGGGTCACATTGTACCGCCCTCTGTCACATACGACGGGGCATTGCAGTAGGTATAGTCCAGTCCAGACCGTTGCCAAGAGATCCAGGTCACGCCTTGACAGACCGCGGGCCTGGGGTGAATATGTGGCGTTCGTGTTTTCATCGTCCTAGACTGTTTCAGAGTAAGCGTGGGACAGATGTCGCTACCTATCTTCGGTGTAGAGCTGTGTAAGCGGTTCTGGTGCGCAACCTGGTGTACCAGCTGTACAGAAATTCCAGGCAAGGATGGTGGAGAAAGAACATGAAGAAATTCTAGCCGAACCGGAACAAGGTAGGCAGGGATGTATGCAGCCTAGCCTGCGCAGTATATATTAGCGCAGTATATCGGAGTTGGGAACCGCGGTTCTAGCCCTGGGCTTCGAGTTCCAGACAGCTCTGGCGGAGTAGATGGAGCCATACACCATCATGACAGTGCCTACACAGCGCCAACACGTTCCTGTCAGGCGCATAGATGACCGGAAAAACAATGAATGTTGGTCTTGCGGGCCCACTATCGACTTTTGATCGGTCTTCGAAAGCAGGCAAGATGTTTGGGGATGTTGGCGCCTCGGCCTAGATGCTTCAGGCTTGCGGGCGCACATTCTACATTAGGGCGGTCTTTTTCGATACGTAGGCACCATCTGTGAACTGATGCGGTGAAGAATAGCGTGCCTAATTTGTTCAAAAGGTGTTAGCAAGGCGATAAAGCGGGTAGTGTGTCGAATCCGAACTCTGGTTGAAGTGGCCGCTCCGTCTGCAGTGGTCTGGTGCTAGTGTCGGATATGTAAGATGCCGCACACACTATTGTCTGCTAGTGATAGGGTTTGCGCCTTACTCCTGGGCGCAGGCTCTTGCGATTGATACTTGTGCGATGGTAGTCGTTCACAATTTGTGTTTGGGAGTTTAGAAGAGGTCGAAGAGAAGGAAAACACATGGGTTGATGTTCCTCGGTCATCTGCCAAGAGCACGATGGGGAAGCAGCAATCAACGTGCACTGGAGCATGTCAACTGCCACTCCACATCATTACCCGCAATGGCGTCGTTCATAACGATCTTTGACGATCATGTGTTCCGACTAGTTGGCTAGACAAGCCTAGTGCGATACGTTCCATGAGCACGGAAACCCCTGTTGTTTGGCATGGAGAGCAAGACGAACTACATTATTACCGCCTCATACACAACAGTTGCAGGCAAACGACACGCCCGGCAAAGCGCTCCGGAGCTGGAGCCGCTGATGTGCAACGAATGCCGCGTCTTGCGGCTATGTGCAGATATGGGTAGTGCCCACTGCCTTGGTAGTAAGCATGCGGCCTCTGGCATAACGGCCAGCAGCTGCAACACAACCCAAGTTCCAGCTCTCTGGTCCCAGGGAGGAGAAGGAACACTGGGGATCCTCATCTCCACGTACGTGTCTTCGTCGTCGCATCTTCATCAGGCGCTCGGCGATGACTGCGGGCGCGGTGTGCATAGGATAGGGGCCGAGAGGGAAGGGGCTACCGGGGTAATGCTGCGAATCGTGCAGGAGCCGAGAGTCTAGACCGGTCCAGCAAGAGCGAGCCGCTTTCCACGCTTACCAAAGCCAGCGAGGTCCCTTCAGCGCACATTCTCACCGTCAATCAGAACGGCCATCGGACGACGACAGCGGGCATCACGAACCTCAAGTCGCGAGCGGGCGTCTGCTGGGGGCCGGCGCCTTTTGAACGCGGCAGCCAGGCACCGCGGCGCCCCAGATGCGGCCTTCGTCACCGCCAGACAGGGCGGACTGGCGGACTCTTCCACAGCATCGGAACTGGATGTTCTAGATCGCCCTGGGCGCAACCCGCCGCCAGCCCTCTTATGTGCGACTGTAGCAGCTACTGGCAAACCAACCATATCGCCGTCTGCTTCCATCCCTCGCATTCCTCTCTGTCCCGCACAACGCATTCCTTCCTTCGCTTCCACCATCTGTCACTAACCGACCTCCGCATGCGATCTCTCCCACGCTCGTAGCCGTCCCCGTCTGCCAAGGTCTGCGTATTGTTGTTCACGCGCAGCTCGTGTGGCCTTGCCGATATTCATCATACAGTCGGCCGTCACATTAGTCCGGATGGGATTTTGAAAGATGGGGGAACCTGCCACCACCCCACCCACCACCCCACCTGATATAATCGAACGCCAGTCGCTCTGCTTCTCCCGCCCGATGCCGGGCATGGTCGTACAACAGGGCGAGAAGGGTTTTCGGGAGGAACTATCACGGATCTTCGACCCGGCTGAGAGCAATGCTGCGGAGCAACTCGTCAACCTCAAAGACGCGCTTCGAAAAGCCGAAACCGACAGCTTCTGGGTCCAGCTGACCCAAGGCCTAGCCAAAATCGTCGACGCCCAGTATGCGTTTGTGTCCAAGAGGATCCTATCTGACGACAAGAATGTGGCCGTAGAATTGCCTCCGATCGGAGAGCCTGGAGCGTGTCTCATGGGCGAGGCCTTCTATATCAACGACGGCCATGGCAATGGGCCGGGCTACCTGAAGAACTTCAAATACCACGCGTACCAGTGTCCTTGCGCCTACATGAAGCATGACAAGATCTTCATTATCCCGGAAAGACTGAACGATTTCATCCTTGACAACCCAAACGACTTGATCATACCCGGAGAGGCCTATCTCGGCATTCCGCTGTTCGCTGGAGAAAAATGTTTTGCGCATTTCGGTGTCATGTGGGGCCAAGAAGGAGCTGCACGACGCAAGTTAAGCTGGGGTTTTATTGAGATGATGTTTCATAGCTTGGAAGATATGATACTGGCACGAGTACTGGAAGGCAACGAATTCGCAAAAGCAGCACACCCAGTTCGAAGCGAATTACCCAAGATCGTACCACATGAGGCCGTTTCAGTCGCCCAATCGCTGAAACCCTACGCTAGGAGCCTATCCCACGAATTGAGGACGCCAATGCAGGGCGTTGTTGGCATGCTGGATGTCATGATGGCGAACGTCAAGGAAGCATCAGAAACATTGCACATTGATCCGCGAACCCGTCAAATACTCGAAACTCTGAAGGAGAACATTGAAACTGTTCAAGGTCAGTCATCCACCCTGCGAAGCCTCTCACAACACAGCGGCCTGAAGTTGTACGCGATACTGACTATGCAACAGACAGCTCAAGACGCGCAGTCGAAGCAGCCGACAATGTCGTGCATGCCTATGACATGAACATGGGCGTCCCAGAAACACCCCTTTCCCCTCTGGACAAGTCGCCTGAGCAGTGGAATATATTCTGGCAGGAGATGCGCCCTGATCTGATGATCACGGGCAACAACATGGGTGCACCACTCCGCGGAATCAAGAGGAGGAGAGATGAGGTATCTTGGGCAGGCCACGCTGCCAAGGTGCGTGTATCACGACCTCCACGCCAACGGATTCGTGAAACTGCATCAGAAGAACCTCCTTTGCGCGGCACGAAGTCCTGCCCTCCAGATGCGACGGTAGGCTCTCGCTGTGCAACCGTCTTTAACGGCAAGCCTGGAGCACCTCGCAGTATTCTTAGCGCGGGTCCTATGGACATTGACCGGAGGGACCACACTTGCTCTCAAGGATCCTCGCTGGTCAAGTGCGATTCAACAACTTCACCCATGTTCGCATCGGAAAACTCTAAGGTCCCTGGACTGCGACACACTAATCTGAGGGAGGTTCTCCAATATGTGATCAACGATGCACTTAAAGTAGGAGGACGGCCGGATTCTGCAATCGCCGAGGCTACAGATGCAGGCGAGCGGATCGAGGTTCAAAGCCGCAGCTCAAATGGGGATGCACATACCAAGCTGATTGAATGGGCCGTCTCTCCCGATGTACCAGAGACGATAGTCATTGACGAGAGAGACCTCGCAAAGATGGTTTCGTGCCTCGCTCTGAATGCCATCAAGTTTACCCAGGACGGAGTTATCACACTTCACGCGACCCTCAGTGCTCACGGCCGCTACATTGTCATCAACATCAAGGATACTGGCTCGGGTATTCCAGCGGCGTTCTTACCTAACCTTTTCAAACCTTTTTCCCGTGAAGACGACTCAATGACTCGACAGAGCGAAGGACTAGGCCTGGGTCTGATGGTTGCCAAAGGGATTGCGAGGAAGCTTGGTGGCGATCTTTTCTGCCTACGATCGCACGTCTCGGGGCCAGGCAAGGGTTCAGAGTTTGAGATGCGTGTTCCACTCACCCCAGGCGAGATCTGCAGCCGTCCTGCAACACCATTCGGATCGCCCACACTCTCGATCAAGTCTCGCATGTCTATCGACCCCGAAGTATCGCGCCTGGACCTGACTCATGCGCCTGTCACTCCTCCTTTGAGTTCAGATCCTTCCAAGACTGACGGCGAGCGTCAAGCGCCAATCACTCCTGCCATCACTGTCCACTCTCCATCTTCACCAGACGACCTTAGCCTTGCTACTCCACGGCGTACATCATCCCCTCCTCGACACCGCGCCACCCGCGCACTTTCTTCCGAGCGAGAAGTCATACCGTCCGATCTCGGTGAGCAGCTACCTCTCAACATCCTCGTCGTAGACGACAACGCCATCAACAGGCGCGTCCTGGTCAGCATGCTGGGCCGACTAGGGTACAAGAACGTCACGACAGCATTCAACGGCAAAGACGCCGTGGACACAGTCGGCCGCAACGCTCTCGCGCCTGCTTCCAAGGCCTTTGACGTCATCCTCATGGATCTGTGGATGCCATTGCTTGATGGCTTCCAAGCCACGGAGAAGATCTTATCGATGCAAGAGCTTGCTAAAAAGCCAACGATCCTGGCTGTCAGTGCCGACATTACTGACGCCGCTCTTGAGAAGGCGGTCAAGAGCGGGATGAAGGGCTTCGTAACGAAGCCCTTCATCACAAGAGATATCGCCCGGTTGATCCGGACGTACTGTGCGAGCCAATAACGACTCTCACACTCAGACGAACTTCACTTTCTCCGGCGCATTCAGCATGCTCCCCGGTATATTTGACGACATATAATTTTTGGTGCACAGCGTTTTGGTCATTTTGATGAATTACGATAGCATTGATAGGGCCCATGGCTCTCTTGCGGCGTTCAGCAGGATACCTATGGGGGGGTTTTGGGCTATATTCGATACCCTTTTTAGATGAGTTTTGCATGTTGAGACGACTGGGTGGTGATAGATAGTTGGCATGTGTATGTAGCTACGTGATTAATGGGAGATGTAAATACCTCATCGGCATTCAAGCCGAGTTCCTGTCCCCGATGATGTCGAAGGTGGGGGCGCTGAGAGCCGCGGGGCAGGCCTTTCCTTTCCGAACGCGTGGACTGTTCGGAACCATGCCGCACATACAAGCACTGCAAACAGCCAACCTTAGCTGACAGTATACCTAGGTACACGTGAACGAATAGCAAAAATGACATGCACAGATATCGCGACGCAGATGAAGCCAATAGCAATTAATAATTCAAAACGTGGGGAGGGTTGAAAGATGGCTGGGGCGAAGTGGATGTGGCTTAGCGTAGCGCGGCGGGAAACCGAGAGGACACATTTCTTGGGAGGTGAAGTATGCCGAGATGTGAATTGTTTGAGACGTTTGCGCCGCTGTTTTTCGCCGTGTTTCTTGCAGATTCTTTTACTGGATTCTTTTGAGACTGCATCGGTCACTTCATTTGCAGACAAGATCACGCTCCAAACCACATCGCGCAAACGTTGAACATTGTTGCGCCCACCTGCCGCCTCTTCGGTACACGACCACGGCGCAACGATTAACGGATCAGCAAACGTCGAACCAGCGGCTTACTAAGTAATCGAGGCCATCGGTAGAAGAGCTTGTGGAAGGCATGGAGAATGCATACACAAAGTCGCCTGCTGAGGCGCTGAGGCATTTCCAGGTATCAGAGGAGAAGGGCCTCTCGGCGCAGCAGGTCAGGAGCTTGCGGGAGAAGCATGGCAGGAATGGTATGTCGAGAGACTGCTGGGGGGATCAAGAGGGGACAACTGCTAACAATGGGCAACAGCGCTTCCAGAAGACCCGCCCACGCCCATCTGGGAACTCATTCTCGAGCAGTTCAAGGACCAGCTGGTCATCATCCTGCTGGGTTCGGCCGCAGTGTCGTTCGTGCTCGCGCTGTTCGAGGATGGCCAGGGCTGGACGGCGTTTGTGGACCCGGCCGTGGTACGTACTTGCACTGGAAGCCACGACGCTGTGCGCTGACATGATTCCCTCTAGATCCTCACCATCCTCATCCTCAATGCCGTCGTCGGAGTGTCGCAGGAGACTAGCGCTGAAAAGGCCATCGCCGCGCTCCAGGAATACTCGGCCAACGAGGCCAAGGTCGTGCGCGACGGACACATCACACGCATCAAGGCGGACGAGCTGGTCCCTGGCGATGTCGTCTCGATCACGATTGGCGACCGGATCCCCGCCGACTGCCGCATCCTGTCGATCCAGAGCAACAGCTTCAACATCGACCAGTCGATCCTGACGGGTGAGAGCGAGAGCGTGGCCAAGGACACGCGTGCCGTCACGGACGCGAATGCGGTCAAGCAGGACCAGGTCAACATGCTGTTCTCCGGCACCACGGTGGTGACGGGCCACGCGACGGCGCTCGTCGTCTTGACGGGCGCCAACACGGCCATTGGCGACATCCACGAGAGCATCACGTCGCAGATCTCGCAGCCGACACCCCTCAAGGAGAAGCTCAACGACTTTGGCGACCAGCTCGCTAAGGTCATCACGGCCATCTGCATTCTCGTTTGGTTGATCAACATCCGGAACTTCAACGACCCCTCCCACGGAAGCTTCACCAAGGGCGCCATCTACTACCTCAAGATCGCCGTCTCGCTCGGGGTCGCGGCTATCCCCGAAGGTCTGGCCGTCGTCATCACCACGTGTCTGGCTCTGGGCACGCGCAAAATGGCGGCGAGGAACGCCGTGGTGCGAAGCCTGCCCTCGGTAGAGACGCTGGGAAGCTGCAGCGTGATCTGCTCCGACAAGACCGGCACCCTGACGACCAACCAGATGAGCGTCAACAAGATGGTCTTCATCAGCGAAGACGGCACCGGTCTCGAGGAGTTTGACGTCGAGGGCACCAGCTTTGCGCCCGAGGGCCAGGTCTCCCTGCGAGGCAAGCCACTGGAGAACCTTGCTGCCCAGTCCGATACCGTACGCCAAATCTGCGAGGTCACCGCGCTCTGCAACGATGCAGCACTCGCCTACGACTCGAAGAACGGCACCTACAGCCTCGTTGGTGAACCTACTGAGGGTGCTCTCCGCGTCCTCGTTGAGAAGGTCGGCACTCCTGATATCAGCTTCAACGCGAGCCGCGCCAGTACTTCCCCTGAGGGTCGCCTCGACTTCTCGACAAAGCACTACGAAAGCCAGTACTCCCGCCTCGCGACCTACGAGTTCTCGCGCGACCGCAAGAGCATGTCTGTTCTGGTCAAGAACGGCAATTCGCAGAAACTCCTCGTCAAAGGCGCCCCTGAGTCTGTCCTCGACCGTTGCACTAACGTTATCGTTGGCAAGAATGGAAAGAAGGTTCCCATGACCAAGCAACTCGCCAGTCTCATCAACAAGGAAATTATCGAATACGGCAACCGCGGTCTTCGTGTTATTGCTGTAGCCTCCGTCGAAGACATTGGCTCGAACCCGCTCCTTTCCAAAGCCAAGACTACCAAGGAGTACACCCAGCTCGAGCAAAAGATGACTCTCATCGGTCTCTGTGGCATGCTGGATCCTCCTCGCCCTGAAGTCCGCGCCTCAATCGAAAAGTGCCGCTCCGCTGGAATCCGCGTCGTTGTCATCACCGGTGACAACCAGAACACCGCCGAGTCCATCTGCCGTCAAATCGGTGTCTTCGGACCCAACGAAGACCTCACCGGCAAGTCCTTCACAGGCCGCCAATTCGACGATCTGAGTGAATCCGAACAGATGGAAGCCGCCAAACACGCCTCCCTTTTCTCCCGCACCGAGCCCACACACAAGTCCAAGCTCGTCGACCTCCTCCAGCAAGCCGGCGAAGTCGTCGCCATGACCGGTGACGGCGTGAACGACGCCCCGGCCCTGAAGAAGGCCGATATTGGTGTTGCTATGGGTTCCGGAACTGATGTTGCCAAACTCGCCGCCGACATGGTCCTCGTAGACGACAACTTCGCTACCATCGAAGGCGCTGTCGAAGAAGGTCGCTCCATCTACAACAATACGCAGCAGTTCATCCGCTACCTCATCTCCTCCAACATCGGCGAAGTTGTCTCCATCTTCCTGACCGCTGCGATGGGTATGCCCGAAGCTCTGATCCCCGTCCAACTCCTCTGGGTCAACTTGGTTACCGACGGTCTTCCTGCCACGGCTCTTTCCTTCAACCCCGCTGACCACGACATAATGAAGCGCCAGCCCCGCAGACGCGACGAGCCCCTCATCAGCGGCTGGTTGTTCTTCCGCTACATGGTCATCGGCATCTACGTCGGTGCCGCTACCGTCGGTGGCTACGCCTGGTGGTTCATGTTCAACAGCGATGGTCCTCAGATCTCGTTCTACCAGCTCCGTCACTTCCACCGTTGCTCTACTCAGTTCCCTGAGATCGGCTGCGAGATGTTTAGCAATACTTCTGCACAGGCTGCGTCGACTGTCTCGTTGAGTATTCTGGTGGTCATCGAGATGCTGAATGCTATGAATGCGCTATCAAGCTCAGAGAGCTTGTTGACGTTGCCGCTGTGGAAGAATATGATGCTCGTATATGCCATTTGCCTGTCCATGGCGTTGCACTTTGCTCTCCTATACGTGCCCTTCCTCCAGGGTCTCTTCAGTGTCATCCCCCTCGATCTCAACGAATGGAATGCGGTCATGGCGATTAGTGCGCCCATTATGTAAGTTTGATACCCACCCTTGGTCGTAGAAGTACTTGGCTAACAAAAATCACAGCATCATCGACGAAGGTCTCAAATTCCTGGAGCGCAAATTCTTCATCCAAAAGGGTAATGAGAAACTCGAGGCGGCGGCAGGACAGAACGGCAGAGCGAAGAAGGATTAGGGATCGACTCGCTCGCTGCGACGTGTGGGCGGCCGCTCGCATCTTAGGTCCGGATGGAGGAAGGAACGTGTATCATAGATGGGTAGTAGGGGGTGAGAGCGTTGTCGCATTTGCATCTGCATTGCTTTGCGTTGCGTATAGACGGCAAGACGTTGGGATTTCGGGTGTTAGCTGCTTGAAGTGAGGCTATTAGAAGAAGAAGAAGAAGGACGCGGTGTGAGGAAGTGTGGAGAGTCGTAATTGATACCTTTTGACGCATTGGGGTTGGAGTTTGTAATAAGTGTAGAATATCACATATGAACTAGAGAAGAAGAGTGTGTTTTATGTTCATGTTTTATCTGTTGTATCCTACATTGGGGGAAGTCGTGTGGGATCAGATCGCCCGTCGCCAATACCGTACGTAGTGTGCAGCAGACGCTGGATATCCAGATCGCAAGGCCGGGAACAAGCTTTGCGAAGCTCTGCAAAGCCTGCAATATCCCAAGCCTACCTACTGTGGAATCACCGCCCGAAAATATCAAAGCTAGCTATATAGCAAAGCTGCTTTGGATGCCGTTTTCCAAGCTAGGGTTCTCTCCTCCGCATCCAAAGCAGCAAAGATGTGTTGTAGAGACCTAGAGACCTTCACAGCGCGCCAATCCTAATTACCATCATACTTGGCAAATAGCTTCCGCCCCTCAACCTCCAACTCATCCACCTCAGGCTTCCACACCGCAGCCTTTTCATGAACGCCAATAAACTCCAGGCACGTATGCTGCCCCTCCATAGCCTTCCCCTTGAGCAACAACTGCAAGTCAACACGCAGCTTAAAGTATCCGTTACCCATGAACATGACCTCCATCCTATACCCTTCAACCGTAGTCTTCATTAGCGTAGTGCGAAAGGACGCGTGCGGCGGGACGTCAAAGCTGCGGATCGTGAACGCCATGGACCGCGGAGGAAGGAACAGGCGCGCCGTGTACGTGGATCCGGATTTGAAGCCCGCAATCGAGTTTATGCTGATGCTGCGCTGACCAAAGCCGAGCTTGTCCACGTGCGTGTCCGAGTATTTGGGGCTGAATAGCTTCCACAGACCCTCTATGCAACCGAGGGGTACGGGGATGCGCATGGTCACGGCGCGGGCGAGGAGATTCTCTGCTTCGTCACAGCGCTGCTTTGCGTCTGCGAGGGCGGTGGCGTCGGCTTCGGTGGTGACGAGGAGTCTGAGCACGTTGGAGGGGTCTTGGCGGCGGAGACGGAGAAGCTCTTCGCCCTTGGGGGTGCAGCCTGTTGCTATGTCGAGGCAAGGGAGGGTACCGGCAGAATCAGTGATGATCTGCCACTCACGGTAGTCGTCTAGGTACTCCATTTCATCTGCGAAGTTGACGCTCTTCTGCGAGGCGCGGAAGGAAGTGGTGAAGTCTTCGAGGCTGGCTTCGTTGTGTGTCTCAACATACTTCTTCTTCCGGGAAAAGAAGGGGTCTATTTGGCCGCCGGGGCGGGTATACGGTTTGCCAACGCGGTTGAACATGTCGGGGATGCTCATGCCAGACGAGGTGCTGGAAGTTGTAGACGCAGCGACAGAGGTAGCGCGGCGGCCGCGAGGACGCGGTTTGGGCGCGTCGTTGAGAGGCTGCTTGTAGCTCATGAGGTTCGAAGACGTGAAGACGTTCCAGTTGCTGTTGAGAGTCGTCTGGCTACTGCCGATGATCTTGGCGGCCTTCGGGAGCTTAGCCGGCGCTGAAATGGGTGCCTGGATATCTTCGACAGTTGTCGCGGGCGAGATGTTGATAGTGGGCGTTGCTTTCTTGCTCGTCTTGCGGCCCGTCGAGGCTTTAGCGAGGCTAAAAGGGATAGCTGGCTCGCGAGTAGCAGCCGGCATCATCTGCGAAGGAGGTGTCTCGGCGACGAGGACCTGGGAGCTACTACGAGCAGTTTTGGGTGGCTGCTGGGACAGCGGAGCCGGCATCTTTTGGGAGGGAAGTGGAACCTGCGTCTTTCTCGGGCCTGAGAGCAAAGTCGATGCTATTGAGGGCACTATAAAATAACGCGGTACTAGTCAGTGTATGGTCTCGAATTGGGTCCAGGAGTACCTCGCCCAATGTACCTGGTACCGGCGTCTTGATCATAGTGAACGCCTTCTCGAGGCCTTTAGGTTCCTTGCCTGGAGGCCTTCCTCGCTTTTTTGGGGGCGGCCCCGAAGGCTCAGTAGTCGCAGCCAAGGTTTCCATGAGGCGCGAAGACGTGAATACGTTCTGGGGGGGAAGTGGAACCGGCGTCTCTCTCGGACCTGAGAGCAGTGTAAATGCTACTGAGGGTACTAGTCAGTGTATCATCCCAAAGTAGGTCCGGGAGTACCTCGCAGTATCGAGCATCGATTCAACGTACCTGCATGTACATCGTTCTCCCTCTTGCACTTCTTCAGAGAAGTTTCGGCGTCATCGGAAGTCTTCTCTCTCTTCTTGTACGGATCACGTGGGCCTCTGATGCTCTTCGGGGTGCCTGTGGGCGTCGCTTTCGGTGGCGGAACAGTTGGAGTGTCAGCTGCCTGCGCCTCTAGAGAGCGCCTCCTCTCCTTCTTCTTCGCCTTCCTCAGCTCCCTCTTCGCCTGTGAACCGAGAGAGTGCCTCTCCCTCTTCTTGTCCCTTTTTTCATTCTTCCTGCGAGCTTTCTCATCGTCAGGTTCAGCTCCATCACTGGCAACCGCTGCTGGCTCCACCGCGTCATCCTCAAAGTCCAGAGTGCTGTACATAGTACGCGTCAATGGCTGAGCTTTACCGCCCATGTGGTGTCGCGGAATCGTGTAGAGTCCGTTCGGCGGCATTGTTGCTGTCGCAAGAGTTGTCTGTGTCGCACTTGCTGTTATCAGGAAACCGAAACGAGAGTTGCAACACAAATGCTACTCTGCTCAGAAACGCCGCTTTCGCGCGCTGTCGAACAGCGCGGCGAAGTCGAGTAAGATGGGAAGGTGCGATGTTGTGAGGTAAATAGAGGGCGCGCGTTGGAGGAAGTTGCGACCGGGCGAGTGCACGAACAACAAACAACAGTGAGGTGAACGTGAGTAGTCGTAAAGAGCCCCACATTTCCTTCGTGCGCAATTTGTGCGTCTTGTTTCACACCGCCCAAATCAATTCGAATCAAAAGTCCTATTTGGGCCGGAAGTAGATGAACTAAGCACAGTGACAGACACATCGAAGCGGTGTGTATCTTGTCGGAGAGAACGAAACTTGACTAGGATCAAGATTATAGCTTAGCCTTGCCGTTGCTCTTCAGACGAGCGTGATATTGATCTCGCATCTCCCGTCTCAACATCTTTCCAGACGGTGTCCTGGGGATCTAAAAGTTACATTAGCATTCAAACTTTCTCAACAGATCCAGATGACCTACCGAAGCAACAACCTCGATGCCACCAGTGAGCCACTTATGCCGACTCAATCGTCTCTCGATCCACTCGTTCAGCTTCTTCGCTAGATTTTCTTCACCCAGCTTTTGCCCTTCCGCGGTTAACACCACCCAAGCTCGGACGAACAGAGATCCATCACCGCGCCCGTTTTCTACGCCTGCGACGCACGCATCGCGCACGAGGCTTGCAGGATGTTCAAGCAATGTATCTTCGACTTCCGTAGCAGCGACTTGCAGACCTTTGACTTTGATCATTTCCTTCAGACGATCAAGGTAGTGGATTCGATCATGTTCGTCGCGCATGACCAGATCCCCAGTCCGTAGCCATCCTGGTTCAGAGAAGATGTCTGCTGTCGCGTTCGCGTCTTTGAAATACCCTGGTGTGACAACCGGTCCGCGGACCCACAGCTCTCCTTTCTCTCCTTTAAGTACATCTTCCAATGTGTCTGGGTGTACGACGCGTCCTTCCATGCCTGGTAGCAAGTAACCGATCGTCCCAGGTAACGCAGGTTCGAGCCCGAAGATCCCAGGTGCTGCGGGACCTGCAATACTAGCCGCTTCGCTGAGACCGTAAACACTCGGAATTGGCATCGCGGCGCCTTGTGGTAGCTTTTTCGCTAGTTGGTATGCGACATTCGGTGGTAGGTAAGCTGCTCCACTTGCGGCACGAATGACTGAGCTCAGATCGTACTTCTCAGTCAACGGACTTTGGGCAAGTTGGCGTACTAGAGGCGGAACCAACGGGAGGTGAGTGACCTTGTACTTCTGGATAGTCTTGAGAGCGAGCTCGAGGTCCCATTTCGGGAGCATGATATTGGTGTTGTGTAGCAGGTTACAACGCAGAATCCAGATGATCATGCCATAGGAATGATACATTGGGATTACCCCAAGAGTCGTCGAAGGAGCTAGCGGTTCAACACCCGCATAGCGCGCGGCTTGTACAACGGTAATGAGAGTCTGCATGCCTGAGTGGTACCCGTTTCTGTGCGTGATCATCATGGCTTTCGGGAGGCCAGAGGTTCCTGAAGATTGGAAAAGGTATGCCATTCGGTTCCCACCGAGCAGTTTCCGTGGTCGTTCAGACATCTTCGAGCCTTCTCGTACGAGTGATTCGATGGTACGATGTTCGGCCACGGTATCCAGCTGTGGATCGTCACTCAAAACGATGACCTTTCTGGGTTTCAGAACAAGCTTGAGAGGTAGATCGTCGCCCTCTCCGGAGCCTAATTTGAAGGCCTCTTCTAGCACTGGAAGAAGTGTTTCATGGCACATAATGCTCGTAATCTGCATCTTCCTCAGCACCCACCACAGCTCGTACGGAGTGCTTGCAGGACTAATCCCACCAAACACCAGCTCTGAACGAAAACACGCATGTGCGACCATTGGATAGTGGATATGGTTCCTCGAAAACAGAGCCAGGATCTCGCCATCTTCTTTGTCGTTCACAGGGCTTCTGCCCAGGACTAACGGATTTGGTCCATCGTATCGTAGAACACGTGCCAGTGCGCAGACGCGTGCGTAGAAGCTGTGGAGCGTGACGACTTCTTCCGTGACGGCGTTGATGAACAGGGGATAATCCGCAGGCAGTGATAGGTTCGGTGGGAAGCATAGCTCGTGGATGTTAAGATCGGACGGTGTAGGTGGGCACGGACCGAATGGAGATGCGAAAACAGCCTTATCATGAGGCTGGTACTTAAATATGTGCGGCTCGGGAGCATTAGGACCCAGGTACCTAGACCAGTGAGGGTTGAAGATGTTGTGTGTCATGTCGAAGTTGAGGGTGACTAACGTGCTCAAAGGATGATTCTGTTAGATACTGACAGTACATGTGCAGGTATACAAAGACCTCTGCTCGATCTGTCAGTCGCTATGGCTTGTATTGCCGAGGTGTTGTGTGCGCCCCGCGTCCCCCCTCCAAAGATTGAAATCTGACGTCGCGCAGGCGAATCAGTACTTTCTCAAACATCATCACCTGCAACATGTTAGATCATACAGCGATGCTGGCCTGTGTAGCGGCTTCTATCGGCATTGCGACGATTGCAAATGCAGGATACAGTCCGCGCTGGAAGGCGATGAAGGATGGATGGTGAATTTCGAGTGTTGAACGAGCTGAGTAACCCTCCCCAACGGTAGGCTCCGCACCCCAAACTCTACACTCGTGATAACTCTTTCTTTGCGACAATGCAACCTTCACGAGATGTTGGAGGTTCCAGTGAACCTCAGGATATCCGCACGTCACAGGTTTCATGCGCTTATGCCATGGAAGGCCTTACTTCCGTGCCTAGCCTGAAATGGTGTGTGCACTGTTTCAGCTGACGGCACGACGCCGTCAATCCACCACAATATTTACGACGTGTTTATACATCCTCGATTATACCTAGAGAAAGGCGCGCGAAGAATGCGAATAATTCGACACGTGTGCATGCCCTAGACGCCTCCATGGCTATATACAGGTGCGCGGGTAGCGGACAGCGGACATCGACCCCTATTGCGACCTGAGCGTCCACGCTTCAGCCGCCTAACGGCCTCATCACAAGGCTATATAGTTTTCGCGCCGACTCCCGCGCATTCTGCTCTCATTCGTTCACCCGACGTTCTAGGAATTTAGGTAGCCTCGGCCTAAAAGACTTTGCTCGCAGTCATGTCTTTCAACTCCGAGAAGCGCAACACAACGCCTACTAAGAGAGGCACTTTTCCTGCGATATGGTCAGCAAAAGTAATACCACACACGCCAGAATTTGGTGATCCATACAAACTCATTGGAGACGCATACCAAAGGAGTTCGGTAACGGACGAATGGGAGATACCAGACCCGTGAGTTAATCGTATCAGGGTGTGCCTTTTGGACTTGGTGCTCACACAACACAGTAAGAGCAAAGACCTACCATATCTGGCGCATATCAAATCACTATCCACCTCGTGGAGAACCTTGCGCCACCTCTCAGATTGGATACAGGTGGGAACGACGCCGTTACGTTGGAACGAACTGAAGCAACACCCTGAAGAGCTGAAGCAACGCGCGGACAAGACAAAAATCACGTATATCGAGTACCAGCCGGCTACAGCACCAAAAACGACACCTATCAATAATCCAGAAGCGCTTCGAGAGATTCTGCACGCGCTGGAAGACGACCGTGCGAAGGACCCTCCTCTCCGACTATTTCTGGTGGAAGACCTCTCACGACAAGTCATTGAGCTTCTAGGATCAAGATTCGACATCGATCCGCTCTTCTTCCGCGAGCAAATCGACGATTACGTATGGCACAACACGCGCGATCCTTGGGCAATGCCGCCAAGTTTGATGTCAAACATGAAGCATCGTCAGTGGTTTCGAATGCGCAATGTGCGGCTCCGCTACTACCGTTCAGAGGAAGCGTTTCAGGAATCAAGATTGGAGGCCAACTCATGGAACGTACTCCGTCGTCCAGATAACGATGAGAACCGCTGGCGTTACCAAGATAGGGACGGGGCAGTCGTGTCAATCATTCGCACGCGCACCACAGTGTGGATTGGCAAAGACAAGAGGTGTGGCAACGGAACTGTTGGTATTGTGTTGTTGGACCCAACAGTAAGCCAAGGACAAAACCTATGGTATTCAAGGACGAATTGGCTTCCAACGCCTAAGATGGACACCAAACTCTACCCATCGATCAAGTCTTCTGTGTCATGGTATGAAGACATCGTTCAAATGACGGCTGCTTTCCCATGGTTCGCCACGACCGAAGGACACGAGATCAACGCGCAAGTTCTTGCCAAACCAACGATATACACCATCTGCGCAGAGTGGCTCGTAGTATGCGACTACGTAAAAGCGCGACTCAGCCAGATTGAATGGGAACTCGAGATGCCACAACTCTTCCGCTCGAAAGGCGACGCGATCGATACCTCGCTGAAGCGCTTACATACATGGCGTCGCCAAATACCCGTGTTCAGAGAGATGGTCACTGAGACACTAGAGCACGCACTTCCAGCTGCTGCGCGACTAACTACGCCACCTTCTAAATCCTCGATTGCACCAATTTCGCCGATCTCCACAAGATCAATGCTCTCCGATACCTTCGTCATCAACTTCGAGAATCTGGAGGGCTTCGAAGATATCGTCCCCGACTTCAAGCGCGTTCTGGCCGCCATAAATGTACTACAAGAGCGCGTCGACCGTCTCACAAGCATCGTAACATCTGAGATATCAATTGAGGACTCTCATCGCGGATTGGAAGAGAATCACAACACGGCGCGGATCACTTGGTTGGCAACAATCTTCATTCCCTTGTCTTGGGTTACGGGTCTGTATAGCATGAATGAGAGTGTCTCAGAGCTTCGCAGTACGTATGGCTGGTACTTTCTGACTGCAGTGCCTTTCACGTTGATTGTCATGGCAATTGGCTGGGTTGCGGGTGGAAGGAATACGGGCTTGATTGGCGGCAAGGCAAATAAGAAAGCAATGTAACTGGGCACTTCCTATTGCTGCGGAAATTATTATATCGAGGCAGTCTGGTATCGTTATAATTCTCGACAACATCGCATATTGTATGGTTACTACGTCCACACCTACAATGTAAACCTGAAGCTCGGATGCCGATGTCCTAGCCTATCTGCATCTCCTTGCAACAATCTGTCATGACGCTCACCCCTCTCTCGCTTTCTGTTTTCCCGGCCTAAATACACCATCTGCATAGCAACCAGTACAATTGTTATTACCAATGCGCCAAGACTGACGGAGTGGCCCAGCGCGTACTTGGGCGAATCGCGTTGCAGATAGATGAACGTCCCAATGAATGCCGAGCAATTGGCGATGGAGATGACCATGCCAATGCCAACTGCTCTCACATAGTGCGGCGCGAGGTTATTTGAAGCCCAGCCCTAACATTCAGTCAGCAATAGAAAGTACTGAGACAGGAGGTATGAATTACCATGAGCATAGGCGAGCCCTGGAAAACGCCAATTGCGACTAAGAACGTGCCAGCGTACCGCACGGCGTTCGTCTTAGCTACTAGCATCATGACATAGCCGCATACACCTACAATACAGCCTCCGATTATGAAGTATCCACGATTCTTGACCTTATCCGATGCGTAAGCTGTTGCGATAACGGTGATAAAGGCAGCCATATTTGGTGGAACAGTGAAGAGCTGCGCTGTTGTGGAGCGATAGCCCATACCGGCAATGATGCTAGGCAGGAAGAGAGAAAAGCTCTGACAAACGTTAGTACAAAGTCTGGTACTGAGAGTTCAGGCTTACGTAGAGAGGTATTAGAAGGAAGAACCAGATGAAAGCAGAGAGGTACGTCTGCGGAGCCTTGAGAGCCATCTTCACCCAGTACCAATCTAACTTCTCATCCTCGATGTCAACATTGGTGGCTCCGGCGCCATCAAGCCTCATGCGTCTCAGCGCCCACTCCTTTTCTTCGTCATTCAAGAAGCCTGCAGCAGCAGGAGTATCCGGCATGAAGAAGAATGAAACGATGCCGAACAAAACAGTCACTACACCTTCAACTAGGTTGAGGGTCAGCCGGTTCTCGCATCTGACAGACCCGTCTGGAATAAACTTACTGAAGAAGATCCACGGCCACTTACTATACCCACCAACTTCAATCCGCGCTAGTCCCGACGCAAGCAGACCTCCAAAGGCACCAGATAAGGGGGCCGCGCAGTAGAACATCCCACTCCTCAATAACATCTCATGTCTACGATAGAACATCGCAAGGTAGATAATCACGCCGCCTAAGATCCCACCTTCACACAAACCCAGCAGAAGACGACAAACAACCAGCCCAGCGAAGCTCTGGACAAAGCCCATGAACGTGCATACAAGGCCCCATACCGTAATCAAAGCGGGGAGATAGATTCCAGCTCGCAATTTCTTGACGAGGAGGTTGGAAGGGACGTCGACGAGGATGTAGGGAATGTAGAATACCAAGAGCGCGATATTGAACTTTGTGCCTTTTGTAATGCCTAGGTCGTCGGTTAAGCCGGCGATGCGTGCGTTGCCTATGTTGCTGCGGTCGATGAAGGAGAAGAGCCTACACCTGGTTGGTTATGTAACTTAGAGAATTGAACTGGAAGATTGATGTTTACCATATTCCGAAAAGCCAGGGCAAAATGTGTATGTCGAATTTGCGGTTTACGCGTTTGTCGAGGTCGTGGTCAATGGTTTCATCAACATTAATAGCCTTCTCTACACGTGTGGTGTCCAGAATTTTGGCTCCTTCCATGTTGATTGCAGCTATAGGCCTCGTTGGCTTTTGTTACAATCTGGGTGATGTTGCATTCCCGTTGGTCAGCCGCGATTAAGGGTTCGACTAGAGTACCTAGGTAGGAAGAGCAATGTTTCTTGCGGAAGCAAGCACGATTTAGATCAACGACTTTCAAGAAGCTGGCGTAACGGTAATTTATATCATAAGCATCAAGGGCAATAGGCTAAAAGCTCCGCACACATGCGGGGAAGAAGGATCGCCAATACTGCGGGGAAAGCCAAACAGGGCTTCCGAGGTGTGGATATATATACCATTGATCAGTACGCCCTCTAAAGACTACCATTTCCCAGAGAATTGTACAAGAGGTCTCCCAAGAAGATGCGCCGAGAGCGCTACGAGAAAAATACGAGATGAACGGAATGTGGTGGGCTGGGTTGAGCGTGCGCCGATGCTCGCTTCTTATTTCGTCATCCAAGCCCAAAAGGCTTTTGCGAGCCCAACACTCGGTAGATCAACAAGACGGTAGAATACCTCTGCTGCGATCGCGACCATCGGAGCGCAGACCAAAAAGCATACCAGGCCGCTTACGGCATTATTGGTCCCAGTAGCGTCGATATGGAGGTACAGTTTGATACCGACGGTGTAGATGAGGATGGCCTGGACGAGGAAGGCACCTATATTTTATAAGTAGCTAATCAGAGACGTCGGATGAAGGTGCACTGCTTACTGAAGCTCCGCCTGCCGAGAGCCACAAAAGCCTGATTCCTGAGTACTTTGCGTGGCCACTCCCAGGTTTCGATCAAGAGCATCGAACCGAGAATAATAAGATAGTTGTCAAATCTCAGCAAGGGCTGCCCTTCATCTAAGATCTGATTCAGCATGCCATTCTGATACACACTGGCATGCCCGTTCAGCTCGTCGTTGCGCATCCTCGGGTCCCACGAGATGAAAAGGAACTGCAACGCAACACCCGTGACGACCATTGCTGCGTATAATGGCCAGATGGGTACTCTGAAGCGCTTAACCTGGAACCCGTTCCGCGACCTGGCTTGGAAGTCCATGTTGAGTACTGCGTCGGCAATGAGAAGGCCGGTGATGCTGTACCAAGCCCAACTCTGCACCCAGAAAGCTGTCACGATGAAGACGAGCATCGCTTTGACGCGCCATGATTTGCGTGTAGAATGAACGATGAGCATCGAGATGTAGATGGTATAGCTCTGCTGAAAGAGAACGGACACAATCCATAGAGTGCCTGATGGGAAGGCGGCATTCGCCGCTTGGCTACCATAATTCTTGTTCAGCCAAAAGATGTCGAAGAGAGAGTTGAAGTAGACTAAGAAGTTCCGAAGGCGCATTGGCTTTGTCGCCGAGATATTCCCGGTCTGGTTGAGGAACTGCGTGATGTAGTCGGTGGACGTGGTGCTGAAAGCCGCTGCCGCGAGCGAATACGCAACGAACGTCGGGGCCCATAGCCTGATGCCGCGGCGAAAGACACTGGATGCGCAGACTTCTCGAGTGTGGTCCACGAGGTATGGTAGGCATATGCTTCGTGCGGAAAGGAAGATTACCCAAGAGTATATCAGCGCTTCATTTGCGAAAAGCACTGAGAACGACTTGCGGATGACAACCTGGTACTTCGGGCCGTCCGTATTCTTTGAGTCTGGGACGGCAGCTGGGAGGAACGTCTGGAAAAAGACAAAAAGAAATGATTGCAAAGCGAGCAGGCCGCGAAGTCCAATGAGGTAGTTTTGATCGGTGGTGATGGCTCCTGGTTGAAGGCTTGTAGATGAGAAGAACGTAGTCAGACGAGAATATAGGGATCGAGACTGCATGGCGAAGACCCTATTCGACGCTTAGTACCAAGTTACCACGAGCCTGAGATAAATGCAAGAGCAACTTACCTACATGAGTCAACCAATGCTGAATATCGACGGGCTTAGACTCTGCTACAGTCACACCTACGTGCTTCGTTGGCCCAGAATCAATATCCTGGAGTGTCCGTGGGAGACCCGAGAACGTCTTGTAGCCGGGGCATTCGTACCTGAGGCCTCTGGTCATACCTCGATCACACGACATGTGCACACAAGTATTGGGACCTAAACCCAGCGCCGCAACCATCCCGAGAGCGATACCTGATGCTTGCTTGCCAAGATGCTATGCGTCTTGTGGCGCTCTACAGCCGGTTTTAGAGTGGTCGATAAGCACTGTCTCGAGCAAGCTCAACCTACGTAGTTAACGCCAACCCGCACAGTTCTTGGTAAAATTTCGGCCCAGCCAGTCAGGTGTCTTGGTCTCTGAAGAATGAAGACCCGAGTTTGTGTCCTATGACCTTAACTAGCGACGCCATTCTATGCATTGGCACACCTCGGGACGTGGTGAATGGGGGACACCTATCGTTTTTGCACGTGAAACGTCGAAATGTGACATTGACTTGTGCCACGGCACGTCTTGTGTGCATCTGCACGTGTTGAATCTGGAGCGCTTGTGCTGTGAATTGCGCGGTTGGAATCAGAGATGCCTTGCGCCGCAGGTTCCAAAAAAATGTCGTCCCTTAGAGTGTGCATATAAACTAGCCCCTGATGCACCCGGTCAACCAAACATGCAGTGCCAATCATACATGGAGCTTGCGGGTGCTGCCGTTGTGCTGACCCCACGCCACGGGAAGGTTCATGCCGAGTGGGGCCTGCCACAGTAGCGCTTCAAGCGTAGGTCGACTTGTAACGATTACGGCTAATTCTAATCTTGGAAGGTTTGCCCGGCCCTGAACACTGCATGAAATTTTATTGACATTCAAAAGCCGATGACAGATGAGATTGTGTGAGGGTTGAAAGATGCCTCGGCATATCTGCTGTCATGTACGTAGACGACGTGTAACGGCCTCTGAGCTCGTTAATGCTGCTCGCTACTCTTTTGTGTCGTACTTTGGTTGCACTGAGTGTGAGGCTTTGATGACAGCGTTTTGCAAAATGACTGAGTCGAGATTCGAGAGGATCGCACGCCGATAGATCGTCACCAATTTAGACAAACATTTTACAACATGACGATATGCTCGAGTAAGGCAAATTACGCCGGTTTTGTATGACTACACTAAAACGCGTTCTATCATTGCCTCACGCATCTACGAACAGCCTGTGTGTATTATAAACGTGAAAATGACAAGGCTAGGAAAAAAGTGCCATCCGAAGGACTCATGAAGCCATACTGCCCTGTCACATATGACGGAACATTGCAGGGATATATAATCCTTGAATATTTTCGTTGTATGTGAAAACCTGCAGTATAGACTAGAAGATGCTACTTCCTGGCCGTTGGATTCCAGGAACTGTATCTGACAAGCTGGCGAGCGTGTCCGTAAAGGCCGATTGTGGCGTTGAGAACGAGGTAGAAGGGATACAAGACCGAAAAGAAAATGATCATCTTCCGCGACACAAACTCAGACTTGACCTGGTTGGTGATCCAGAGCGTGGCAACCAGGCAGATTATGCTGTTACACAGCACGTTAGCGAGATGTCTAAGGTCTGAAGGGTGGTAATGTTGTACGAACCTTACGATGAAAAGCCACTGTGACATTGGGTACTGGAAATAGACCAGCTCCCACAGCTCCGCGCCCGATGACGGGAATTTGACGATAAGGAACGACGCAACGAGACACGTGTACTGTGTCACCAAATAGTACGACGATTCGCGAATGAAGAGCAACGAAAGTACACCAAATCGAGCGTTGAAACTCCGCTTAGCGTGCTCCTGGTGGAGCGGGTCCTGGACGCCGTTGTAGACCATCCTAATATGCCGCATGCTCGCTTGTGCCCAGCCCTGAGCCCATCGAAGGCGCTGCTTCCAGAATGCGCTGAAGGTGGTCGGGGCAAGCTCGTATGAAGTGACGTTCAGATCATGGATTGTTTTCGCACCCTTGGAGAATGCGCGCAATGCGGAGTCGATGTCCTCTGTCAGCATGCTTTTGTCCATAGTCAGATTGCGAAGTAGCGATGAGCGCCAGTATCCATTGGATCCACAGAAAAGACCGAAGCCCCACATGATGGAACGACCTGGGTGTGAGACAGCGTATATTTTGTCAAACTCGACTGCAATCATTCCAGTCAGGAAGTTCACCTCAGTGTTGAAAATAATGCACCGGCCTTGGACGACGTCGACTGCTGGCTCGGCCATAAACCGCTCGGCAGCCCACCGAGGAGCATTAGGATGTGGATAGTGATCGCAATCGTAGATGGCAATAATATCGCTGCCGGTGTCGAGAGTGAAGAAGTAGTTGAGGTTGTCCGCTTTAGACGTCGAATTAGGCACATTAATGACCCTGGCGTGTGCATATCGCAGTGGTATTTGATGTAGTTCTGTCTCCAACGGTTCGATCGGTTTTGGGGTGTTGTAAAGAATGTTTATGCGGATTTTGTCGGTAGGATAGTCAATTTGCTCAAGCGCATAGATGGCGCGGTCCATGATGATGTCTCGCTCGTTCGGCAAATATGCGACGATAAGAAGGTCCAGGATTGGCAAATTTTTGTGTGCTGTTGGAAAGAGCCATGATTGCTCTTGCGCTTGACTGACTGTAGCTCTTGCCTCGCGACACGGGGTAATGCTGAAGAACGCCTCCAGAACAGTTATGCCGGCGATGTAGAAGTTGGTACACATGTATATGAACCAAAAGATAGCAATCAGCTCGTTGCTACAGTACATGTACAGACATACTGAGAAGACGTAGTATGAGGCGACAAGACCGAACGGCGTCCAATCAGAGATGAACATTGATGTCCTTTCCAACATGTCGAGAACGGTCTGATTTTTCTTGGTAGGCGAGGTGAACCTTTTTTCATCAATCTCAATGACGCAGTCCTTCGTCTCTGACATCATGGAGGAAGTAAACGGTACAACAAGAATCTTGCGTGAGCGAATGAAGAAGGCAGTCAAAACGAGTGGTGACTGCCGTAAAGAGTGTCGAATAAGGGAAAAGAGTTTGGGCAAGTCGAAGGTTGGCACCTTGAAGTTGCAATCGCGCTAAGTGCGTTTGACAAGGAGAGACTCTGAACGGGTTAAAGTAAACATCGTCCCGCATTCGAGATCGGCATCAGTAATGCCAGAGCGGGTTGGCCCAGAGATCTCGCCATCCTTGTTCATCCCTGCCCGTCCGGCGAAACGGAGTGGCCTTTTTTTGCGCTATCTTACCAACCCAAAGCACCTTTTGGTATTGTAGAAGTCGTGATGTGGCTGACATTTCGACAGGCCCATATCCCTGCAGTGTTTTTGAAATGTCCACATTGGCACTCTTTATCGCATCTTGGTCCACGTAAACAACGTTCTTGTGCATACAAAATCGGCGGAAGCAGATCGGTCAGGACATGTTTCCGCCACCTCCGCCTCCCCGACCTGGTTTGCGGTGCATTCGGTGCCGCTAAGCGTGCAGAAGCTAGAAGCCGGCGCTGTCCTCGAGTTATCTTCGCGACGGCATGGCGAGTGCAAGGCTTGCAGGATGCACCACGGTAGTGGGTAGTGTAACATGAATCTCAGATTCCGGGAAACTGATAACGGATGCTAGTTGCGATGATCATCGATAAGCAATGGGAAGGCGAGAATTCGATACGCATTTCCATGGTACTGTTGACCAAGCGCAGTGCACCTAGGAGAAAAGTTGCAGGAGCAGCTAAACTTCCGCTAATGTAAGCAGCCTGAATAATTAGAACAGCAAGCAACATCTAGAGAAAACGTGCGTAGTTGCACTTGTTGACTTGTATGGACCCACGGTGCCCAGATGGGCGATGAGGTTTCCTCAACAGAATGCGGGATGCATGTTGTGTCGCTGGTTTGTGCTAGCGTGTCTAGCTTCTTCCAGCACCCGAACCTCACCTGCAGTTACGACGAGAACATGGCATGAGTTTCGACCATCCTCATGCATCCTACGAGGCTACGACAGCTACCCATGCCACGACATATTGCTACTGGGGTCCAAGAAATGAGCGGACCTGCCAAGGAAGCTTGCAGGCCTCTTGCGACCCTGTCGCAGCACACCGTACAGCGCATGGCTGAGGCAATGCTCCGATCATGACCTCAGGAGGCATTGAGCTATGTATCTAATAATAATAGGGGGATTCTCGAGTCCGACTTCTCGAATCTGATGATGGTCCGGGGCGAAGTGCGGCTCCTCTCATGCCCGGTAATCATTGTTACAGGTACTTCCGGGCTTTTTGTTTGGTCTAAACCCCAAGCTGCCTCCATGTCTGAGAAAGCAGGAAGCTACCTGTTCTCGAATTGAGTTACTCTGGCTCTCTTCTCCTTTCGTTCATTCGCTCACTCAACACCATGTTCTCTTTATTTCTATTCATTCTTGCCCTTGTGCATACACTGCCTACGTCTGCGGAAGTTTCAAACGAGGTGAGAAACTGCACTTGCGGATTCTACGACAGTCAGACGGGAGAGCTATTCACCGACTCCATCATCGCCTACTTCAACGAAACAACCAGGTTACCAAAAGACTTCATCGCCGAGAAATGGTCAAGAGGATATGCGAAAGACTGGGTAAGACATGCCATGCACCATCTATCCATGATACACGAACTGACTTCTTCTGCTCGGTCCACCAGAACGCTCTTTACCGCGAAGCCGCAGATCCTGCAAACATAAGACTCAACAACAGCAAGTCTCTTCAACTTCTAGTACAGCCATCGACCGAAGATCATCTGGTCGTAGGCGCAAGCCTTCGCACGACCAGACGTGACATCCAACATGGCTCCTTCCGTGCCTTGATCAAGTCGCCGGTGAGAAATAAACGGGGCTCTGCAGCGACGATGATGTGGCAGTACAACGAGACAGAAACCACCGAACTCAGTATCATGAGCACGAATAAAAATTCAGAGGCATGGGTAGGCACCTTCGTCAACCACGAGTTCACAACACGCAATCTCGGCATGAACTATACCCAACTCCTCGAAGAGCCAGCGGCCAATCGCAACTATACTACAATGGGTGGAGGTCTAGTAAATGGCAGTGTTGATCCATGGGATTATGTGGAATATCGCATCGACTGGACGACAGACTTCATCAACTTCTACATCGGCGGCAACTTGACCAGACAGGTCTTGCACAAAGACAATACGGGTATGCCATCGGTCCCGTCAGCCTTCTTCTTCAAGCACTGGTCTTCTGGGAATCAATTTTCAATGGAGGGACCTCCAGCCCGAGAGTCGGTCGCCGAGATCGGTTGGATCCGTATGTTTTTCAATTCGTCATCGATGAACGTGGACGCTCGCGAGGATTTCATCGCTCGATGTCCACAGCCAGGAGGCCTTCGTGGTACTGAGGAGCTTCGCGGCGGTGCTCGTGAAGTCGATGTCGGCGCCTGGGCAGCATGTTCTATGGATGACATTGCACTGCGTGGCTCAACGTCGTATTCAGACGTCGCGACAGAGAGTTGGAAGCAGACCCCACCCAAGAGCGTTAGACATATGCCGACACTTTGGATATCAATCTCCTGCGTCACGTGCTCAGCCCTACTGCTCATCCACACGTTCCTACGACGCATCATACCTAAAATCAATACTGATATACACAAACCCGCTTCAGTTTCGCCGTCCATCTCGACTATGAACCCCTCCGAAGCAAATGCATACGTCGGGGAGTCAAACGACACCTCGTCGAACTCGAGTTCAAAATCAATCCACAAGCACGGCTCCGCGGATGATCTGGCCATTGAGAAGCTCGAACCAAACACAGGCAGTCCGTCATTGGGAGGTTCAACGCCCAAAGACGGACTCTCTCGACACAATTCCGTTTTTTTCGACAGCCGCGCAGCAACGCCCTTCAACAGCATTCACAACACAACAAGTGAGGAGCTGTATAAACCAGTAGTACCACGAAAAGATTCCCAGCGCACCTTGATGACACTTCGGATACCTCCTGGAACAACTGAAATGATCAACATGGAGACTGTCACTGAGTCCACCTTACCAGCTCCACGCATGAGATCTCAGCCTCCTCCACCTCGAGAGCGCATCGATCATCTCGCCGGGCTGACGGCAGTATGCTCTCTCTTCGTAACACTCATGCATTTCGGCCTTACATTCGTCCCTGCTATGGTTATACCGGGAGCACCTTACCACCAAAAATCCGAGTACTGGGCTCAGAAGATCATCGGTCCGTTTCTGCTGAACCAGATGTGGCTCGGCGTCTTCTTCACAACATCTGCCCGCTTTCTTAGCGCGCCGTACTTGCGCAAAGGGAAGATTGATGATATTGCGAAAGCTGCTGTGAGACGAACACCGCGTCTCATGATTCCTGTTGCTAGTATCGCGTTGATAGAGTACTTCCTCATCGATGTGGGCGCGACGAGCTATCTGCAGTACATTCCCAGCCTAACGTGGTCGACATGGCCCTACGTCACACGCTATCAAAACTTCGGGCAGTACGTCTCTGAAATACTGGAACTCACCTTCCTCATCCCAAATGCCGTGCCGCACATCACGCTGCACTTTTGCACGGGTGTGCTCTGGACAATTGCCGTCCAGCTGCAGGGAACATGGCTCGTCCTCCTGGGCGTTATCGTCGTGTACGAGATCAAAACACCGTGGAAGCGCATGTGCTTCTACGCTTTCTGCCTCGTTAACCACTGGTACGCGCAGTCCTGGGGCACATACCTCTGGATCGGCCTCATCCTCACCGACCTCGACGTTAGCTACGACTGGAAAACGTACCTGCACTCCCGCCCACGGGCGTACTACCCCGTAATGCTCTTCTTCTGCATGTGCGTCGCTACCGGCTTCGCCGTAAATTTAGTGCCCAATTGGGTCGAAGGCTTGAATATCAACTTCGCCACAATAGAGCGAAATATCCATCCGCAACCGTCGACGGGAGAACGCCTTGGAAACACAGCCCAAGCGGGGTATCCTTCTTATTACGAACCACGCGTGAATGGCCTACTCTTCGCAGGCGGAATGCAAGCCATTGTCGAACTCTCAACCTCAATTCAATGGCTCCTCTCCACACCGCCCTTTCTCATTTTCTTTCCCCACGTCTTCACAATCTACCTGCTGCACGGCCTCGTCTTCTGGACCTGGGGCAGCTGGCTCATGGTCTTCCTCGCCGGCCGCGGCTTCACATATGGCATCAACGTCATCATCGTCGGGGTTACATCTTACGGCTTGTTACTCCTCAGTCTGCCCATCGTTACGCCGCTGATCGAAGCGCTGGGCAAAGACGTCACGGCGCTGGTGTGGATGACGGCGCAGGAGAAATCACCACCGCGGCGTAGGACGCTGTTTCCTTTCCCGGAAGATATTTTCACGGGAAGAGAGCTTAATAAGTTGCCGGGGAAGGAGGAGGCTGATGTCGAAACGGGGCAGGGGAAACGGACGGAGGGGAATGGGACGCTGAGTAGCAGTCATGCTCGTGATAAGGGGAAGGCGAGGGAAAAGGTTGAGGAACATGAATTGCACGCTTTTTCGACGGATGAGCGGGTGACTCGGATTTCGACGAGCTGAGGGCGGGACATGGTTGTTGTCTTTGTTAGTGTTGGTGTTGATATTAGTGTTGTTGTTAGCGTTGGTGTTAGCGTCGGTATTAGCGTTGGTGTTGGTGTCGGTGTAGCGTGTTTTGGGGTGGTAATGGCGGAGGGGTTTTTACTGAGAAATTGGCTTACTGCACATGTTGGCGGATACATATACATACATACACACATGCACACATACATACATACATACACACATACATTATGAAATTGGAATCTTTAGTGCCTGTTGCACTACAATAATACACCAGTATTGACATGAGAAAGAATATCCGATGGCCGTAACGAAAAGGAGACGTTGATACAGGAAGGAATTTCTTTTTGAGATCGATTACTCGACAATCTCCAGCTCGCCTGTCCTATTCTTGGCAAAAGTATCCTTGTGCTCATTCCACACGCGCATCAGTTCCTCGACATACCTGTCGTGCACCTCATTGATGTACTCGTTATCTGGATGCTTGTCCTGCGCGACGCGAATCGGGCGGCCAGCAACAATATTCATCGGCCTGCGGTACGGCATCATGCCAACGTCGTAGTTGAAGATGCCACGGGCGTGGAAGATGGGAATGGTGAAGCCCATGACCTTCTTGACCAGCATCTGGAACTTGTGGATGTAGGGGTGCGACTCGGTGTCGAGCTGGTCGTAGACGTCGTTTTCGCCAAATGCGAGGACGGGGACGAGGTCGGCGCCGGTGCGGATGGCCATCTTGACGAAGCCTTTGCGGCGGCGGAGCACGAGCTTGATGGTGCCCGGGCGGGCGTCGAGGGACTCGCGGGCGCCGCCTACAACGATGGTGATGGCGCGGCCCATGCCCTCGCCGTTTGGCCCACCCTTGGAGAGGATGTTTTCGCAAGACTCGCGGGAGACCGAGGCCATACCGAGGCGGAGGGCATACTCGCGGTAGATGGGGTAGCGGAAGTTGGAGTCGAGGGTCAGCAGGGAGTTGGTGATGCCCGGGAACAGCTGCGAAAAGCCCAGCGCCTCGGTCGCAAAAGCGGCAAAGGCGCCGTGGGAGATGATGCCGTGCGGATGGTAGCCGAATATGTACTTCCGCGTCGGCTCCAGCTCCTGCGAGCGGTGCAGGCGTGCGGGGAAGTACGAAGCGAAGAGCGACCACACCTTGAGGCGGCGCAGGCGGTCGCTGCGGAACGAGAGCTCGCCGGATGTGCCGGCATTGGAGAACAGGACGTAGACGGTGTAGGGGAGCAGGACAGGCCACAGGAGCGGGATACTGCAGAGGAAGAAGAAGATGGCGAGGCCGCCGACAATGCTGAGCGTGTGCATGAGCACGGCGAGCGTCTGGAGGCGGCGCTGTAGCGGCACGTTCATAGGCGCAAACCGTATTCTGCTCCGCGACCATCCCGCGCCCGCCTGACGCCCCGTCGTGAGGGCCGAGTTCCTGCGCTTGAGGTCGGTGCAGGCGTTCTGCTCGAGCTCGCGCGACGGCTTCACGCTCGTCAGCGCATCGCCACTACCGCCCAGGTGCCGCTCGTAGAGCTCCGTCTGCACCTGATCGCCGTGCTTGCGCCCGAGGGAGCCGTGAGAGCTGCGCGACGCCACCCGGCGATGGCCCTTGACCGTCGGGCTGCGAGGCGTCGCATCCTGGCCCACGCCCTCGAGCGAGTCCTGGTCCTGGCCCTGGTCCTGGTTCTGGTCCTGGTCCTCTGGTGGTGTGCTGAGACCGGTTTTCTTGATCTCGCCAGTCTTGCCGATCACGTGCTTTCCAGTGTGCTCGATGGTGCCGTCGGTGGCATTCGCATGTAACTCTGGCGCAAGAGCTTCTTCGGCTGCGTCGACGTACGACTTGGGCGCGAGATTGTGCTCTGCGCGCTCTTCAGGCGCAGATGGCTCGGGATTCAACGACATTGCTAGCGATGGGCCAGAGTGGGAGCAGTCAGTGGGAGATATGTAGGGTGGGCTATGAGGACATGTTTTGGATTTTGTTGAGTGAATGGCGCTCGTAGGAGCGTTCCTGAGCGTGCGCGTGGAAATGACGTCTGCTTCCACACCCTTTCGGCGCTAGTGTGCGCTTGTGCGGGGCGCTATTATGTGGCGTCAGTGGCTGTGGCGCATGCTCTTCCTCCAACACCTCGCCTTCGCTACTGCCTGATTCGTCAGTACTAGGACATGAGCTGCTATGGCCGTACCACTCTACGAGGTGCGCTTTCCGCCTGACTGAACGCTCACCCCAACATGTCGTTCCATACTACACCAGCCCGATCATCGCGCATCACCAAACCAAGGAGAACTAGCGCAGTTGCCGCACTGGGATTGAGACGAACGACTTCATCTCCGTCTTCAGCAAGCCCGAGAAAGCCATCATTGCCATCTGAGAACACCACCCCGTACGATGATGATGAGCAACTAGACGATATAGGCGTCATGGCCTCTCTCTCCGAGGACCTTAACTTCCGTGACGTGCCACAGTACATTGAGTACATTCGCAATAGAATGTTCAGCGACATGCCTGAGAAAGCCGGTATGAACTCGACCAGAATCGCAGACGTCTTGAACTTTCGGAGATACTTGTCACCATTTGTCACCATAGCGCACATCGACGCCTTGAGCACATCAACAACGCGGGTTGAGCGAGAAATCGCTGAGCTTGCGCGAGCGGCCATATTGCGAAGAGTCACGATACCGAATCGGGGCGTTGGTGCAGCCGCTATTGGCGATGGCATTGCTTCGGTCCGAGAATGGCATGCGCTCGTCCAGTCTGATGGAGGCCTACAAGAGGGCTTGAAGTGCAAGTACTCGACTCGAGTGAGCTTACGCACCACTAACACTGAACAGCAAAGTACATCGCCATCATGAACGCCAACCCAACCTCCACATCAATAAGTGGCACAGTGTTCACGTCCCCCGAGCTGTCCGCTCTAGTATTAATGGGATTCCTCACTTCGGCGACTGCCGTCAACTCCAGCTCTTCTTTCTTCGCTTCTCCAGGTGCCAGCTCACTCACTGCCGTCTCTACGTCCGGGTCCCGTTTCGCGGCAGGCTCATTAGACGCCGTGGGCGGCGTATATGCTACCCAGCACATCCACGGCGGCACATCACTGTCCGGATCTCGCCCATCAGTAACGGCACACTACACCTTCTCCCTTCCAAACATGGGCACGCAGATCAAACTCCTAGTCGAAGCTCGAAACCACCTTATCACCATCCTGAAGAAAACAAAGTACAAAGAGATGCCAATGGTTGCTCTACGTGAGCGATGGGACGGCGGCGTCACAACGCACGATGTGAAATCCGAGCGAAAGAAGCTAAGAGGAGAGTTCGCTGGCGTCTTACCTGGAAGAACGAAGAAGTGGAAGCAGTTCTACGGTATGCGGTTCGAGTGGATACTAGAAGAATGCCTAGGCGCTGGACTGGTCGAACTCTTTGAAACGGGCAGCGTCGGTCGAGCCGTCCGAGCAACATAACACACCTCGCGGTCCTATGCTATTCTATCCTTTCTTCTTCATCATCTCCGTCTCCTTGTCCTTCTCCCTACGACATCCCTGGCAGTTTACCCACCGGCGCAGAGCCCGAGTTTCGAGTGGGTCTCCACACGTCCTGCATGTCCTACCCGGAGCGACAGCAAACACGCCCTCGCTGTTAAGGGCAATACTAAAAGACCTCGGGCCCGGCTATTACTGGTAGTATTTTCGGTCGAATTTCGAAAGGCGTGGGATGAAGATGGCCCAGACAACGGCAGGGACTGGTGCTGGAGAAAAGGGGTCGGAGGGAGAGCAGGCGTAGGTTGGGGACAGGAACGAGATAAGTAATTTGTTCCACCCTCGACCTTGGCCGTCTGGTGGTTTTGTTCTTGCACTGGCTCTGCCGCAGCGATCAGTAGTATCCTCATATTCTGGTGGTCGAGCGTGTAGTCGTACAAGGGCTCTTTCCGTGCATTCGGTTCGCTAGGTTTCGCGACTGTTGCTGGAGATGTTGAGTTGAAGATTGGGGCGTCCCCCCTTCTCCTATCATGGGGAGCGTGTTGATTTTGGCTGGGGAGAAGAATATCAAGTTTCGATCTCTCGCATGTCGGTTGAATGGCGACTATGGCATTACGAACGACTGGTTGTGGAGATGAAATATGTGTACACATGTGTGGAATGTAGATGAAAGTACACATGATACGCTCAGCTCCCTTTACATTTCCCATTTCTCACTCGGACCTAACACGTGAACCACTCGTTCCTCGTGGCCATGAGACTGATGGCAAGCTTGGTTTGACTGCTGACACATTCTGCCAAAACCTGGGTTATGAATTGACGGCCACTTTCCTCTCCACACCCCGTCCCTATCTTTATATTCTCCATCTCTTCACTCTCCACTCTTCGTAAATGCAACCTCACGTCCATCTTTCTCTCATAGCTCCTCTTCCATAGACGGCGGCACATACCCCTCTATCTTCCAACTCCAGATATTAAGCCCAATCTTCCTCCCCGTCTCCACCGGCAACCCCGCATGCCAACTCTCCGCATACCCCGAACCATCGCTGCGCATATTCTCCCAAAAAACAGCATTCCCCTTGATGGGTTTGAAAATCACCCCGTGGCTCAAATCCTCTTTACTTCTTTCCCCCACCACCGTCTTTCCCTGGCCCCCTTTGCCGATTTTCGTCGTAGTAGTGTCCGAGGAGGAGGAGTTTGAAGAAGGACACTCTATGAATCGACACCACTCCCTCCCTCCCGGCCTCTTCAACCTCGGGAAATGCGTCCCCCCACCCGTACAATTCCCCTCTATATATACCATGAAACTGCTGACCCTCCCGCTCTTCTTCTTCGCCGTACTCCAGTCGTAGTGGTACGTGTAATGTCCCCCAACGCCATATCGCTGGCTCCACAATTTCTCGACAAAGACGTCAGGTTGCCAGCCTTGGAAGGTGCGAGCGCGGTTTTCTATGCATTTTACCGTATGGGAGCGTGGAAGCGGTGCTTTTTCCGAGTTGCGGATGTTTGGGTTGAGGGATTCTGTGCCGAGGTTCCAGATGGTTGAGGGTGTGAAGTGTGGTTCACTTTTGCATGGTTCGTTAGACGCATATTTTTGTACGGCTTCTTCTGGCTGGCTTGCTCTTAGCCCCTCGCTCTTCCATGAAAAACAATGAATAGAGAGGGGAGGGTAAAAGTGAAACGTTACGTTACATACCTCAGTCCAACAACTTCCTCCCCCTCGCCTTCGCCCAAAAAACCCTCAATATACACAACCAGCGGCTCCCGACTCAGCACATACACGCCCTTGTATCCATGTTCCGCACAGCTCAGGTTCTTCTCCGGGATAACCAGACTATCCAGTTTCCCTGCATCGACGGCACCATGTCTTGCTTTGGCACCAACATTGGACGGATACGAGGAGGATAGTAGAGAAGAAGAGGAAAAAGAAGAATCGCCAGTAAGCATAGATAACAACGGCGCGCCCGCTAATATATACGCAAGAACCGCAAGCACCGCATACTGAATTATCGATCCTAGCGACCTCGGCAACGAGGAAGGCATGGAAGAATGCATCGCACGCAGAGCAACCGAAAACAACTGCAAACAAGGACGAAAGGATTACAGCTATCCCGACTACAAAACCCACCACGAGACGAAAAGCAAGAAAGTGGGACCCATATTAAAGGGTGTCGCGTGTCAAAGTGTCAAAAGATAGGGAAAGTCTAGATGCGGGTTTACCAAGGCGGCTGTTCGCGTGGTGGCATGTGCGTAAACTGCATTAAAAAGGAGCAACCGGTTCAAACTCGAGTCATCTTGCCCCTGACAGGGAGCGGAGACACGGTCGTGTACTAGAGGTCGGTTGAATTGTGGATCTCATCAGGCAAATCAATCCTTCTAGAAGACTGGCATATGCTCCTCATGTTCCAGATCTTCTCCTGCGGTTATCAGCCTCGAGTCTCCCGAGTCAAATTGTGTACCGGTCAACAGAACGATTGGAAAACGGAAATAATGGGACAAAGAGGCTGAAAACCGCCCATACATGGCATTTGACAATCCCGCTCCCTTCCAATACATCTCTATAAACGCCGCCCTGATGGTCTTTCGCCAAGAAAAATTTGTTAAGAGAACCCCGGGTTAGGGCAGAAAACGCAGCTCAAAAAATGAATCTCGTCATGATCTCATCAACCGCTCTCAGTTGGTATCCCAATCTAAACACAACCCTAGGAAACACGCTCGCTGCTGCCTGGCTCAAACCGACTAAAGTTATGGTATCGACCTTGAAAGCCAAATCTTATACTCAGATTATTCCAGAAAGCCAAACATAAATCTGGAGGTTGAAAACATGCCACAACATCATGCAGTCCGTCAACTGCGCATATGTCGCTCAAAAAATTGGTATCGTCCAAGCTTCCCTTGATCGCCGTAGTGTGTATGCAGCCCTCTTCTGTGGTCGGACATGGGCCTGCGATGCCCTCTCTACCCTCTCGTGTTGCTTTCGCTGCTCTGTTTGAGCACGCTGCAAAGAACAGCTCCGGGGTCCGATCTTGACAAGGATTATTTCCCACTGTTCTGTCGCTCATGTTGCTCTGCCACCTCTCGTGCGTAGAACTCGACCAACATGGTTCCATACGCTTCCATCTCTTCTAGCGGTACGGCGAGGCGGAAATCGTTTAGCAAAAGGAATTGCAGCTCCAAGTGGTTCAGTTCGACCAATGGCAGACCGCCGACCTTGAATATGTTAGTTGGCGTAGTAATGTATGCGCGTTAGTTGGTACGTACTTTTGCGTATCTAGAGTTTGTGTAGAATACGTCGGAAAAAAACTTGCTCGCGCAGGTGACGCCAGCTATGACGAGGCGATGGATGTTGAAGCTATCAACAACGAAGAAGTGAGAGAGGTTTAAGCCATCGGAATCTAGATCTTGTTGAGGTGGAGAAGGAGGCTGTGCTCCCTGTACTGGTGCCTCCGAAGGCTTGCCTAGAGACCCAGACGGCGGGGGTGTCGCAGCTTGAGTGGAAGCTGATAAAGGCAGCGGGAGAATCGCCGAGGCTACGGAGTTTGAACGTTCCACAGACTGCTGGTTAGCCTTACGAAGACTAGACATTGGGCCAGCATTTACCCGCTCGGTCATTCTGTCGAAGTAGACAAGGAGACTTAGGAAGACCTCGTACGTGGTAGGGCAGTATTTGTGGATTCTGCTGAGATAGCTTAGGATAGAGATGCTGGGCACGTTCTTGCCGTGGAAGGCTAGCACACTGGTCGTCTGCTGGCTCAGGCCGGATGCGCCTTCTGGCGGTGGGATCTGGCGGTGCAGGTGGTCATGCTGCCGGTCATTCGTAGTTGTGATCTTGGTCAACAGCCCGGCCACCATCTCGATGATGTCTGAAACGGGCATCTCGCTGATCTCATACTGCGGGCCAACATCGGCGGGATCGCGTCGCTGCCGCCTTGCCAGCGACCGCGTCTGTGAGAAGGGGCTGGCATCATCGATGGCGAAGCTCTGGATATGTGACAGGCTCTTGACCTTAATTTTGATGGGTGAGGCCGCTGGAGAGCGCAGAGAGTGTGCTGGCGAGGGCTGGGTGGAGGGCACGGTTCGAGCATGTGCGAAAGCGTCTGGAGCGGCGTTTGTGCCAGATGGCGTAGGTTGCTGCGAACGCGGGCGCACGCGCGGGCTGGGCGGCGTCGATGCGGTTTGCTGCGAGCTGGATGCGCTCGAGCCGTGTTCAGAGCCGTCGTGCTGCTGCGACCGCTGGCCCGGTGTTGAGCTCGATGGCGGGGTTCCCGCGTCGGCCATGACAACGTCAGCAGGCGGCGCGACTGCCCTCGACGCATTGGCGCTGGATGAAGGCGATGGCCGCACGGGAGTGTGGTGTGCGGCGGGCGATTCCTGCGTCTGCTGACGCGAGCTGCCGCCGCCAAACATAGTGGTGTGAAAGTGGCTTCCACCAAAGTCACTCACCAAAAGCGATCCCATTCCGCGATAGCAGCCTCGGTGAGAAGTACAGATCGAGATGAGTGTAAGATCGAGGAAAGCGCGCTACAGCGGCCGTTCCGGGTGGGGAAAGAGTCTTGGTTGAGGTGTATGGGGTAGGGTGGTGGTCGCGGACAAGCTCTTATCGCGAACTGGTAGACGCAGCAGCTCAAAGGGGTCCCGCCGCGAGTGTCACAATGGCCTGCTCTTCCAGCCGTACCCAAACCAAATTGGACGGCGGCGCGTTCTGTCAAGGTGAGAGCAGGAGAAGACGCAGGATTAGGGACCTGGCGGTGTTGGAGTGACTAAGTGGTGATCGAGGATGCGTGAGAAGGCTGGGCGATGTCATAGTACGGGCCGATATCCCTGCTTGACAACGCAGCAGTTACAATATCGAGACGCGAATCTCTTTAGCACTCCACGTTAGTTCGCACGACGTCCTGTTACATGCTTCCGAACATGCACAACTGTCCCACGTGCAAACTTCGCGGGAGAGCAAAAAGAAAAAAGACGCGACGGATGGGCTAAGGGTAGTCGCTGATTGGATTGTGGCTTCGGCTGCCTCCCACGCCCATTGCCCAAGCTCCATGTCTAACTGATGCTAGCCAGAGATGCTACACTAAAGCTGCTCGACGGACGAGCGTCTCGAAAGCTCGGATTACGCTAGCCCCCCGCTGCTGCTTCTGGATTCATCATAATCATGTCCTGCTATGCCCTACACATCTGCACCGGCACCGCCAGCTACTGCTTGCCGGGTCCCTCGTAGTTCTGGTCTGGCAGATACAGGTGTCGCTGTGCGCCCTTTCCTGTGAGCACCACCATGCGAATCACACCACCCGAGCTCCCGTCCCACTTGATAGCCTCCGAGAGTGAGCCCTTGACGAACTTGATACCCTCTTCCTCGGTCATGTTTTCCTTCCAGTTTGCGTCGCAGTATCCGTAGATATACGTTGACCCCGAGCCGCCAATTGCGTATGACTGCTTGTGGAGAGAGCCTCCGAGCGGGATCGAGTATACCTGGCCACCGTGTCGGTGGTCCCAGCCGGCGATGATAAGTCCAGCGCTGGAATCGTGTCAGTGTCATGCGTGTGTGGTAGTTCGTCTTACTCACGACAGCGAGTCCTTGTTGGAGTAGCAGAGCTCCTGGAATATGGCGGCTGCCGTCTGTGTCGTCGGGGGCTCGTCGTTCGTGGCGCCGTACATACCCAGGTGGTAGTGGACGATGTCAGCCACAGCCTGTGTGTCCGCAGCAGAGCCAGACCGGCAGCACCAGATTGTGTCGTGGACTTGTGTGAGTTTGTCGGTGACTCGGTTGGCGATGTATGCGCCCGTCGTTGTCCTGCTGTCAGCGGCTAATATGACACCGTCCTTGAAGTTGATCGCCATGCTATGAAGCGGTCAGAAGCTGCGAGGTGGCGGCACGGGGAGGACAAACATGGAGGTGCCGAGGTTGACTTCGCCCTTCTTAAGGTGGTTCATGTCAATATGGATGCCATCTGCTGGAGTGAGCTTCCGGCTTGGGCCCTCATGGCGGCAAAAGTACCTTCTCCCAGCATGCCGGTGGACATAATCATGGTGGCGTGTGCTGATGTGACGTGAAGAGGGGTGTGATGGGGGACGTGAGGTAAGGCGGGTGATGCTGCCGTGTTGTCGCTGTAAAGAGTATCGTGTGTAGGCAACGCGCGAGCTACGCCAGCTCCACGCCCGGTCTTGGCACCGCGCTAGGCTCCGTGGGGAAGGACCCCGTATGCATAATCTAGGTACCACGCGCGCTGGAACCACACATCTACGTTCCGATCTTACCTGTTCTTTCGAATGGAAGAGTCTGCCACTCCTTCACCCAAATCGCTGTTCACCAGAACTCGTTCGGCACCCCACATTAGATCTAGTACCCCCAGGCCGCCTGCGCAGCGACCGAGCAGCATGGCTTCCACACTTACTACATTCATGTCCTACCTACGGGTGCCTCTCCTCGCGTCCTCTGGCGTCGCAGCCATACTTAGCGGTCTCCTCTATTTCAAGCAAAAGTATGCGATCCACCAGCGCATGGAGGCCCCTGCTAACAGCAACAGCGAAATCATCTACCCTCGAGGCTTCCCTCCCGATGCCCGAACCAACGTACCGCGACCATCGCAGTTTGGCATCACCGACTACGAAGAGCTCTTCATCCCTACACCTGACGGCGAGTCCCTGAGTGCCTTCCTCATCCGACCGAACAAGCAGCATGCGCGCAACGTAACGGTCCTCATGTTCCACGGCAACGCTGGCAACATTGGCTATCGGCTTCCCATCGCTAAGATCCTGGAGAATGATCTACGGTGTAATGTCCTGATGCTACAATACCGGGGCTATGGCTTGTCGTCTGGTAATCCGAACGAAAAGGGGCTCATGATCGATGCACAGACCGGCTTGGATTACATTCGCCAACGCCACGAGCTTCGTGATACAAAGATCGTGGTCTACGGGCAAAGCATTGGCGGCGCCGTTGCGATCGGACTAGCTGCTCGTAATCAGAAGGAAGAAGATATTTCAGCCATCATACTGGAGAACACATTTACCTCTATACGGAAACTGATACCAAGGTGAGTATATCCGTCCGCGCTTACATGCGATAGCTAACTTGTTGGTAGTGCCTTCCCTGCTGCTCGATATCTCGCTCCGCTCTGCCATCAGATATGGCCTACTGAGGAGACACTGCCTAAGATCACACAAATACCCATCTTGTTCCTCAGCGGTCTGAAGGATGAGATCATCCCGTGAGTAACTTCTGGATACTCAACCATTTAAGGGAGTCGTTTCATGCTGACCATCATTGACAGGCCCTCCCACATGACTCGACTATTTGAAGTCTGTAAGGCCCCTAAAGTGTGGAAGGAACTACCGAACGGAAGCCACAACGACACAGTCGCAGAACCTCGCTACTTTCACCACATCGAAGACTTCTTGAGCAAGTTCGTGGCGCGTTGAGGTAGGTAGTCGACGCAAAACTTTTGTTCTGGCAGCTATCTCAAGCAAGCCCAATGCTGTGCGAAGGGTGCAGATCAAAGAAAGCCGGGCACACGTGAAATACGGTTGATTTATGATTAGCTGTGGTCCTTGGTCGATGCCAAGTCTCGCCAGCACATGAGCTTTTGCAGCTGATTTGCACCTGTATCTGTTTCACACGGGTGTAGACAAGCTGGGACCATGCCAGCAGCCGGAGCGACTGACGCATGCTTTTCACCCTTTTGGTTATCTGAAACACAGTCAATACATGAAAAGGCCGCGGGCATGCATGCAGTATCCACTTGAACGCGCCTGCATTGGCGAGGAAGTACTACTTTGGGTGGCGAGGAGGAATTCACATGGACACCCCCCAGCTGCGCCGCTCTGCAGTAAACGAGGAATGACAGATCGCGATCAAATGCATGTAACTGTAGCAAGTAATGACTCTCGAAGTACCTAGGTACTGGTCCGAAGTCATTTGATTTCGCAAGGCCCTATCATCTCTTTCCGGGAAAGTGTACAGCTTGTCCAGCATGACGACATATATCTATTCCTGGATCGCAAGGGTTCGGACTACCGATCCGCGTGTAAGCCCGAGCTGTGGGGGTTACGAACGATCGCCAGGGGCGATGCCCTAGCCCGCTTATCTGTGCAACAATTCTTTTATGAGAACTTCCAGGTTCTCATCAATGAGGTATAATCGCCTTCACGCCCCCATCGCTTTTCTGTCGGACCGCAAGCGACATGAAATCATGCCGACAAGCTGGAAGAAGGCTCTGTCGGCTGGACCAGAGGATTTCTTCGCTCGCCATAAATTAGCGTCTGGATGTCCCCGCCAGGTTCTAGACAGGCCTCTGCAAATACTTGCGAAGAGGCTCGGTAGTGCCAACGTCCACCCGCAGGCGCCCGAGCCGGGAGTTGATTCGACGACCGCCTTGTGGCTGGACCCTGGAGCGAGGGCTAGCCTCTGCGCCACCCAGATGACGTGGGCGTCGAGGCTTCACATTTCACAAATCCCATGTCGCCGGCGAGCGGGAAAACTCAAATGGCATAGTGGACATGGGATCGGATTGTTCACATGGCAATCGGGTGCACTGCTTTGTGCAGTAAGTCAACAGTTGCGGAACGTCGACCTGCGTCATTCGATCGACAAGGCCTATTCTAGTAATACCATCGTCATCCTCGCACCCATCGCCAGCAGCAGACGGGACGAAAGCTTTGTTCGCGGCGCTGCAGCACAGCTGCAATCGTTCCCGGGGGGAGAAGATCATCGCACGGAGAGCAACACCTTGCAGATCTTCAGGCCTGTCACCACGGTGCGGTAAGGCCGAAGTGTGGCAACGAAATTCTAGACTGACTCATTGGTGGCTCCACACCCGTTCTCGCGTTTGAGGTAACGGTTGCGGGCTGTCTACTTCACAATAGCCTGCCGAGAGCGAGTCAAGTGCAGCGAACATTTCACGCATTGGTTTGTAATCACATACACGAATTAGCTGACATTTGACGGTCCATTGTCGCGTCGTCTCTGTGTGGCGTTGGATCGGCATGGGTTACAACGCACAGCTGCACGCTTGCTTCATCTTTCGCCCTTGCCCTCTACGCACTCCCGGTGCAGTATACCCGATACGAACGAAGCACCACCGTCAAGACGGCTGTACTGTCCTTGTAAGGTATACGACATTGTTTTATGCTGGTTCCCCCGGTCAACTCCCGATGCTGGCTCCATGCCATGCCATCATCGTGGTGTCTCAATACGCCCACGCGGCGGCGCTCACGGTTCGTCCTGTTCTCTATGCGGCCGGAGTTTTCTAGGCGGCTCAGGGTCTTAGACATGCATATCCTGTCTGGTTCATCGTCTTTGTAGCCTCTTCAATCGGTCCGCATACCTTATATGCTGTTAAGACCCAATTATAAGGGTAGTCTCGAATTACTTCATGAACTTGAACTAACCACGGGAGCCATTATCGGTACTAGCGAAAATGTTCGCACTTTCAATCTAGAGTTGTTGCTCCAGCGGGTTTCCTAGTTTGATACTTATTGGAGGTTCTAGAAAGCCACACCGGCGAAAGCTCGTCCAAGCCATCTTCTGGGCAGCTTTCTTACTTTTTGCTGTACAAAACGTATCTAGGCTCCCACCTGCTGGAACATGCTGGAAGAATCCGCTAAGCTTTTCGCAGGTAGTCCATGATCAGCGCCATCGGCCCGTGGCAGTCTAGAAACGAAATCACTCGCCACACTCTTACCATATCCTACACCTGTTTTCTATTCCCCCCATGACGCATCAGGCACTCTCTTTTTTTTCACGACGGACTTCGGTTATCTTTTCGCCCCCAGAGCATCGGTTCAGACCCTGTCGCTCCACAGCTATTCTGAAAGCCACAACCTGCAGGCCGACGGCCAATCAGACGACACAAAGCCACTTGGCCTCGATGCAATCGAGGCAGAGGACTCGCAAAAACACTCGTGCGGCGTTCCCGCTCTCTTAGGCTAGACCGTAAACCCACCGTCGCGACCCTAGCCTCTAATATCTGCCGCACCCACGCTTACCTTCATTGCGGTCCCTGCGGTCCCTGCGGTCCCTACCAATATGCTGTCGAGCTTCATAAGGCTTCGAAATATCGCTTCTGTTGTCTGAGTGGTCGTGTAGTTCTGACCGTCCTCTCCATTCAGCCTTAGCCGAAGTCGTTCATCTTCCCTCAAACGGGCTTGCCTACTTCGAGCTTCTAGTTTTACACGCGATCGCCTCACATCCTCCTTCTTTCATTGACATACTCACATCTCCTGGGAAGCGACATACTTTCGGTATCCATCGCTTCCGGCTTGCCACTCTCTTCTAGGACACGTGGATATAGAGTTAGGTATGTTGTATTCTCATATGTTGTGGGTCAGTATTGTATGGGGTCTTTACACATTCCTTCTTGGTTGCTCAGTTCTTCAAGTAGACATGGACTAACATGGCTTTTTTTTTTGGTTCCAGAAGTGGGTAGCACTTCCTGTTGTGTACGAACAGCAGTAGATGGGCGATTTACCTCCTAGTTCACAGCCTCAAACTATGGATCTCGCGACAGCCGGTTTTGTACGTGATGGAAATCCATCCGCTCCCTCTTCAACACTTGTGAAATCTCCGGACAATAATTTCCCGTTCTACTCCCAGCTAAGCGCCCTACCTCAAGGCCAACCCCGACCAGACTTTCGATCCCCTACACATCCTGCCGCCCACTATCAGTCTCAGGAGCATGGCGCATCCTCCCTGAACATGGGCTCACTGGCTGGCGCATTGCCCGATTATGGCGCCGGCGATGATGCTTCATTCAATCCGCAATCCATACCACGCTCGCTTTCTGGCACATCACCGTCCGCTGTGGCATACCAACTCGGGCAGAACCTCCATACCCAGGCCTTCGGCAACATGACTTCACATCCATCTTACGGACCTGGATTCTCTACAGGTGCCCATCAACAAACCTTCATGCCTCAACAGGGTTCCCAGTACGGTGCTTATCCCTCTTTCGGAGCAAATCAGTCTCGACTAGCATTTATGCACGCGCCGTACCCAAACTATCAGCAGCCATCCCAGTATATGTACTATCCAGTGTCATACGGATCGCAAGGACAGTACAACCCTGGACTCGCGGTGCAAGCAGCACAAGGGCAGACGATGTATGGAAGAAGAGCAAGCCTGGGGCAGGGACAACATATGGAATTTTTGCACATGGAAAGTAACTCCTCAGATGCTCGCATGGCTCCATGGAACTTCCAAGGCGATCCCAGTGCGATCGGGTCTCCGTATGGCGCACTGTTTGTACAGGCTTCCGGTGAGTATATTGGATTAAAGGAGTAGGTGGGCAATCGCTGATTATAGTTAAAGGCATGCCCCGTTCAGGACCTGTGAGTTCCATACCTCGTGGGCCGCCACGCAAGCCGAAACAATCCGGACACGCTCTTTGGGTTGGAAACCTTCCCCCTGGAACTACGGTGGTCGCTTTGAAGGACCACTTCTCGCGAGACGCCACGAAAGACATTGAGAGTCTGTTCTTGATCTCCAAGAGCAACTGTGCCTTTGTCAACTACCGCACAGAAGCATCCTGCACATCCGCGATGCACAGATTCCACGATTCGCGCTTCAACGGCGTTCGGTTGGTCTGTCGACTTCGACGTAGTTCAGTCCCATCATCAGGCGTACCTACGGGACCTTCGGCCATGATGGGCCAGCAAAAGCACGCATCTCGACCAGCCACACCTATGCAAGACAGTGTTACCGATGCTGTTCCAGCAACTGCTAATTCGCCGTCGCACACAAGCCCCGAAGACCACAGATCGTCTGCGGATACACCCACCAAGTACTTTATCGTCAAGAGTCTCACGCTGCAGGACTTGGAGCTCAGCGTACGGAACGGAATCTGGGCTACTCAGTCTCACAACGAGGACGCATTGAACAAGGCTTTCAGGGTGAGTCAAGTCGGTATCTTATACTACTAGCAAGGACTAACACAACACAGACTGCCGAGAATGTGTTCCTTATTTTCTCAGCCAATAAGTCCGGCGAGTACTTCGGATACGCCCGCATGGCATCATCAATCCTCGAGGCCGGTTCTCGCGTCATATTCCCAGCGCCCAAACCCGAAGCCATCATCGACGTCTCCGACGCCCCCAAATCCATCCCTACACCAGCCACGGAATGGGCGCCACGAGGAAGAATCATCGACGACTCTGCCCGCGGCACGATTTTCTGGGAGGCCGAGCTTCCTGACACAGCAGGAGGAGAAGGAGAAGAAGAAGAAGAGGAAAAGAAGATAGCAGAGAAAGACGAGGCTTCCCAACAAGTCGCTGATGTAGACACTTCGGCCGTTGCGCAGAGCTGGGGCAAGCCGTTCAAGATCGAATGGATCTCTACGAACCGCCTACCCTTTTATCGTACTCGCGGGCTCCGAAATCCATGGAACGCTAACCGCGAGATCAAGATTGCGAGGGATGGCACGGAGCTTGAGCCCAGTGTTGGAGAGCGCTTGGTGCAGATGTTCCACCGTCTTGGTCCTGCGACTGCAGGAGTACCGCTTGTGATGCAAGGTGGACCTGTTGGCATGCCTCCGATGCGACTATTCTAGGTAACATGCTTGCTTGCTTGCATTGGCCTTGTTGCATAGCACCTGGTATTCGAAACGCATAGTTTTGGTCTCGTTCAGCATGGGTTTGGCTGGACGGACAACTGTAATGCAGTGTTCGAACAGGAGCGGCTTTTCTGTTCCCTGCTGGGCAGGTGGCAGATAAGCTGCTGGTATACCTTCAATTTCTGTTTCTGCGTGGGAGATGAGGACCCGATGACGCGGTGATTTAATAAGCAGACGAGAAGACGATATCATCGTATGGTATTGGGGTGTGGTTTGAGTATCTACCAGCTTTTCGGTTGTCAATGTTGCTGTTTCCATTCTGTTTTTTGGCGTTGTGTTCCTTGTTTCATTTTTATGTAACATATTTTTTGTATGTCGTTGCCTTGGCCTTCTCATTATGCGCATTCGTAATTTTACTTGTGATAGCACTCTCGTTCTTTGATCCACTGTCACATCTAATCCCTCCTTCTTCTCCAAATCTAGTACGGTAGCTGTTCGTCCGGTTGCACACCGCTTAACGAGGCTGCATGCGTCCGGTCTTACATGCGGCGGCTGAGTCCTCTCCGGATACGTTGCCCGCGCCCAATCGACAGAGAAACCCCAGGAAGAACATATGGCCAATTCTTGCGGAAATGCAACATGGCCAGGCTGCCGTGGCCGAAAATAACCCCCTCCCCCTGGCTTTTAAGAAGGTCTAGTAATCATTGCGGAAGGCCATATGCTGACTGACATGACATGAAGCACAACAGGACGGAAGAACTAGACAGCAGCATCACAAGCCACTGCATCATCTTCCTACAAAGGCACCCACTATAACTTCCACGTGTCGCTCTTATCTTCGGCCACACAACGGTAATGTGCACTATACCGTGTGTAGTAGATCGATGTCACTTCTCATGCACTGGTGGTAACAACACCATGCACCCCCGGAACCCTCGTAATACAAGATATCGTCTACGTCTCTCTCTTAATCACATTCTAGTGGATATCCCAAAACTCATCGTCCAATACATCGATCTTCGCCATTAGTCTCTTCTCTAGTATAGTCAACGTGCATGCTCTCACGTCGTACACCCGCATCTCAAACTCGCAGTACTACAGATTGGTCTCGGCCTCGCGAAAATCATCTAGATCCTATCCGGCTGGAATGATGCGGAAAGTGCATTGGGCATCCACGTGAACATGCAGTCAGTACGTCTGGATGTGGCGGTGTGGACTAGACTGTTCTTTGCTAGTCGTTACGGGATAGGTGCAGGAGGCTATGAATTATTATTCGCGAGAGCGCAGCGTAAAGACAATTGTCTTGCGGAAGAAGGGGAGTGGGTTAAGTCACGTTAATCTACATTAGAAATTTCGGTTGTAGATTTGTTACACCTCCTCGCGACCGGGCATGTGTAGTCCTGGCATAAGCTACTTAAGTATTCCCTTAGTGATTTTTACCATGATTCCTTTAAATCTATCCGTTGGGTAAACATTTAGAGTGGTTTTTACTACAATTCTGCAGGTAACGACGTCGTAAAGGACTTCGGCTTTTAGCTCAGCGATTTGATCTCGTGAACCGGACCTCCTCCGCAGAATTTGGCCTCGGATGTTTGCAGAAAATTATATTCCTGAGCCTATGTTAAGCATGCAGACGTTCCGGTTTCTAGTCAGAACGGAAGGACATCATTGCCTTCGACCCTGCGATGTGGCATTTGGCATGCATCACGTGCTTATTGAGCTACCGTCTACCCTACACCCGCTAGTTACTTTATCTCACCCCCCTTTGCACCTGCACTGTCTTAACCATGTCCGTGAGCAAAAATCGTCGCAGCCAGCGCTAGCTGCTACAAATGATGTTTCGGGATCGACCGGAAACGTCACTGCCGTCATCGCTCTCGAACACCGGCACAATTGCCTATTTCCTACATACCATAAAGATTCGTTGCAATGCCATGGAAGATACAGCATATTCTACGGATTGAACACCTGCAATCATGGCCTCACAAAAAATACCTACCAACATGCAGGCGGCGCAAATTGTTGAGGCACGATCCATCCACGCTGATAAGGCGCAGATGTGTGCTAACGAGCGCGGCTTTAGTTCAAAAAACCGTATAAAATCCACCAAATACCTGTTCCCTCGGATCTCCCACCTCAAGATCTCCTCATCAAAGTCGCCGTCGCATCACTATGCCATACAGACTCCTTGGTCCAGGAAGGCATCATGGGCACCCCGCTCCCCTGTACCGGATCACATGAAGGAGCTGGCACCGTTGTGGCTGTCGGCTCAGACGTGAAGAATTTCAGCATTGGCGATCGCGTAATGGCCGGCCTCATGTACCATACCTGTGGTGCTTGCGGAGAATGCCTTCAACCTGAATATTATCCACAACTTTGCCAGAACAGTGGCGGTTTCCTTGGTATTACCACTCACGGATTTTTCGCAGAGTACGCTAGGATTGATTCCACGGAAGCTGTCAAACTCCCAGACAAGGTTTCGTTCGAGACCGCAGCACCACTTGCATGCGCAGGCTGCACGATTTACCGCGGCGTCATACTATCTAGTGTCAGAAAAGACGAATGGCTCGCCATCGTAGGCAGCGGTGGCGGTCTCGGCCATCTGGGTGTACAATTCGCCAAAGCCCTCGGTTTAAATGTCGTCGGTATCGATGCGCGCGATGAAGGACTGGAAGTCACGCGAGAGAGTGGTGCGGATGTTGTCATCGATGCAAGAGGTGGCCACGAGAAAGTCGTCGAAGAAGTGCACAAAGTCACCAACAACAAGGGCGTGACTGCCACATTGAACGTCAGCGACGCGGAGAAGGCCATGGCAACAGCCTGCGCTATAACCAAGATGCACGGCACCGTCATCCAAATCTCGCAGCCAGATTCCGTCAACATTCCGTTCCGCGAGCTCATATTCCGCGACATCAGGGTTCGTGGCTCGGCCATATCCACCCCTGAAGAGGCTCGCGACATGATGCAACTGGTCGCTGAGCATGGGATCTCGGTACAGACGAACGTTTTCAATGGGCTTGGAGAGATTGAGAAGCTGATACAATTGGCTCATAGTGGAAAGATGAAGGGCAAGGGGGTTGTTATTATGGATCAAGAGCAGATTCGGAAGGAGAAGGAATTGGGTGCGGGGTTGTGAGGGAGGAAGAACATTGTAAGGCTCTGTTCTTACCATTACATGTCATCCCTACACTTCTACCTATCAGATTGCAAAAGGACTTTGAATACCTGAATCTAAATTAGAATATTCACCAGGGCCAGGGTGAAAATTGCAATGCGTGCGATCAGTTCCCGAATAACTACACATTGGGCAGCCATTAGACTGCTAAGACTTGAACAACGCTCACATACGAAGCCACCAACAGCACGCAACCGAAATCGTACGATAGGAAGGCTTACGGCCAACCTGAAAACACATTTCCTAAAAGAGACGGAGCGTACATTTAGTTCTTCGGGCCCGCATTTCAGCTCCACGCAGCCTTCGTAACGGTTTAATTGTGGCTGCTCAGGGAGGGCTAATTGTAAGATTTTAGGTCCACACAGCTTATATGATACTCATTATAGGATTAGCGTCATAAAAGCCAATGTAGTAGACATCGCATATAAGAGCATAGTACGACTTCAGGGGCTGATTATTCAGTAGGTCATTCAGTCATGCGTCTCTCTTCACAGGTGCTGGCGCTCAGCCTCGCCAACTAAGCCTTTGATTTCGCCAATGGCGCATCAATACTTTTCACGGATGCTACAATCATCACGTTTAACACGAGCACTTCGCGAACAGAAACATTGTACAATTCGTCGCTTCTCGTAGAAAATGATCGCATTAGTGCCATCTACAACGGCAGCGCAACAGCAGGCTCATATTCCAATGCCACCGAGACGGTCAACGCGACTGGAAATATTATCAGTCCCGGTTTCATAAACACGCACCACCATCTCTGGCAAACGGCATTGAAGACAATTGCATCCAACACCACACTGGGCGAATACTTCCAACGCTATGGCGAATTTGGTCCTACGATCCAGTATTTTACACCAGAAGACAAGTACCTCGGTCAGCTGACGGGTAGTATTGAGTTGCTGAATACGGGGACGACCACAGTTCTAGACCACGCGCATGGGGACTCGAGTAATGAGACTGCAGACACCATCTTCAATGCTACGCTGGACAGTCAGCTGAGGACGTATCATGCATTTGCAATTCACCAGATTCCCAATAATTATACTATAAATGATCAGTTCCAGAAGCTGGTGGCATTGGCAAACGATCCCCGACTCTCGAACAATTCGCTCGTCAAAGTAGGATTGGAATTTGACGCCTTTGAATCTACTCCCAGCAGCGTTGTAGAGCAGCTGTGGAATATCGTACAGTACGTATATCCCCATTGACCCCCCGGCCTAAGAATCGAACTCAGTACTATACTAACCCTCCTCAGAACCAAGGATCTCTCTATAGTAACAACGCACACCTTGGGCGGACCCTGGGCCATAGGCAACACGCCCACATTCCTCGACTCCATTGGCTGGCTCAACACCTCCATCCCCGTAATCTTCTCACACGCTTCAATCATCACCTCCTCCGATACGGCCGCACTCCGCACCGCCAACCAATACATCCCCACCACGCCAGAGAGCGAAATGCACTACGGCCACAGCCACCCCGTTGCACACCTCATCCAAGACCAAGCCTCGCTGAGCCTCGACACACACTTTACCTATTCTACAGACATGGTCGGGCAAGCACGGCTGTGGCTGCAGAGTCTCAGGCTACAGCAGTTCCAAAAGGTTATTCTCGATGACCAGCGTATTTCGATAGATAGCCCGATGAGTGTCGAACAGGCTTTCTACCTCATTACGCGTGCGGGCGCGTTGGCGCTCAGGCGTCCGGATCTGGGTATTATTGCTGCGGGTGCAAAAGCTGACCTTGCCATTTTTGATGGCGAGAGCCCGAATATGCTGGGTTGGGGTGATGCTGTGGCGGCGATCATACTGCATTCGAATGTTGGGGATGTAGAGCATGTGCTTGTTGGTGGTGAGTGGGTTAAGCGAGATGGTAAACTTTTGTTCCATGGGTATGAAGGGGTGAAAAGGAGGTTTGCGCAGAGCGCGAGACGCATCCAGCGGATTTGGCGCGAGATTGAGTGGCCAGCGTTGGATTCGCAGGGGCTTTGGCTGAATGTTACGGAATGGGGGTATACCCAAGTGATTGACACGTTGAGGGGGGAAGGGACGGGGTATTGATCAATTAGTTCCAAGAACACATGCAGAGCAGTCTAGAGTAAGGGTCGCGAAAATGGACTTTATTTTTTTTTAAAAAAAAATATCTTTTACATTGTACTATCTATTGCTAGAATCATTACAATGATTCTCATGCAGCCCTAGGCTATGGAGCGCCGCGCATACCTCACTAATCCCTCTTTGCTAGGGCTTTAAAGTTTGGTGCTATCAGCAGGAGTCTTCCACCTCCGGCATGCACTATATAGCTAGAACAGCCATACCTGCCTACGTGTCTTGTCTGATTTGTTGTGTTGTTTTTCTTGAGTTGTTGTGGTCTTCAGAGAGCTGCAATAGCCATCGTCATTGTGGGAGCGGAGGTAGAGAAGGCACTGCCAGACCATCCTTCACCTCCCTCTCCCAGAGCTGTGTGTAAGGCCATGCTGGCTGCCTTATTTGCACTTGTCGCGTCAGGAACGGCGACGTTCGAATAGTTACGGGTAGCTGTGATTGTTGTGTGGGTGCAGAGGTAGAGGGAGCGATGCCAGGCCGTCCTTCACCTCCCTCTCCCAGATTCGTGTCTTTAAGGCCGTGCTGGCTGCCTTATTTGCGTGTGTCGTGTCTGGGACGGCGACGTTCGAATAGCTACGGGTAGCTGTCATCATTGTATGGGGGAAGAGGTAGAGGAGGCGATGCCAGGCCTTCCTCCACCTCCCTCTCCCAGGCTCGAGTCTGTAAGGCCATGCTGGCTGCCTTATTCGCGGTTGATGCAGGAGAGGATTCGAGCGCTGCCCTCCTTCGGAAATGGACTTTGTATGGCTGGGTAGGATCGAAGATCACTAATGTATGCTCGTATGGCTCTAGGCTATGTTGTGTTGTTTTGTTGCTTTTAGACAACGGCTAGAGTCGAAGTCATCCAGCCTAACTCAATGAATTCGTGATAACAAGTACGCTTGACGATTAACGAGTCTATAGTTTCAACTCTCGACTCTCCCCAATATCCATGGTAACCACACTCTCGATATCAGCGGTTGACTGTCCAAAAGAGAAATCATACTGTCCCCTATCAACCTTCCACGCTCTCGCCGCCTCATCGAAATAGGCGAAGTCTTTGAGAGCGAGTTCCATCTCAACCCTCTGCTCCTGACCCGGCTCAACCAAGACCTTCTTGAACGCCGCGAGTGTTTTGACTGGATGCTCGGAAGAATGCTGTTTCCTGCCAACGTATAGCTGGACAACCGTAGCTCCAGAAATACTGCCCGTGTTCTTGACAGTGGCGGCGGCCTTGAATGCATCATGGGACATCAGCGAGACTTGAGCGTTGTGGATGGCGAAGGTTGTGTAGGAGAGCCCGAAGCCGAATGGGAAGTGAACTACGTCTTTCGCGAGGCGATCGTAGTGCCGGTACCCAACGAAGACGCCTTCTTCGTACTTGACCGTACGCTGGCCAGCCTTATCCTCCTCACCAGGGAAGTTACCGTACGCAGGAGCATCTTCGATTCGCATAGGCCACGATATTGGGAGTCTTCCAGAGGGATTGACGGCTCCGGATATGACATCAGCGATTGCGTTGCCAGCTTCCTGGCCCGGGAACCACGCCTGCACCAAGGCAGACACCTTACTCAACCAGGGTAAGGCAACCGCCACACCTGTCGAGTTCACAACGATAGTCGTGGAGTTGACAGATGCTACAATTTCGACGAGCTTGTCCTGCGATCCATCACGAGGTAGGTTGAAGCTGAGTTGATCCTGGCCTTCCGTCTCCCACACAGGAGTATGACCCGTGAAGATGATAGCGATATCACATTCCTTCGCGACTTCCTTAGCCTGGGTGAACATATCAACATCATGCTCTTTCTTGTGCATGAAGCCCATCCTGAACCCTGGAAGATCAGCGAGTATGCCCCAGTTGCCACTACCGGCAGGTGGTTTCGAGTTGATTTCGATCTTGTACGATTCGCCCTTAGTAAAGGGCACACGGAACTCTTTTTCGGGGTTGCCACCAAGAAGAAAGCCCATTGGATCCGGCGAGTTGTCCTTTTGCTCAAAGACGACTTTGTCATTGATGCGCACAACAGTTGGTCCAATGCCTGAGCAACCCAAGTAGTGAGAGCCTGACTCTATAGGTACAAACGTTGCTGTGAGTTTCACCTCGTTGTTCTTTGCTTCGTTATCGAGAATGGGGCTGAAGGAGGACTCCTTGAAACCGTTAGTTGTTTTGATCGGTTTGGCAGTTCGATCTTGTTTGAAAAACTCCATCGTCCAACCAGCGCTACCTTGCAGGTCTGTGCAGCCCTTTGCTAGAGGTGGTAGCAGACGGTAAGTCTGCACACCCTTGGCGAACTTGAATTCGACATCGTTGCCATACGCGGCCTTAAGACCCTCTTCGGGACTGATCCGGTAGTGGGCATTTAGGGATGCGCTTCCCCCTCCATGGATCAGAGCCTTTTTGGCTAATCCAAACAGCCCGATCTTCTTTCCCTTCATGTCACTTTTCTTCAGTGGGAGGATTCTGTCATCATTCTTCAGCAGAGTAATACCCTGGCCGGCAACATCTCGGATGAGTTTGCTGTGCTTCGGGTCAACAATCGACTGCTCCGGTGGGATATCCGGATTCTCAAACGCCCCAACCTTCTCGACAAGGTTCAACACGTTTCGCGCTCGCTCGGTTATGGTCGCTTCTGTAACCTCTCCCTTCTTGACAGCCGTAGTCACAGCATCCACACTCCGCCATCTTGTCGGCCCCGGCATCTCCAGATCCAGTCCAGCGTTCAGAGAGTCAGCCGTGGAGTTTGTGCCTCCCCAATCGCTCATTACGAGACCTTCCCAGCCCCATTCACCTCGCAGAACTTGCTTGAGGAGGAATGAATGTGAGTCAGCATGGGTACCGTTGACCTTGTTGTACGATGTCATCACAGCCAGTGGCTTGGCCTCCTTGACTGTGATTTCAAACGGCTTCATGTAGATCTCCCTCAATGCACGCTCGGACACAATTGTGTCGACAGCCAGGCGGTCTGTTTCCTGTTCGTTCGCAACGAAATGCTTGATGGTAGCTGCAATACCCTTCTCTTGCAGCCCACTCACGACGTTGGAGGCCATCTTCCCAGCAAGCAAAGGATCTTCAGAGAAAGACTCAAAGTTTCGACCACCGAGGGGATGTCGATGGTTGCACATTGTGGGTGCAAGACTGAAGCTTGGTCAGCGGAGATGATCACAAATTGGGGTATATATACACACAGAACTCGCGCTCCCTTCGTCTTTGTCTCTTCTGCCAGAGCATGGCCTATTCGCTTCGCATTTACAGGATCCCATGTAGCAGCTGAGCAAACTGCAGCCGGGAAGCATGCCGCTCTCTTTCCATCGGCGAACACTTCGCCACGAGCACCGTTTGGTCCATCACTCGTCTATCAGCCATTAGTTAAGTTGAATTCCAGGTTGACGATAAGAGCTGCGTACTTTGATTGCAGGAATGCCCTTCTTTGGAACTGGAACCGTCTCCCAAAAGTCCTTGCCCGCAAGGATGCAGATCTTCTCTTCCAAAGTTAGAGACTGAAGGATAGTGTCAACCCTCGGACTCATGATCGACGTGAAATGGCGGGTATAGTAGGAAATGGACAAGTTGGATCGGCCAAGAGATGATCAACTCGTGTCAGATATGCCGGATCGAAGCGACAGCAGTACAGGATCTCCAAAGGCAATCTCGAAAAGGATATCAACGCTCTATCTTTCACCCACGAACGCGTCTCTCATCTTTATATGTAACCCACATCCGCCCTCCCGCTTTCTTTTCGGAAACTCTGGCCGTCTCTCCGACAGGCACTCCATCGCCCACAGCGTCATCCATCTCAAAGCCAGGAAGTGGAGAACATATCGTCCACATCATTGGCCGAGACGCTGGGCTATCGTAGTGCCAACATCAAGCGTGCCGAAGTTTTGCCAAGCGGGTTCCCGATTTGTGCCTAGAATGCGAGAACCGCGAAAGATAAGCCGAAGAATAGCCAGCTAGTCACGATTGCGCACCAATGTGACGTCCGACGAAGCGAAGCGACGCTAATTCAGCTCTTGGGTTTCTCAAGTTCCCACAGAGACACAGAAGGAGTTGCAAGGAGGATGGAAGTGTTGCTGACAAGGATGAGGGTGAGCTTCTTCGGCGGGCTAAACCTCCGAGCCCGAGGTTCAACGGTAAACCCACGTGCTTGGCTGCTTGTAGTGAACTTTTCGACCTCGCGTCATCTTATATAGTTTTGTTTTCACATTCTCATCCTTTTGACGTTTGGTATTCTGTTTCCTCGTTGGCCGCCACATCCTTGACTGCTCCGAAATGAGTGCACCCCCAAAGTTCAGAGTTGGGGAACAGCTGATAAACCGGCGGCATCCGCTGCAGCGATTCGAGTCGCCATCGAAGGGCTTTTCGGGCGCTCTGCATGTAAGTAGAAGCTCAACGAAGAGATCCAGGAGACTGACGTTAACATGTTCCAACCAGGTGGCCGGTCTCATCAGCTTTTACCATTCTTTCAAATTGTGCGTCGCCTGTAGAATCGTTTCATCAGCCGTAGATTAAGTTACTAACGAAAGTTTTAGCTTGGCAGATAACCCCAATATCTTTGTAAGTTGGTCATGCTCATATGATTCTGACTTTTTTTTGCTGTGGCGCGAAAAGATCTTGAAGACTTGCTTCCAAGGTTGGTCTTATCAAAAAGCATGAAGCAAAAGGGGAAACATTCAGCCCATGATAACCCAACCCTATGCATCCCCAGCTAACATACCCCCAGAACGACTCCTTCGGCTGGCATCTCCAATTCCTAACTATCATTGGCATTACTATATCGACAGCATGCTTCACTAGCGGTCTCATCGCCGACATAACCCTCTCTCCAACCTTCTTCACCCTCAAAAACTACCTCGCTCTCGTAGCAGCCCCCATAGAAATCACAATCAGTCTCTTGTACTGGGGCCTGCGGTTCATTGACGACGCCCTCGTTGTTCCACCGTAAGTATAAACATTCATGTCGAATAGGCACCCAGGGCCTGATGCTGATAACTAAAACGCTGAAAGGGACCTACCAATGCCTCCGCTCATCTATGATCTGGGTTTTCATTTAGTACCAGCCGTAGTGCTGAGTCTGGATGCAACACTGCTTTCTCCGCCGTGGCCGAGCACGCCGACGAATCCCCAGGCGCCGATGATAATGCTGGGCTTGTCGACCACCGTCGCCTTCTTATACTGGTGGTGGATTGTAAGCCCTCCTTCTCCTTCACACCCCCTGAGCTATACGATATGCTAATTCAGATGTGGATAGGAAATTTGCTACACCTACAACGGCTACTACCCGTACCCCATCTTCGAGATGCTGACGACGGTTCAGCGGGTCGGGCTGTTTGCGCTAAGCGGAGTGATGATGTGGGTCGTCGGGGGCGTATTGAGAATGCTATATGCGTGGGTGAATGGGTATGAGACGGTGGAGGAGTTAGAGAAGGTCAAAAGGGCGAAGAGCATGGAAAGGGCTGGGAAATGGGAGTAAGCTATTCACTGAGGATATTTAGAGCTCACGTTGGGGTTTTCACTGTATAACTTCTGGGGGATGAAAGGAAAACAAAAAAACCCTCATTTCTCTATCACAGCTCCTGTATTAAAGATGTAGATGGAAACCAGCGATACTGTACAAGCCCACCCCAGCAACCCATGCTCGCGAAGAAACTGAACAGTAGAGAACACCATAGAAATGTAGAAACATGCAGCAGTATCTGTCCAGCGATCCCACAGCGTGCCTCCCGTTGAAAGTCATATTAGATTATATCGAATGTCGTTGATCGTAAATTTTGTCGCGTAAGTCGGATCGAGCACCAAAACTTAGGAAAGGAAGTTGCATGCGTAAAGTTCGTCGCTCTCGCTTGCGGGGAGGAAGGAAACCAAGAAAGATGAAGTGAGAGTGAACCACTTGGGTATCTGTTGCGGCATGCTGATGCCGAGGGGTAAACGTCGCGTTCGAGGAGTCCAAAAATGATTCGGCATCACATAATGAGTAATTAGCTCGTAGATGGTGAAGGCGGAGCAGTGACGGTGCGTTGATCGTCATCGTCCTGATCATGCTGCTGGTAGGCACTGGTGGTATTGTATAAGTGGCTGGTGTATTGGAAGCCTTGGTTGTCAGGACCCAGGCCATACGCATAAGCAGGGTATTGGTAACCAGTATTCTGGTGACCGTGAAAGTTGCCATATATTGTTTGGTGAAAGGAAGGTAGAACATTTTCCTTGTTCTCGTACTGGAATGGATCGTTGAAAGGCTTGTAAGAAGTAAAGTCCGGTGCTGGGGACGGAGAGGCTTGCTGTGTGAAGCCTGATGTAAGGTAGTTCATGCTGCTTGGCTGAGAAAACGGCGTGTCGTCGTCGTCATCGTCCTGGAAGACATCGAATCGCTTCCGCTTTGGAGCACGGTTGTTGTGACCATGATCGTAACTAGAACGGCCGCGGTCTTCCTGGTACTGGTTGCGGGTGAGCGATGGAAACACAGGGCGAGTTGATTGTCTCGTGCGACGAGTAGTGTTGACATCCAGGTTGGCGAGGGCAGGGCGCCTGCGCGCCGGTTGGGGGCTCTCAAGCTTGATCTCGATGTCGTCTTCCTCGTCCGACTCGGAGCACGAAATTCGGCGTTGTCGCTTGAAAGAGCCCATTGGTGTGAAAATGAGCTCGGTGGCCTCGACTTCCTGAGAATTGAGCTCCAACTGGGCAACGACAGAGCTATCCTTTTTCTGGTTCCTCTTGCGCCGCATCTCTGGGGTGGCAGAGTCAAAGATGTCCATTCCCGGCCAATATACGCCCTTGAGCTTGGTCGACTCGCTGACGGCCATTGGGTCTGCCACCTCGGCGGGTTCGTCGTCGATAGCACACGAGTCCGCTGCAGTATACCGGTATCGCCGCCGCTCGCCCGGGTCCGAGTACTCGCTGGACGTCTCATAGTCCGGGTTGGTATAGCTGCGGGAGCTGGCACGCGAGTCGGTAGACCAGTACTGCATGTGGGGGGCGAAGGTGCTCCGATTGCGGAGCACAGGGCCAGTAAGCCGGGGCGTCGGGGAGGGACTCTGTTCCAGCTTGATCATCGGGTGCTGCTGCTCTGAGAGACGCGGATCGAGGAGATTGCCGGCCGCGGCGCGACGGACAGCACGTGGGACCGGGGCTTCGATCTTGGGGGCGGAGGCAGGCCGGGCTGCAGCGGGGGTGAAGTCAGCAGGATCCCGTGCAATGTGGTGGCGGGAGTGAAGGCCGTACCAGCCGGCTTTGCCCGGGTGCGGCGCTTGTCCTTCTGGTTCATACGCTCCGACATGAGCTCCTCGACAGCCCACGCGGCATACCACTGGTCGTACGTCTCAATGAGCCGGCGGGATGCGTCCTCGTGTGTCGACCGGACCTTGACCTTGTAGTAGTTGGATAAGTGGCCCTTGCTGGCGATATGGGTGAGCAGATGCGAGACATCGCTGAATTTTGGCTTCTTGGGGCAGATGTTGCAGTGCAATGGAATCGAGTTGGCCGCCATTGCAGCGCGGCGTGGGTAAGGAGCGTGAGTGAAAGGCAGCACACGCTGGCGGCACTGTGCCTGCAGTGCAGTCGTGCAGAGAGCGTTGCGAAAGGAGCGGGCTGGGTGTGGAGGGGTGACGATGGGAAGCTTGCGAAAGAGATGTGGTGCAGCTGGAGCCGGCTGCCAGTCACTAGTCACATCATTTGCCCGCGGACTGGAGCAAAGCAGGAGAGACGGACACACACTCCGTTACTGAGGAGAGGGGAAGGAGCACGAAGCGGATGCAGAGAAAGAAGATAGGTGTAAGTGGTTGGACTAGCAGGCAGAGCACGTGGGAAACTCGGCGTTGACGAAAGAGGCAGCCACCGTCACCTTCCTCTCGCTTTGAATCTCACGCCTCATGAGATGAGGCGCAAGGTATTAGATGGAGCTAGAATAGGTGTACGCGAATGAATTTAGGAATGCAGGCATACAGCGCGCAAGTGAGAGCGAAGTGCACGTGGGCACCCACCTAACACCCACCCCTGCTACTGCAGATACTGTAGGTGGCTACCTACGAGCGAACAAGACTAGGGGCGATGAAGGACTAGCAGCGAGCCCCTATAGGCATTACTATCGTTCGTTAGAAAGGCGATGCCTTACCCTTGTTATGTCCGCTAGTATGCGCCAGTAGGCAGTAAACACCCAAGGGGACAAGCATCATACAACTGGGAACATGCTGCTAATAACCGAAGCAATCATTTCTACAGGAATACTGTTACTGCTTATTTACCTAAGCATCTACGAGTGACGGATCGTGGCATGCAGCTAAATACTGGTCAGTCCTCGCAACATGCGAATGAGTGGTCGTCACGTACTACACCGGGTCTACCTCTTCAAGACCTGGGTACTTCAAGAGACTGAGCCCCGCGATCCCAAAGACGGTATGGAACACATCTACCATGTCGCCAGGCCGATCTGCAAGACCACCCAGTTCCGGATCCTGCGAGCATTAGATTTTGATGACCGGCAGTCTCTGCAACACGAACCTGGCACTGCAGAATGAACTTGGTCAGCTTCTCGCCGTCTATCCAGTGCAGCTTGTCCAGCATCGCCATGCTGCTCATGACCCACCAGCTGTAGCAAACGTCCTCCTTCTTCTCTGGCCGTCCGTTCAGCCCGCCGTTCTTGAGCTGTCGTTCGCTTAGCCAGGCGCCCAGCTTCTCTTGGTTGACCAAGTCGAGTCTCCCCGCGATGGTCAGTGCACCGACACACGTGAACACCTGACCTGAGTGCGACTCCGTTCCAGGGCTGGTGCCATATCCGCCATCAAAGTTGGCGCACGAGTGGACGTGTTGGACCGCCTTTTCGACGTCCACCAGGTCGAGCAGTCCCATCAGCGAAAGGGCATTCAGCGCACCGTACAGGAAGCGGGTGTCTTGCTCCCCCCATTCATCACCTGCAAATGTTCCTGTCTTGGGATCTTGCAGATCCGCGATGACTATATCTCGTGAGCATTACTGGTGACGGATGGGCGGAGAGGACTTACATTTCCCGATCTTCTGCCGGCCACCCTTGACGCGATCCTCCAGTTCCCCAAAGGCGTCAAGCGTGGCTAGTATCTGCACACCACTGACGGTGTACAGCATGTGAGCATCGTGGCCCGGGGCAGCGCCGAAGCCACCATCCTCGTGCAGACACGAGAAGACAAAGTCGAGGATTCCACTGCGGGGAAGGGCGTCCGGGTGTCCCAGCAGGTACAGCGCGGTCAGTCCCCAGTAGAGGCCGTTGAGGCGCAGATGCTCGGTGAGCCAGTACTCGAGCTCGTCTTTGCGCTGGAGCGGGTCAGCGCGGGATCTGATCGCTGAGTGCTTGCGCGGCCATGCAGAGGCGACAGAGACTACGCACGCTGTCGAGGCGCTGGATATAGCGGACGTGCTTGTCTACGAAGAGGTGCATGTCCCCCGGCAGGCCAGCCACCGCAGCGCGGCCCGGACCTGAAACAAGTGACATTGCGAGATTTAAATGGTGGTGGGACCGGGGTGCGCCTCACGCAATGGGCGAAACGAGGGAGAGGGTCATTCTTGGCATTCATGGACACAGCCGACGACCTCCCCGTTTTGAAGCGTGCCGCGACAGCCCAGCAGTGAGCACATCGGCGTGCAGTAGTTTCGTAGAATGGCCTGGGTATTTGCTTCACCGCTTGTGCTGCATTTCAATGTCCGCCGCTGCACTGCAGGCGAGTGGACACCGGCCTGCGCGCTACAACGTCTCCAGGCCCGGATTGGGGGTCGCGTACCCCTGGGGCCGTGCGCGGAGCGATTCCACACCCCAAGCGTTGTTGCCGCCGCCATGTTTGCAGCCCTTTGCCTCGCAGCAGCATGTGCCTTGCGCCAACGACGATCCCCGCTTTCGACGCCCTCTCTGTGCTCTCGCGTGTACCTCGTCTTTTGCTGACTTCCTCAGCCAGTCCTGAAGCGCGGTCCTCGCTGTGTCCACCACGCGGCCGCCGCTCTCCCAACGGGCGACTAACGCCATAGACAGGATCACACCAAAATAGCTGCACCCTGCCCACTGTCTCCGCGCGCAGCGTGCTGGTGTCTTTGTCTCCTGCCGAATACAGACGGGCGCTCCCCTTGTCGGCGTGCTGGGTAAGTAGTTCTTGCGAGACACCTCCCTCTTTGTTCCAGTCGTGCCCGCGTCCATGTGGTACAGCAGTCGCCTATCGCGCCGGCCCCTTTCAATGCTTCCGTTTCGCAGCACATGCACTCACTGACTGTATCCCAGCCTGTTGCGTGAGATCCCTCCCGCGACCGCGAATCTTGAAGTCCATAAAAACAAGAAGCCAGGGAAGTGGAGGGCAATCATCGACGGACGTTTCAGGTCGCACGCGCTCGGCACCCGCTCCCCCGGGTTCCTGCATGCCAGAATTGCCCTGCTGTCCGTGATATTAGACTCGACACCTCGCAACACTCGCAACACTCGCATCGAGACGCCCGACTCCCCGCACACCGAGCCGCTTGAACACACCCAGAAAGATGCCCAAGGCGTCGACGCTGTCACTAGCCATGCGGGGAAAGTCCAAGGACAACGTCAACGGGCCTATGAGCCCCAGGAGCCCGAGGTCGCCAGACATACCGGAGGAATCCGACTTTGCGACCCCAAATCCTGCCTTCCACGGCATGCCACAGTCGCCGTCCTCCCCCAAGCTCCGCAAAGACACGAAAAGCATCTTCTCCAACTTCTCCGCCAACAAGTCTTCGTCACGGCTCAACAGCCATGGAAACCCGCCTAGGCAAATTTCCGAGGACCAACACTCGCCTGTCCTGTACTCCAACGGACGGAGCGGCGCATCCACGCCCGATCTCGGTCGTCCTGTGCGCACCCCCAACTCTGACGGTAAGGCTGTAGTCGCTCAGACGCACATTGCTGCGCTAACTTGTCCAGACACCCGCTCCGAAGTCGTACGTCTAGACCAGCGGACTGAATCGGGTATGTCGAACGAGTCGTCCGATGTGCACAGCGACCGTTCAAAACGCAACACAATCAAACCCAGGAAGCAAGGACTACTGTCGAGATCGAAATCCATCAAAGACGACCAACCAGGAACCCGCGCGAAGCTAAACAAGGCCCCCCCGGGCCAACTATCGCCAGAGATTGCAGGGTCCTGGACGAGTGGCGATGGGCCGCTCAAGAATGCGCCCATGGAGAAAGGCCAATCATGGCGACACATAGGCATGGACAAGCTACGGTCACATTCCGCCGACCGCCAGGATGGGTCCAAGCATGTGCAGCGGGACGATGACCACGACTCCAGAAGAGACAGGGCGGAGCAAGTCTCTCTACCGTCCAACTCGTACAACGAAAGCAAAGGCAACAACTTCATCTCCAACCTCGGTTCAGGGGCTCGTAAGATTGGAGGCAAGATGGATTCGGCTCGCAAAGGCGTTTTCGGTAAACTGGGACGAAGCTCGAGCAACCACGAGAACCAAACAGTAGTGTCAAACGAGCCATACGTTTGTAAGATTATACATAAGCCGTTGATCGAACAGACGAGATTGACCCGAATATCAACACGACTGGAGCAGTCGCGCGACAAGACCGAGTTCTGGATGCCAGCGCTCCCCTGGCGATGTATAGAGTATGTGCATCTCACATCATTTCATGTCTATTGACTAACATTGAGCGTGTAGCTACCTGAACATGAGGGGCTGTGAAGAGGAAGGCCTTTACCGAGTTCCCGGCTCAGCGCAACAAGTTCGTTACTACGAGCGGAAGTTTGACGAAGGTAGGACTAACCTACTTTATGTGTCAACAATTACTTACTTCCACTCCACAGATCGAGACATTGATCTGATAAGCGATCCGAACCTCAACGACCCCAATGTAATTGGCTCCATGTTCAAGAACTGGCTACGACAACTGCCCGATGAGATCTTCCCTAAAGCTGTCCAGGCAGCAATTCAACAGGAATGTCAAGGCGCTAAGACCACACCCCAAATGCTCAAGGATGAGCTATCGAAACTGCCTCCGTTCAACTACTACCTCTTGTTTGCAATCACCTGCCACATCAGCTTGCTGCACTCCTGCTCCGAGTTCAACAAGATGAATTACAACAACCTGTGCATTTGTTTCCAGCCGGCGATCAAGATTGACGCCTTTTGCTTTCAGTTCCTCATTCTGGATTGGCGAAACTGCTGGCAGGGCTGTTGGACAGAGAAGGACTTCCTGACGGATGAGATCAACTTCCTGGCCGCCTTGGAAAGTGAAACCCTGCAACAGCAGCAACAACAGCAACAGCAGCAACAGCAGCAACAGCAGCAGCAGCAGCAGCAGCAGCAGCGAACCCCGTCTAGGAACGGCCAACCTCAAAGCTCAGGCAAGCAGCGTAAGGGCTCGCACCCATCGCCACTCGTGAACCACATCCAGAAGCCCACCACGAACCGAAGTCAATCTACGGACCAAACAAAATCGGCCTCACGAGGCTTCACGTCGGATAGCAATGGACGCGCTACGCCCCCGAACCCCTCGCTCGTGTTTTCGGAACCCTCCAATAATCTTGCCTTGCGCATGCGCGGCGCTTTCAGCGAGCGTGAGGCGTCGCCAGACCGGATCATCTCGTCTTCAGACAGTCGAGACGGGCTACATCCCCGAGGCATACCGCGTGCGCCACCGTCAGTCAGCACCGAGGCCTCTTCCGTCGATTTGGACGAAAATGCTACGCCTACACAAGCCCAGCATAGCCGCGGGCCTTCAGAAACAACACAATTTCGTTTGGATCTACGCGATCAGCCCGGCTCCCCCTTCAACATCAAATTTTGAAATGATGGGAATTTAATTGGCGCACGTGTATGAGGAGACGACAAAACCTGGAAGTTGGATCTGATCAGTTGATTTTCGTATCTTCGATTCGTCCTGTGGACTGCCACGAGGTCGCGATACCCGTTGCTTGACCGTTCTGAACTCGTGGCAGCGGTATTTGCGGTATCTGTTTAGTCTGAGCGCTGGAGTCTGGCTGCGTATTCATTATCTGCTTATTCTTGCATTATGTTGCATATGGGCGTTGGAATTGTAGGCTGGCAAGGAGTAGCATCTGAGCGTGTGCAATTGTACGAGATAGTGGCCGAGGGCAAAATTGAGCCGTCTCACTGTCAGTTTCGACCCTGGAAGTTTCAACGTGTTCACGTGCAACAATTGCCATACCAACCTAATATGGTTCGGTTGCCCGTTGCCCAGGTTTTGCGCCCCAGAACGCATGGGGCAATGACGTCCCCCCCCCCCCCCCCCACGGGCGGATTGCACTTGCGGCTGATGTGCTTCGCGACCGCCCACGACGATCCCAAACGTCTCCAGGCGCGGCTTCCTTCTCCAACACAGAGGGCAATTGACCCTCAGATCCTGCTCAGACGGTCAGCGGACTGCTTATAAAACGTCGTCCGGGTCTGATACTCCATTCTTCTCTCACAACATCTTCCACCTCCATTTGCGCCATTGCTACCTCGAAGCAGATATCCTATTGCACTTCTTGTCATTGATTACTAGTCAGCCCATTGTATCAGCTCATTCTCTCGCTGCTCAATTGCACACATCACCGTCATGTCTGTAACAGTACCCCGGGCCTCGGCCCAGAAGGCCGTCTACCTGCTGCCATTGACCGATGCCGGCGCCCCAGACGTGCCCGGCACCTACATCTACCTGCCTCCCCCAACCAGCCCTACATACTGCGTGCGCTTTCAGATCCAGGGCACCAGCTCGATCTGTCGCCAAGGCAGTCTGTGGGTGAACATCCCCGCCGAGGGGGAGAAGTTCCAACGCAGCTGCTACCGCGAGTACAAGTGAGTTGCGCCCCCATCATGCCTCGCTCCTTCAAATGTCACTGATGCGTGCCGCAGACTGCAGCCCGACTTTAACGGCATCACCGAGATCGACGTGCCCATCTACGAAGCCAATGCCTTCTCCTTCTACACCACGTACACGCCGCTGCCGCAATGGTCCTTCACAGACGTCGCGTCGCCGGAGCCCACGCGGACCCCCACCTACTACATCGACGTGTGTCCGCGCCTCATGATGCACGGCCAGCAGCTCCCGATCGAGGCGGTCGTCATCTTCTCCACGCTGTCCAAGTTCATGGGCATCTACCCCACCGATTGGGACAACCATCTGTGCGGCATCAGCCAGCGCGGTTACAACATGGTGCATTTCACGCCGCTCATGCAGCGCGGCTCCTCAAACTCACCCTACAGCATCTACGACCAGCTGGCTTTCGACAACGCCATCTTCAAGAACGGCGAGCAAGACATCGCTGACATGGTCAAGAAGATGCAGTCCAAGTTCAACTTGCTGGCCATGACCGATGTCGTCTGGAACCACACGGCCAACAACAGCAAGTGGCTCGAGGAACACCCCGAGGCCGGCTACAACGTCGACACGGCGCCCTGGATGCGGCCCGCTCTCGAACTGGACACGGCGCTTTTAAAGTTCGGCAGCCAGCTTGCCGCGCGCGGCCTGCCGACTACGTTCAAAAACGAGTGTGATCTTCTCAAGGTCATGGACGGCGTTAAGACACACGTGCTCGGCGGCTGCAAGCTCTGGGAGTACTATGTCATCAACGTGGAAAGAGACACCAACGCCATCCAGCAGGCCTGGATTTCCGGCCAGGCCAAGTTCACCGAGGGCAGCTTTAGTGACGCCGGTCTTCGCGGACTTGATGCGGTCAAGGGCTGGCCGCTGAAGCAGAAGGCTGATTGGCTGGTCGAGCACGCTCTCCGCGGCGGTGATAGGATGGGCGAACGCTACCGCCGCACAATGGACCCCGCTGTCGGTGCAAGTCTGCTCTGCGCTCTGTTCGGTCGCTACGACAGCCGTACTAGCAGTACGCCGGATGAGCGGGCAGCCTACGGCGCACTGAAGGCCATCCTCAACGAGGTCAACCTTCCCTTCTACCGCGAGTACGACGGCGATCAAGCCGAGATCATGGAGCAACTCTTCAACCGGATCAAGTATGTCCGGATAGATGCTCATGGTCCCAAGCTCGGCGAAGTCAACAACGCGAACCCGCTCATCGAGTCCTACTTCACACGCCTGCCACTCAACGAGACCACGAAGAAGCACAACCCTGAAGCCCTTGCGCTGGTGAACAATGGCTGGGTGTGGGCTGCGGACGCTATGCGGGACAATGCTGGGCCCAAGTCAAGAGCGTACCTGAGGAGAGAGGTCATTGTCTGGGGCGACTGTGTCAAGCTCCGATACGGCGACGGCCCACATGACAACCCATATCTCTGGGAACACATGGCCAAGTACACTCGACTGATGGCGAAGTACTTCCAAGGCTTCCGCATCGACAACTGCCATTCGACGCCCCTCCACCTCGCTGAATATATGCTGGACCAAGCGCGAAGCGTCAATCCCAACATATTTGTCGTCGCCGAACTCTTCACTGGCTCTGAGGAGATGGACTTCAAGTTCGTCATGCGCCTCGGAATCGCCGCGCTTATTCGAGAGGCTATGCAGTGTGGGAGCACACAGGAGCTCAGCAGACTTGTTCACCGCCATGGTGGCGTCCCTATTGGCAGCTTCGAGACCGACGAAGTCCTCAATGCTGCGCAGGCAACCGATACTCCTGGCGAAGCGACTGCTCAGACGAAGCCGCTCATCAAGAAGATCAAGCGTAGCCCCGTTCACGCACTGTTCATGGACTGCACACACGACAACGAGACCCCAGCTCAAAAACGAGATGCACGCGACACGCTTCCGAGTGCCGCTCTTGTTGCCATGTGCTCCTCCGCAACCGGTAGCGTCTTCGGCTTTGACGACGTCTACCCTGGGCTCATTGAGCTTGTACACGAGAAGAGGCTTTATTCCTCAATCAACTCGACCGGCGGTCCGGTTAAGGGGCAAGCTGGTGAAGGTGGCATTGGCGGCATCCGCAAGATCATCAACGAGATCCACGTCAAGATGGGCAAGGAGGAGTACGATGAGACATACATCCATCACGACCAGGAATATATCACAGTTCACCGCGTCAACCCCCATACCAGGAAAGGCTACTTCCTGATTGCGCACACCGCATTCCCAGGCTACGGGAACGGCAACGGAGGGTTCGGGAAGACTAAGCTACCGGGTACGCAAGCAAAGCTCATCGGCGCCTGGAATCTGGAGGTCGACAACAGTTCAGAGACACGAGCCCGTATCATTGGCGACAAGAAAACTCTGCGCGGCTTGCCCAGTAAGACGAATAATCTTCAGGGCGTGAACATTGAGTCAACTGGCGACGATGCAACGATTACCATTCCTGACAAGTTCCCACCTGGCAGTATCGCTGTCTTTGAAACCTGGGTACCAAGTGCGGAGCACGCTGATGGCCTCGACAAATTCGTCACTAGCGGTGCACGGGCAGCCTTCAGCGGTGTCAACCTGACGGACCTGAATTTTATCTTGTACAGGTGTGAAGAAGAGGAAAGGGACGCATCTGACCACAAGGATGGAACATACAATGTCCCCGGCCACGGCAAGCTTGTATACGCCGGTCTGCAAGGATGGTGGAGCGTACTCCGCAACATTGTGAACGACAACGACCTTGGTCACCCGCTCTGCAACCATCTCCGCGAGGGTCAATGGGCGCTCGACTACTGTCTTGGTCGGCTCGAACGCATCTCCGAGAAGAAGAAATACTCACATATCAAGAACCCGGCCAAGTGGCTAAAGGCGAAGTTCAATGCCATTCGCAAGGTTCCTAGCTTCTTGCTACCACGATACTTTGCACTTGTCATGCAGACTGCCTACAACGCCGCAGTGGAACGATCGATCGAGCTGATGGGTGACAACGTCCAACACGGCAACCAGTTCTTGAAGAGTCTCGCGCTCGTCAGTATCCAGGTTACGGGTTACATGAACAGCGCCTCGCTGTGGCCGGACAAGAGCGTACCCAGCATGGCCGCAGGTCTTCCTCACTTTGCCTACGACTGGGCGCGATGCTGGGGTCGTGACATTACCATCTCAGCCCGCGGCCTCTACATGGGTACTGGTCGGTACGAAGATGCCAAGGAGCACATTTTCGCCTTCGCCAGTGTCCTCAAACACGGCATGGTGCCGAACCTCCTCGGTGGTGGCAAAATTCCTCGCTACAACTCCCGAGATTCGATCTGGTGGTTCCTCCAGAATTGCCAGGACTATACCAAGATTGTGCCGAACGGCATTGGTCTTCTCCAGGACCAGGTCAAGCGTCGTTTTCTCCCGTATGATGATACCTGGTTCCCATACGACGACAAACGGGCCTACTCACAGTCCTCGACCATCGAAGACGTCATCCAGGAGGCGCTACAGCGACATGCCTCGGGCATAGAATTCCGCGAGTATGATGCCGGGCCCAACATCGATAGCCAGATGAAGTCGGAAGGATTCGACATCAAGATCTGGACTGACTGGGAGACGGGTCTGATTTTCGGTGGCAACCAGTGGAACTGCGGCACATGGATGGACAAGATGGGTGAGAGCGAGAAAGCCGGCAGCAAGGGTTATCCTGGTACGCCGCGCGATGGTGCTCCAGTCGAGATCATCGGCATGCTGTACAGCATAGTACGCTGGTGCGCGGATCTGTACGAGCAGGGCAAGTTCAAGTACGAAGGTGTAACGCTGGACGACGGCAAGAAGACAATCACCTACACGGAATGGGCCGACTTGATCAAGGCCAACTTCGAGCGGGCATTCTACGTTCCGCGTTCCGCCGAGGAAGATGGCAGCTACGACGTCAACCCGAAGATCATCAATCGTCGCGGCATTTACAAGGACTTGTACCGCTCCGGCAAAGAGTACGAAGATTACCAGCTGAGGCCCAACTTCCCTGTTGCCATGTCGGTTGCACCAGATCTGTTCGACCCTGAGCATGCTCTTTACGCTCTCCAGATGGCCGACAGAATCCTGCTTGGACCGCAAGGCATGAAGACGCTCGATCCCTCGGACCTGAACTACCGTGGCTACTACATCAACAGCGAAGACTCGACTGACTTCCACACGTCCAAGGGCCGAAACTACCACCAAGGTCCCGAATGGGTCTGGCCAACTGGCTTCTTCCTGCGCGCCCTCCTCAAGTTCGATCTCGAGCGCCGCAAGTGCCCCGAGGAGCGCATCGAGAGCTACCAACAGGTCACGCGTCGCTTGGCTGGCTGCATGAGGGCGATTCAGGAGTCTCCGTGGGCGGGTCTGACGGAGCTGACGCAGAAGGATGGAGCTTTCTGTGGCGACTCTTGCCCGACGCAAAGTTGGTCTGCTAGCTGCATCATCGACTTGTTCCAGGATGCGCGCGTGTATGAGATAGGCGAGGAAGAGTCGTAGCTTGGCAAACTTGGGCGTTAGGCTCGCGTGAGTAAATGAGCATGCACAGAGTGCTGGGTGGACCTTCGTAGAGACCTCATAGTGCGATAATCAACTCTTTTATCACTCGACACTTTAATGATCTGACACTTCAATGATCTAACACTTCAATGATCTAAACACTTCAATGATCTAAACACTTCAATGATCTAAACACTTCAATGATTTGACACTCCAATGATTTGACACTCCAATGATCTAAACACTTCAAAGATTTGACACTCCAATGCTCTGAAGAACATTATAAAGCTGTTCGATACTATCTTCACAGCAGCGTAACACTTGCCTTTCACCAAAGCTCTTGTCGGCTCGTCGCCGGTTGCAATCAAATCGCGTCATATGTACCGCCTCTGTGAGCGAAAGGGGGTGGCTGATTAGTTGAGCTTCGAACACCTGGTAAAAGCTGCTCGTCGTTTCTTCAGAACCCGTCCTCAATGTGGAAGGAGGGGTGTGCTCGATGTTGCTGATTGGTAGTTATAAGAGCTACTCGTCGTTTTCTCACTCGCCAGAAAACGACATCAGAATGGCACCGATCAGGATTTGAACTAGCGTCTGGCTGCGTATATGAACAGCTTCGCCAGCTTGGTTGGAATATCGCTTCTTTCATCTCACCCAACTCCTATTTGTTGTACAGGTAGAGCATTCCTTCACATACACACATCGAACCCTGTGATGTCACATGTGTTCGCGTTTTAGCGCGAAACCTTATCCCCGCAACGATCCGCGCAGTTTTACGGTCGCGAAATATCGTTTCGGCCTGGACAAAACCGCCCTTCGGCCCGCGCGGCTGAGAACCCCTCCTTCACTCACTCAATTTCAAAACGTCTCACGATGCCACCCAAACGCCAATACGAGGCCATTGATCTCACGGGCGACGGCTCGCCCTCCAACTCTTCGTCGCAAGCTCCCGCGTCATCGTCCCGCGCGCCCAAGCAGCCACGTACGGCGTACAACCAGAACCAGCATACTACATCTTACGGCTTATCGCAGGCCGACGCCATCTTCGTCGATGAAGATGAGGACGAGGATGACGCGTCGCAAGAGGTTCCCGACTCCACGCAGGGGTACAGCCAGCAGCAGTACGACTTTGTGCTGTATGGGGGTTTGCAGAGTAAAATTGTGGGAATCCAGTATTATAACGGGTATGCGACGACGGGGGAGATGGTCGTCCTGAGAAGGGAGCCGCATAATCGGTATGATGGTACATCAGCACCAGATTCCCCATCAACGCTCCATAGCTCATTGGTCGCTAGTCAACGCAATTCGGGTCGACAACGTCCAAGGCGCTCAGATAGGGCATATTCCCAGGTTTTGGGCCGCCAAGCTGGCCAGGTACATGGACAATCGCACATTGCTCATTGAGGCGCAAATCACTGGACCGAGGGGTCAGTACGACTTCCCTGTTGAGCTCAGGATGTACGGGACGAACGACCCAGCCGTACGCGATACTCTTTTGAGGCAGATGCAAGCAGACAACCTCCCCGTCGAAGATGCAGCGGATCGCATGCGCGCAGAGGCTGCAATTGTGGCTGCAGCTCAGAGGGATCGAGCTCAACAGGCTAAACGGGCTCGAGAGGCTGCCAAACAGGCGAAGAACAAGAGTGGCGCTGTTGCCGGCGTCGCAGCAAGCCAGGCTACAGAGAACAGCATGTCTGAGTTCGCGGCAGGATTGTCGCAGAGCGTTGTGCCTGCTGGGCCTAGCATGGAGGACATTATCGGCGGCAGTGAGCGCTTCAATCCCAGGAACGTCGAGCAGATGGCGGAAGACTTTGGTGTCAATGAGTCCGACCTGGTAATTCGATTGCCTGAACCTATCCAGCCTCCACTAACAGTTTGCAGGCGGCCATGCCCCAAGCGTCTCAGCCCGCGGCGCTGCTTACCAAACTGCATCCCTTCCAGTTGCAAGGTCTGCAGTGGATGCTTGACAAGGAAAGCCCCCAACTTCCAGCACAGGGCACCAAGGACGTCGTCCAGCTCTGGCACCGTCATAATCGATTGCCAAACGCTTTCACGAACCTGGCAACGAGCTTCTCGGTCAGAAACCCTACGCTTGCTTCTGGTGGTATACTCGCGGACGACATGGGCCTGGGAAAGACCATCCAGACCATTTCACTTATCATGGCTGATAGAGCCCTTGGTCGCCGTGCCCCTGATGCATCACATGCCACGCTCATTCTCGCCCCGGTGTCCGTCATGAGCAACTGGAGTACCCAGATGAAGAAGCATGTCAAGCCGGAACACGCCCTCCGCGTCATGCTTTGGCATGGTCAAAGGAAGCAGCCCATCACGCCCGGGCAGATCGCAAGCTACGATGTTGTCATCAGTACGTACGAGTCTGTTTCCTCTGATTGGTTTTCACAGAAGACCTCTACCCTTCCTCGGAGTTCCGGACCGTTCTCCATCAAGTGGCGCCGCGTCATCTTGGATGAAGGCCATGGTATCCGAAATCCCAAGGCTAAGAAGACCATTGCCATCACCAACCTGATGGCGCAGTCCCGATGGACCCTCACAGGCACACCCATCATCAACAACCTCAGGGACCTCTACAGCCAAGTCCGCTTCCTCCGTCTCTCAGGTGGCATTGAGACTTTCGAGGTCTTCCACAGCGCCATCATGCGTCCAGTCCTCCAAGGCGACGTACAGGGGAGTAAGATTCTCCAAATGCTTATGTCTGGTATCTGCCTGCGACGCAAGAAGGAGATGTCCTTCATCGACCTTCGTCTTCCCGAGTTGTCTGAGTACGTGCACAAATTCAAGCTGCATGCCCATGAGCAAGAGAAGTATGATGCGCTGGAGGCTCAGGCTAAGGGTACCATGGACATCTACAGGCTCAACGCTGGGAATCAAAATGCGGCCGCTACCTACCGCCATCTTCTCGAGGTTCTACTTCGCATGAGACAAGTTTGCAACCACTGGCAGCTCGTTGGCGAAGAGCGACTCGACTCCATCATGAAGCAGCTCGAAGCAGGGGGCGTTGTCGATCTCACAGAGGAGAACAAGTCCGCCCTTCAGAAGATGCTCCAGCTCTCCATCGAATCACAGGAAGACTGTCCCATCTGCCTGGATACCTTCAAGCAGCCTGTCATTACCAAATGCGCACACGTCTTCTGCACACCTTGTCTCGAGCGCGTCATCGAAGTCCAGCACAAATGCCCCATGTGCCGCGCCGAACTCGAGTCCCTCGCCTCCACCACCGTCAAGCCCGCAAAGGAGACTTCTGTCAAGCATCCGCCACTTACGCAAGACCAACTCGCCGACAATGCTTCGCTCGAGAAGAACACTTCCACTAAAGTCGAAACTCTGCTCGATATCCTGAAGGCTTCCAGCCAGGACCCAACGAACAAGACCATCATCTTCAGCCAGTGGACGTCTTTCCTCGATATCCTGCAACCGCATCTCACATTCCATGGCATCAAATTTACGCGCATCGATGGCGGTATGACCGCGGGTCAACGTGATCTTGCACTCGAAGCTCTTGACTGCGACCCCAACACCACCGTCATGCTCGCCTCGCTCGCTGTGTGCAGTGTGGGTCTCAACCTCGCTGCCGCCAACCAAGTCATCATGGCGGACTCGTGGTGGGCGCCTGCCATCGAAGATCAAGCCGTTGACCGTGTGCACCGCCTGGGACAGAAGCGCGAGACGAAGGTATTCAGGCTCGTGGTGGAGAACAGTGTGGAGGAGAGGGTGTTGGGCATCCAGGAGGAGAAGAGGAAATTGATGGGTCTAGCGTTCGCGGAGAAGGACGGCGGGAAGAAGAGGAAGAGGGCTGGTGCGGGTCTGGGCGATCTGATGCGACTCCTTGGAACCCAACAGCCCAGTGGGGAAGCTCAAGTTCAGAATCAAGCTTAGACACAGGTGGTGGTAGTACGGTCTTACTCTCGAATAATGAAGCCTGGATACCTTTGAGGCTATCTTACGAATATAGAAATCGCAACCACAAAATATCTTGTGGAGATTCCAGTCGATGCACAAAATAACCACACACACAGGATGTTCAAACTGAAGCTAAAAAGCATAGACTCTTTATTCATCTTACTCGTAAACCATGCCATCGTAGCTGTACGTCCCTCATTGGCCTCACAGCCCTACCAGCCCATCACACAACCCCGCTACCGAACACCTCCCCTCAAAACCCAACAAACATAGGCGGAAAGATGAACAGCACAGCCTGCACCGTTCCGGGAATAGCGCCAAGCATGCCGCGAAACAAGGTCGGTAGCTTCTTGTTATCCTCTGCCGCCTTGGCCTCGAAGTACGCGCAGATGATGCTTCCAAATGTCCAGACAATGAGCGTGATAAACAGGATGATGTAGAAGATGTTGTGCAGCTCGTATGGGTTGCGGCGCTGCTCCTCCCATTGGTGGCGTATGTGCCATTTTGCTATCGTGAAGAGATTGACGCCGTTGTAGCGGAGCTTGTAGATTTCGCGCAGTTTGTCCTTCTTTGCGTAGGGGGGTTAGTTTTGATTGGTATGGGGGTAGGTGGAGGAAGTTCTGGAACGTTTGGTTGAGGGGAAGCGAGGAGAGAAGGAGCACACGTACGGTTCTGGTGGATGCGGCGGCTCCTTTCTCGGCGCGCTCTTTCTTGGCTGCCATGTATTCTTCGGTGAGCTGGGCGGTGTATTCGGCGACTATGTTGCGCATCTTTGTGAGATCTGCGGTGCGGATTTGGGTCATGCTTGTGTCATTGTCGGATTCGGACATGGTGTTCGTCGTCGTTAGGGGAGATTGTTTGTTGTTGGGGGGAACGGAGTTTGGTAAGGAGATGACGGAATTTTATGGGTGTAGGCTGGCTTAGTTAGCGGCTCGTGTGAGTCCGGAGGGGGAAGTGACGACGTACACTGGAGCATGGGGCTGGAGTTGTTCACGACGTCTTGAACCTTTCAAGTATTTGCAAAGGTAAGATGTCCTAGCTATATGTATACTGTCGCCAGGGCCGTTCGTCCTCAGCTCCTGAAAGTGCGGCCTGGAGGCCCTCGCAGGACACTGTGCAAGCCGCCACTGCCACCCGCAACCCCGACTTTCTCACAGTCAGCATGCGCGACCACTACATGCCCCAACTATCCTTCCATAAGCGGGAAGTCAGTGCCCGAATAATCACGGGACTGTGAGTTCCTCCGCAGGATACACATAACTTCACTCGGCCCGAGAGCAATTAAATGTACTTTGACAGCACTACACTGATCTCATACTGTTGCTGCGCGACCTCTTTCCAGGTGAAGGTCTCTATTGCCTAAGCTCGACGCACCTCAATACCGCAAATGCCAGCCTACCCGGGTTAGTTTCCTTAGGTAATCCTGTCTATATATTGCCCTCATTGTACATAACTTGTAATACAATCAACTCCTCTTCGTCTTCACTTGATCCCTTGTGCAGGCTAAGAATTAAGAGCCCAGAAGTCTTTATTTAATTGTTGTTTTCACCCCTATTAACTCATTCATCTACCTAGGACACCATAGTAGCAGCAGATCAGCAACTCTGGGTAAAGAGGCTGCAAGAGACTTTGGCTAGTAGCTTTTTTGACGCCTTACCATCCCACTGTCAAGATGACTGAGGCAGACCTCCCTGTCATGAAGACAACAGTGGTGTTGGACAAGCCATCTGACTGGACAAAGTGGCTGTTCTTACGCAAGGACAGTGCAGAGAGGAATCAGCTCTGGCTGTACGTTGATCCATCACTGAGCGATGATCAAGTGAAGAAGATTGAGAGTGAGAAACCTTGGGAAAAGGAATCCTGGGACTTTTATACAAGACGGCTTGCTCAGGAGAATGAAGAGATTTTGATACTAGACCTCACAGACAAGGAGGTGGCCTAATACAAGCTATGGCTGAAAGTCTTCACTAGGCAAGAAGCTGCGTGGCTGAAAAAGGAGGTGTCAGCCACGATACTCTATGGCCTTCTGGGTTCTGTGCCCGAGGTATGTATGTACCCGTGTGACACATACCCTGTACCCGTGTCATACATACCCGAGCCCGTTTGCTATCTACGGCAAGTCTGCTCCCTATGGTATGACCTTGCCTCAGGTATAGTGCTCAACAACCTTCCAGGCGTTCGTACTTGTGATACGGTTGACCGAGTTCCTAGCATATATAGAGCTCTCGTTCCCATAGTCAATACAACACGCATTTCCCCATGTTCCATTCCTGGTCCTATTGACAGAAGGCACTAAGGGATTTCCACCATGAGATTAGCCGGACAATTGTCTCTTGCCATATCCACTTAACTACCAACTGCCCAAGCGCATACAACTGACTAAAGACACTCAAGAAGCACCTTTGCCCTAGCACAAGCAAACACAACTATCAACTCTGAGTGCACTACCAGTTGATGCTATCTCAGCCAAAGAGAGGTAACCTTAATAGCTGGTTTGAAGACTGGATTGAGACAACAAGGCAGATGAAAAAGGCAGCTCTGCCAGAAGTGGCTGGCAACCGTGCTCGGGAGGATTTTATCCAAGCGGTATGAGGACCTGACAACAGCTGGGCGACCCACCAGCTCACAGAGCTTGTACGGAAAGATCAAGATGAGGCTCCATTCACGGCAATTGCTGAACCGGTTGCTGAGTACAGGTCCTATTATCAACGCGTGTGCCCGATAGCGTCAAGTCTTAGGACATTTTTGTAACGGGCTCAGCCCGGTTAGTAGTGCAAACTTGGCCTACAGCCTCAGAGCCACCAACTCTCCGGTCAATGTGCAGCCGGAGCAGGATAAGCAGCCAGAGGTTCTGCCATGTAACAGACTTAATCCGGTCAGTGGTATGAACTCAGCTTGGCAAGCTCGGAGCTACCAGCTCTCCGGCTATTGCAGCCGGAGCAGTATAAGTAGCCGGAAGGTCAGCTTCCTAGGGCCTCTATCAAATTCATCTGGTTCTACACTAGCTATTGCCCTCAGGGTCCGGCCCCTTACAGCGGGAAGTCTTTGGCATCTTCAAAACTTTGATTTCTTTGTATTTGAAAGGGTTTCGCCGATTTAATTTGGGCATATTGGACGTGGTGGTGTTGATGTTCGCGCGCGATGGCTCACGGCCCTGCAACTCAGAAAAAATGAGCTTCTTCGTACGCTCAGTCGACATAATGCATGTTCGTATTGTGGGACAACGTAGGCGCATATAGTGCTCTGGCCATTGGCAGAGCCAAACAACGACGCGGCGAACATCTACGCTCTCCCCGGAGGCCGACGGGACAGACCGAGCGAGGCTACCTTAGTTGGGTTCGAAGGTCGTGCGCGACGACTCGATCGCAGAAAACGTAGACGTGCAGAGTCGATACTGTGATGGCGTTAGGTATGCGGAAATACTATGCGTGCAAGGTGAGCGCAGAGTTGGGTGAACACATGGAGGGGCATACCGCCTAGGTAACACGGACCACTTAGCCTTCCACTACCGTGTTGGTCGGCGTGGCGCTCGGCTCGGCGTGACGCTCGGAACACCAGAATCTGCCCACCCACGTCAGTGAATTAATTCCACCACAATCAGTCGCTGCAATGTTGTGAGAGTGATAGAGGTGATTAAATAAGATACTAAAATCAATTTGTACTATCTGAATTTCCTAGGAACAGTGATGCTGCGCCCGGTTTGGGTGACTTTAGGTAGTGGGCCTGGAGGATCTTCCTCACCATCCACCCCACTTGCACAAGCAGTGCACTTCTCCACACGCTTCCTTTTGGGTACTAGTTTCTTTGAGGCTATAGCTTGAGTTCTTTAGGATGAATGCGCAATTTTCCTAGCCTCTGCAGCTTGTTTTTCCTCCTCTCTCTGTTGTTTCCTTTGAGCAACTTCTTGAGCCTTCTTTTCCTTCTCCTTCTCTCTCTCCTTCTTGAGTCTTTCTCTATCCCTACATCTCTGTTCAAGCTCAAGTTGCTTGCAGACTTTGTTATCTTCTTGCTCTTGCTTTCTCCTTACTTTTTAGAGTTTTTCTTCAGCCTCTTCCTGCTTAAGGAGTGATCTTCTTGAAGAAGGCTTAGAGAAACTGGCGCCTCCCCATCCTTAATAGCCATAAATCTCATGTTACACTAGAATCTATTGAACACTGCTACTAAAACAAGATTCTGCTACTTAAATTTCCTCCCTATTTAACCCACACCATTCAGCCACTTGATGTGGTGATGTTGAAGTCTCTTTGATCTAGATACTCCACCTAACTCATAGAGCGCACCCACAGCTCTCTTAACTTTAATGTAGTCAAGAAAGGAGACTTGTTCTTAATGTTTGAGGTTGCCTGGACCTCCTCCTTTACTCTAGAACGTTCCAGGAAATCTTTTGAAGCTACTGGGATCTGGCCAAGAAACAGTGATGCAGTCCTTAAAAGGTTCCTCCCTTCTACCCTAGATGAAGACGGGACACCTAACAACTCTCCAACCCCTAACGGCACTGATTGGAGGAAGGTCAGAGATTTGATTCATGCCTCAGTGAAGGTTGGGGCTGAGAAACAGGCTCAAGAGCTCATCCAGATCTTTCACCATCTTCAAGTTCAGAATGAGCTCATTACTCAAGAGAACAGAGGTTTGAGGGAGGCTGCTCATATTAGAAAGAAGCATAAGAAGAAGGGTGTTCCCCTTGACCTTCAATAGCGATAGAAGTATCATAGTGGTGCAGTTCTCTAGTCCCTAAGGAAGGTGAGGGAAGCGCACACAAGAAGATCACTCCTTGAGCAAGCAGAGGCTAATAAAAAACCTAAGAAAGCAAGGAGAAAGAAAAAGCAGGAATATAAGAAGATTTAGAAGCAACTTGAGCTTGAGCAGAGGCGTGTGGAGAGAGAGAGACTTAAGAAGGAGAGGGAGAAGGAGAAGGAAAAGAAGGCTTAAGAAGTGGCCTAAAGAAAACAACAGAAATAGGAGGAAAAACAAGCTGCAGAGGCCAGGAAAATTACACAATAATCCTAAACTGCCCAAGCTACAGCCTTAAAGAGAGCTGCACCTAAAAGGAAGCGTGTGGAGGAGTGCACTGGTAGTGCAAGTGGTAGTCAAGGTGGGGAATCATCCCAAGCACTACCACCCAAAATCACCAGAACAGGGCGCAACGTCACCATTCCCAGAATATTCAGATGGTACAATTTGCTTGCATTGCCTTGTTTAATTACCTCATCTATTCTCATAAAGTTTCAGCCACTGGTTGTGGTGATGCAATTCACTGATGTGGGTGGGCAGATTCTGGTGTTCCGAGCGTCACGCCGAGCCGAGCGCCACGCCGACCAACACGGTACCGGCCACGAACACGTTCCGACACTTTGAATCATGCCCTAATCACGGAGCTACTATAATGCTGCTTATGGCAGAGTTAACTTAAAGGACAAGCACTCTTCTCACAATTAAGGCAGGGAAAAAAGATCCGTCGCTCGCACGATGGCACGGCCGCTAATACTAACGACCTGACATTTGTACAAGCGGGGTGCGGCTGAGATGCGCAGCCACGTTCAGGTTGTCGCGCAGCACCTTAACTGTCTTTAGACTGATTAATGGCATTTTACCCTGCTCTACTCTCCCTCCTCACGTCCGTCAAGCAGTATCAAGCACAACTCGAACGCCTTTCTACCTTTGGTACTGTACAGCCATTCATCCTCTATTCCAGATACTGACCTAGTGAGTGAACAGCGAAAGCCAGTTGCCACACACCCTTTCTACCAGGCTGCCACGTCGAGCTTCTCGTATCTCGTTCCCACCGCATGCCACATCTACAAGCTTCAAGAGACGGACTGGAATACTTCTGGATCGACACGTGTTGTATCAACAAGGCAGACAAGGCTGAAGAGAAACTGTCTATTCGATCTATGTTCCAGTGGTATCGCGACGCAGCTCGATGCTACGTTTATTTGTCAGATGTAACGACAAAGAAGAGGAAAGTCAACAATGTGGTTGGTGAGCTCTGTTGGAAGGCTGCCTTTAAGTCCAGTCTATGGTTCACCCGAGGCTGGACGCTGCAGGAGCTTCTTGCCCCAAGCTCAGTCGAGTTCTTCTCTAGAGATGGTGAAATGCTTGGTGACAGGCTATCGCTCAAAGAAGAAGTACACGAAGTCACACGCATACCTCGTTCAGCTCTAAAGGATGCCGTATTGTTTGAATTTAGTGTCAACGAGCGAATGACGTGGACCGAACATCGAAAAACCAAACTTCCTGTGGACCTAGCATACTCCCTGATGGGTATACTCGGGGTCAGCATGACGCCTATTGATAATGAGAGCCAGTCCGAAGCGTTCAGACGGCTTATGGACGAATTCGACAAGCAGAGCAAGTGTATCCAGGACTTACGCCTTACCAATCCTCGTCATGATAAAGCGCGCATTGAGGAAACGAAGGGTGGCCTGCTAGAGAATGCATACTGTTGGGTCCTAGAAAATGCCAGCTTCCGACAATGGCGCAATGAGGCAAACAGCCATTTGCTCTGGGTGAAAGGCGATCCTGGCAAAGGCAAGACGATGCTGCTCTGTGGCATCATCAACGAACTACAGAAGTCAGCAGGCAACACTGTCACCGTCTCATACTTCTTCTGCCAAGCGACTGACTCGCGCATCAACAGCGCTACGGCCGTGCTACGAGGGCTATTGTACATGCTTGTCGATCAGCAACCGTCACTCGTCTCCCATATTCGTAAGAAGTATGACCGTGCGGGAAAATCTTTGTTTGAAGACGCAAATGCTTGGACTGCCTTGTCTGATATCCTTGCAGATGTTTTGAACGATCCGAGCTTAGGCACTGGATACCTTATCATCGATGCGCTTGACGAGTGCGTGTTCGATGTGCCAAAGTTGCTTAAGTTTGTGATTGAGCATTTGTCGGCATCGTCCCGTGTTAAGTGGATCGTCTCAAGCCGCAACTGGCCAAAGATTGAAGAGCGATTAGAAATGGCAGGCCACAAGGTGATGCTGAGCCTTGAGCTGAATGCAGAGTCTTTGTCTAAGGCTGTCAGTGTCTTTATTCAGCGGAAAGTGACTCAGCTGGCGCAGCAGAAGAATTACGACGAGCGGACACGAGATGCAGTGTTAGAGCATTTGTTTTCAAATGCAAACAATACCTTCCTCTGGGTAGCGCTGGTCTGTCAGAACCTTGAAGGGGCATCAATACGGAATGTGCTAAAGAAATTATCCTCATTTCCACCTGGGCTGGACTCCTTGTACAATTGGATGATGCAGCGGATCAGCAACCTAGAGGACGATACTGAGCTTTGCAAGCGGGTGCTGGCCATGATTGCGCTTGTATATCGGCCAATCACGCTAGTAGAACTAGCAAGCCTCGTAGGACAGCCTGGAGATGTACCTGAGGATAAGGAGTCGATAAAGGAAGTTGTAAGCCTTTGTGGCTCATTCCTCATTTCGTGCATCAGTCAGCGCAAGACTTCTTACTCAATGGCGCTACTAAAGAATGTTTCCCATCGGGAACGAAGGATGTCCATTACAGTCTCTTTGCTCGGTCACTTCAGCTTCTATCTGCAACCCTACATCGAGACATCTACGGCGTAAAGGAACTAGGGTATCACATCGAGGACGCTGAAACGCCAGAGCCTGATCCCTTAGCAACATCACGCTATTCGTGTGTCTACTGGATCGACCATCTTCGAGACGCGCATTCGTCCTCTTCAGTAATAGACGCAGCAGATCTACAGGCCGGAGGCATAGTCGATACGTTCCTTCGAAAACGGTATCTGTATTGGCTCGAAGCTCTTAGTCTATGCAAGAGTTTGCTGAGAGGTGTGGTATCGATCGCAGAACTGCAGTCAATAGTGCAGGTTCGTGTAAATTGACAAGATTTAGAAGTGCCACTGCTGACACGATTTAGAAAAAAGGAAACGCAACTCAGCTAATTGAGCTTATTCAAGACGCACAGCAATTTGTTATGTATCACAAAGGGACAATTGAGAGTTACCCTCTTCAAACGTATGCATCTGCGCTGTTGTTCAGTCCTACAGGTAGTCTGATCAAACGACTATTTCAGCACGAAGAGCCGAAAGAAATCACGATTAGGCCAGCTATGAGCGATGGCTGGAGCGCGTGCCTGCAGACGCTCGAGGGCCATAGCAGTGCGGTCAGGTCAGTGGCCTTCTCGCACGACTCGGCCCAGCTGGCGTCGG
>ML976011.1:0-59938 GCA_010015635.1 Clathrospora elynae
ATTGCTTTGTCAATAGCTGTCACAATGGTGGGGTTATTGCGTGTTGAAGTTGGGTGAAGGTTTGTTGTTTTGATGCGGAGTGGCTGATCGGCTGTCGCGGCTCATCGGCCGTCCCAACACGGTACCCTGCGTTACGGTATTGCTTCTCTGTAACTAGTTTACCCCTAATCTTCACAATTCTAGTGTTACGCGAATACCCTTAGCATTGCTATGGACGCAATACCGTTTACCTCGACGCCGCTTACGACGCGCTGGACTTTCAAACAAGGCAATCGTCACTCGCCGAACGACTATCTACCAGCTAATGATGTGCCAACCGAAGTGCATCGCGACCTCGTGAAGAACGGCCAAATCGCGAACCCTTTCGATGATCTCAACGAGCTTTCCGTGCGCTGGGTCGCCGAGGCGACATGGACGTACCGCACCACTTTCGCTGCGCCTGCAGACTACAGCATATCTAACGTTGTTACAAAACTTCATTTTGAAGGACTGGATACCTTCGCTTCGGTCTACGTAAATGGGCTGCTAGTCTTGAAATCTGATAACATGTTTATCGAGCGTCGGGCCGACGTGTCAGGCAGTCTGAAGAGCGAAGGCAACGTACTCGAGATTACATTCGAGTCTGCACGAAAGATTGGTCTGGGACTCGTAGAGCAGCACAAAGAGCACAGTTTCATAGTGCATCAGACGGAGGTCTCGCGCGGGCCCGTAAGGAAGGCACAGTATCACTGGGGATGGGATTGGGGCCCAATTTTAACGACCTGCGGACCCTGGAAACCCATAACGATTGAGACGTGGAAAGGCCGAGTATCAACGCCAGGAGTACAGTATGAGTTTGTATCTGATCTGGATTCTGCCAAATTGCGAGCTAGCGTCGAGTGGGAAGGTGCGATAGCTGCGGTGTCATTCGAGATCATTAGTGTCAAGAACAACAGCCTTGTTGCGGGCGCTGTCGTCCAAATCAACGATGAAACATTACAAGGCACCGCTGAAGCTACCATCACTGTTGATGACATCGACCTGTGGTGGCCGCGAGGCTATGGAGATCAAGCTATGTATATCATTCGAGCGGAGGCCCACGGTCGAGCGGAACCCTCACACAATCCGCTCCAATCCATCTCCCGGAAGTTTGGCTTCCGCAAAGCTGAACTCATTCAAAAGCCCGACGGCCATGGCACATCGTTCTACTTCCGCATCAACAACATCGACATCTTCTGCGGCGGGTCCTGCTGGATACCAGCTGACTCCTTTCTCACACGTCTGACTCCGGAGAAGTATCGTGCCTGGGTTATTCTTGCTGCTAGCGGTAATCAGACTATGCTTCGGGTATGGGGAGGCGGCATATACGAGGCTGATGCGCTTTACGACGCAGCCGATGAGTTTGGTGTGCTGATATGGCAAGACTTCATGTTCGCGTGCGCAAACTACCCAGCGTACCCAGAGTACATGGATAGCGTGGAAGAAGAGGCGCGGCAGAATGTGTGGAAGTTGAGGAATCATCCAAGCATAGTTGTATGGGCTGGCAACAATGAGGACTACCAAATCGTTGAGCGGTACGGGCTAGACTATGATCCCGAGGATGGTAATCCAGAAGCGTGGCTGAAGTCCAATTTCCCGGCAAGGTACTTCTACGAGTATCTGCTACCGAAAGTCATTAACGAGTATTGTACGAATGTACCATACCATCCCAGCTCGCCCTTCGGTAACGGAAAATCGACGGTGCTCAAGGTGGACCCCACAATTGGCGACGTACACCAGTGGAACGTCTGGCACGGTACTATGGAGCCGTACCAGCGACTACCGGATATGGGCGGCCGCTTTGTCTCGGAATTTGGTATGGAGGCGTACCCCCATGTTTCCACGCTCGAGAAGTATATCACGCGGGAGGAAGATCGCTATCCGGGCTCCATGGCCATGGACTTCCGCAACAAAGCCATTGGCCACGAACGACGTCTGATATCCTACGTCGCCGAAAACTTCCGCATACGATACGATCTCGAAGGTTTCACGCATCTCACACAAATCATGCAGGCTGATGCGATTTCGTGGGCATACAAGTCCTGGCGCCGACAGTGGGGCTCTGGTAGAGACAGAAAGTGTGGCGGTGTGCTGGTGTGGCAGCTCAATGACTGCTGGCCTACTATGTCATGGTCTATTGTGGATTATGGCATGGTTCCAAAACCGGCTTACTATGCGATCAAGCGGGTTATGAAGTCTATTATTGTCAGTGTGCAGCGCAAGTACAAGAGTTGGACGATGAGACCGGCTGATGTGCTGTGGCAGCGCGATACGGGCCATGTCGACATGCGTCAAATATGGCGAGCTGTTGAGTTTGACGTCTGGATCGCAAACAGTACGCGCAAGGAGGTAAAGGTTGAAGTAAGGTTGAAGTATATATCGGTCTGTACTGGGGTGGAAGTGGAGACGAAGGCCCAACAAAGTGTGCTAATTGCGCCCAATGGAACAACGGAAGTTCTGAACAATCATGTCGTCGATCTCACCAGACTACAAAGACTGAACGACCCGTTCGACACTGCGAGAGCTGATCCTTTCGTCGTCCACGCATCACTCTATGTAGACGGTCAGTGCGTTGCTAGCGATGTATCATGGCCGGAGCCTATCAAGTATCTCTCTTTCACAGACCGGGGCGTCGTGGTGCGCTACTCAGAAGACGGGATGACAGCTTCTGTCTCTGCTGCAAAGCCAGTGAAAGGATTTGTGTTCAGTGAGAGAGAAGGAGTAAGCATGAGTGACAATGGGTTCGATGTATTGCCTGGGGATTCGAAAGATGTGCAGGTGATGGGCTGTACGGCAAGCGATCTGAAATGGAGGTATGTCGAGATGTAAGTGATTGAGACTATAAGTTCAATCAACATTGAACCCCTCAACACCAGAAGCGCCTTGAAGTCACCATGTATGTCGAACCTAGAATCCTAGCCCACGTACAATCAGATGATTGCGCCTATTAAATCTAGCCACGCGAGTTTCCATCGTCTTCTGGTTCGATTTCCGCAGAGCCATCTATGCTCCTGTCGCGTATCTTCCAGAATGCCGTCGGTCCAGCAGGCCCATGCGGATCATAGTCCTTGAAGGATGTCAGCACACAACCATGTAGCCTAGCAACTATACTACTTGCCTTGTCGAACCATGTGCCAACAACACCGCGCTGGGATCGTAACCCGCCGACCTGAATGCCCTCGCTACGCCATCGCTCATCTCCACTGTCACACGTCAGTAATAATCAATCCCTTCCCTTCTCCATCTTTGATATACTCACCCGTGGAACACGGATATAGTCTGCCAACGTACTTCGCCTTCCGATGTCAGGCGAACTGAGCCTTTGATCCCGGAGTTGGCATTTGGGTCCCATGCCGCATCTACGGATGTCGATGTACCGCTGAAGTGCACTACGGGAAGTGCAGAGTTATCGAATCGGCCGGGTGCGTTGACCTCAGTGACGTGTATATCCATGGTGATGTGTCTAATAGCTTCCTCAGTATTGAGAGCGGCCCTGGGTTTGTCGGATGGGACCTTCATTGCTTCCGTGGTGAAATTGTAATGGTACAGGTCGTTGTAGTCTAGAAAGCAAACAATCTGCGTGCCATTAATGAGACTCTGCGTGACCTTGAAGGACGAGAACATACGCGTGACCACTCTCCAGAGACATTGTACGGGTCCTTCGACTCGAGAGGGATATCTGGCTCCATCAGCAACGTAGACCAATAGTCATGTTTATTCTGTGCTCGCTCTGAGATCACCCCCTCGAGTGGCTCGGCCCACGGTGGCCGAAAGCGGGTTAGAAACATTCGACAGCAGAGTCCGGAGTTGTAGCCCAACACAATCATGAGACTCTCGATCATTTCCCAGTCAACTCGCATGCTTCCGTCATCGCGGAACGGACCCCATTTTGTATTGTCGGAGTAGTTTCGCAGGTCGTATATGCGCGATCTGGCATATGGATGTGTTGAGAGTACTCTTCTTCCGACATTGCTTGATGGTATGCCGAATAAACTGTGCAGCTTAGCGCTCAGCTGGCGGCTTTCGTAATCATTGGCAGGCTTCTGTGTCGGTTTCCCGGCACGCTCAAATAGTGATGAGCGGCACATGAACGCATCGTGGTTTTGTGTGATGTGCTGGAAGAGCTGTGCTACGAGTTGCTGGTTGCGTGAGTTGCCGAACTCATCCGTGGAGCCGGTAGCGATAAGGCTGTCAACTGTAGATGCTACGAATTCGAACTCATCTCGCTGCGACTATCAGCACTCATTTAATTTGAGCGGTTCTACATGTACCTTCAGGTCGTTGTTAGCGGACTGAAGCACCTTCTGGCACCTGACCAGCCTCTGCAATGTCTCTACCCATACTGGCTCCGGATGTTCCGGCCTCTGACGAGGGTCGTCCTGCATCCTAATTAGATTGCCAGATATGACTCAGAGCATATGCAGAATCCATACGAAGTTCTTTAAGTACTGGGCTTTGTACAGTCTCGTGTTCTTCTTGATGAAGTCATTGAACCCCTTGGAGGTCTGCGCACATGCCGCCAGATCCTCGGGATTGACATCTTCCAAGATGCGGATCAGAACGTCGTAACACTGGTCGAGGAGTTCGGTCATTTCTGCGACGAGAAATGGGTTGGAAGTGAAGATGATGGGAGGCGATGCAGGTGCTCGATGTCGTGACGATGTGGGTGGGGTTCGGAGATACCGGCGCTATTGCCGTGAGGCTAAATGCGGGCGACTATGTCTACGACTCCAACCCTTCAGTTTACGTGCAAGTCTATAAATGCTTCGAACAAATACTGGGCATAGAGGCCATGCGTTGCCAAATATGTCCGAACACCGGACGAGATATCTCCACTACTATCAATTGGTCTCGCTTGAACGGGTGGGGCTCGCCTTGACATACTGCTGATAGATCTAATAGACAGCGTCTTAAGCGAGGCATTGTGGAACAAAGTTCATGAACATGGAAACGCTGCATTGGGGGTATCGATGGTATGGGAAACTACCACTCTAATCGGTCATCACAGGTTAACCGGACGTCCCACCTATTCTCTCCCTTCCACACTTCTCCACCCTTGTTGGTACTCGCGATGATCCGCCTAAGATCACTGATCATCTCGCCAGGTCCTGAAGCAAACACATCTGTTCCTCCTCGTACGGTTCCCGCAACGAACTCGTTCACGATTTCGTTAAGGCCCGGTCGTGCTTGGTAATGATTCAGACCAAGTTCCGCCTTCGACACACCATGTACAGATAATGCGGAAGAAACGGACGCAGAAGATGAGTCAGATGTCGATGCAGGATCAATCTCCTTCGTGCAGTCGTTCACTGCTGCTTTCTCTGAAACAGTAGGTGGGGCAACATCAATCTCTTCCGCGGCGCGTGTGACGTAGATGTGAATACCAGCTCGTAGATTCCTGCATTTGCGCTTCAGAATGGCAAGCTCGGGTGCAACCCAGTCGATGTCGCTCCTCCGTCGTACGACCCATACAAGGGACATGTGGCGATCGGGCGTTTGTGGCCGTGAGGCTAGGTCAAGCAGGACGGGGAGAACGTATGTAATGCCGGTACCACCTGCGACGCAGAGTATATTCGAGTCAGAGGCAAGGTTGCGCATGGTGCGCTCACCGTATGGTCCGGTCATCAATACAGAGAGCCTAGCATCGGCCATCAGACCTTCATGCGACTCCTCGTGATCTTTCATACGAGCAATGCGCTTCGAGGACAGCTCGGTGATCTTACGAGTCTCGCCTTTCTTTGCACGGAATATGTATGAGTGTCTCTGAGTGTCGGCGCCGAGGACGGGATGACTGAGTGGAGTGAAGGGGTGAGACTGCCAGATGCTGCTGTCAGGGAATGTGAGGTAGAAGTGCTGGCCAACATCCCACGCATCTTGCGGGTGGTCGTAGTCTAGACGCACAACATCACCGTTCGTCTCATCTTTGAAGAAGTTGATGTTTGCGGGTGCGGCGCGGAAGCCCATGTGACCAGAGGGAAGGAAGTTGTAGTGCAGCAATGCGGTGCGGGCGAGCCTAATGCCGCGGTCGATGAACCAGACGAGAATTCCCGGTAGGAGAAAGACCTTGAGCTGCGCCCAATGGCCCCAGCAGGCTCCGATGTATACCATGGCAAGAACATAGTGGGCTTTGCGGAAGAACTCGTAGCCGGTAAGTCGGATGCCCCAAGGTGTGGAGAGGACGAGTAAAAGTGTGAGAAGGATCATGGCCACCAGACCCCAGATCATGTAGGTCTGCATAATCCACTCCAGACCAATTGAGGGCTGGGGCTGGTACAAGCGGATCTCGACCACACACCAGGCAATAGTGTGTAGTGCTGATTGCACGAAGATGAGATAGCCAAGCCAGCGGTGGAGGAAGTTGAAGCTTTGGTACGGCAGTCCAGTGACGAGTGACAAGATCGACTCGCGGCTTGAGAGCATGATGGAGAGTGGTGTAAGTGCATAGGCGAAGACACCAATGCGATCAGACCATGGTCCAAGACTGGTGCGCGTGTTGTAGACACCAGGCATCTTCTTGACCGGCGTTATCCATGTTTTGTAGATGATGCCGACGAACGAGAAGACAGCAAAATAGCCGGTGAGGACCACGAGAGTCAGGACTTGGGTGCGCGTCACGCGACCGAAGATGGGTCTCGCAGCATCGGGAAGAAGGTATTGTCGTGCATACGATGGAGCGGCTCGTTGGAATCTTTCGAATGCGCCGCGTCTCTGCTTTACTCCTTCTCCTGCTTCAGCCGGCAATTGCACGCCGGATGGCTGTGAGTGTACGAAGTGTCGTCCAATAGCCCAGAGTAGGAGGATGCCGCCAATGGTCGCCCATATGATGCCAGTGTAGTATATGCCAATGTCATGGCTGTGGTACACGACGTCGAGATATTCGCAGGAACCCGCATCGTTGGTGCAAGGTACAGCTCGGTCCGCATAACCCCAATGCGTCTCCACAGTAGTCGTACTGTTGATATCCTGGATGTGACGCGGAACCAACATTCTGAAGGCCATGCTCGCTCAATCGCAACGAGAGACAAGTGAACAAAGAGTGGATGAAGCAGGCTGCATGTTCAGACACGCCGTACCCTAGGTACATATAAACCTGGTCAACCTCGAATCATACTGAGTGCGTTTCACAGAAGCTTGACATGGTGCGCAAGAGCCAAGCTTCTAGTCGAAAAGCCGAGTGTCTTGGGTGTGGAGGAACGGGTTAAGCGCGAGTGTGTTTGAGCAAGTTCCCCCATAATTGCGAACATCAGCCCGGAAGATTCGACGGGGTCGAACACGTAGTGGGGCAGGTCAACGGTTGATCGGCGGGCGTTGAGAAGGCTATGAATATCGCCGCATCCGCTGGATCGATGCCAGCATTTGACGTTGCTGACAGCTGTTGAGCCTCATTTTCGATTTCTCATCCACGGTTCGAGTTCTGTCAGAGAGGCTGGCGTGCGAGAAAATACACACCCCGCACTACCCATCATGAATCACGAGATGGAAGGCATGGCTATGGGGAACAGCACATGCAAGATGGAGGTATACAAACTTCAATCGCATCTTTCCTCCGATACAACCACTAATAATGCATAGATGCTGTGGAACTGGAACGTCGTCGACTCCTGCTTCCTCTCCCAATCATGGCACATCACCAACAACGCCATGTTCGCCGCCAGCTGCATCGGCGCCACACTCCTCGTCGTTTGTCTCGAATTTCTGCGAAGAGTCGGCCATGAATACGACGCTTTTCTCCTCCGCCAATTCCAGCGACAACTCCGCGCTCAACAAGCTGCTTTAGCTGTCGCGATGCCTGCCAACTGCTGCGACGGCCCCGTCTCCACACTTGGAACCCAACACGCCACCTTCCGCGCTACTGCATTGCAACAACTAATTCGCGCCATCATACATGGAGTTACGCTCGGTCTTGCGTACATTATCATGTTGTTGATTATGTACTACAACGGCTATATATTTATTTCGGTTATTCTTGGTGCAATTTTGGGCAAGTTCTTGTGCGATTGGATGGTTGTGAGGATACCGTATGGTAGCCCGGAGGAGAAAGAGGAGAGGCGATCTTCTATCAGTGCGGCTGGGCCGACGGGATGCTGTGCATGAGCGGGCTTGTACTCCAACGGCACCACTAAACCGTTAGACATACTACATAGCCTCGTACGAGGAGCTCTCAATTGACCCAAAGGCTCAGCAACTTATTGCACAGCTGCCTGAGCGCCACCGTTTTAGCATCCTGCTGGCCCTTTGCCAAGCCACTAATCGAAGGCAACGCTCGATATGCAATTTGTACCCTGAGCCGTCATTGATGCCCAAAATCTTCTTCTGATCACCAGCAAGACCAAACAGCGTCTGGGGAGTCGTGGTGGCGTTCGTGCGATGGTTCTTGGAAATCTGGTTTCTGCTGCTAGCCAACCAGTTGACCTCTCTTCCAAGGTTTGCGGACTCTCTCATGCAGTGCTTAATTATTTTCACGACGTTGGTGCCCTTCTGTGGAACAAGGCTGACGCTAGGGAGGGGTCCTTTGGCAGTATCTGGGGAATTGCCACCGGCGACCGGTTGCGTGCCCTTAGCCTGGGCAGCGGCGAGACACCGCGGATCGAGAAGCCAGTTGCAGGAGCCAGGCTGGCCCTAAGGCTAGTGCCCGTAGCACCATTAGTGAAGGTCTGGCGGAAGCCAAACGACGGGACCAACTTGGGAGCGAGAGGGTTGATAAACGACGTGGGGTTGTTGACTGCCTTGCGAATGATCTTAATGCCCTGGACCATACAGACGGCCTCATCGGAAAGGGGCGACTGTGGTCGCGCTCGTTCAGAAAGTAGCTGTGCAGCACGTCGAGGCCGGCCATAGGCCAAACAGCCTTCAAGTATGCGGCGCCAACCTCCTCTAGCGCGATCTCCTGGCTCATCTCCCCAAAGAGTGCGTCTGCGGGCTCGAAGACGTGCTTAATCATGACCTCAACGAGGGTTCCGACATCGTACGAGAACGTGTCGCCACCATTACTCAAAGCAAGGTCCAGCATTTCGATACCCCTGGTGAGTAGAGGGCCGAGCTGGGCAAGCTTTTCCAGTCGCTCCCTGTACCAAATGCGGTAGTGGTCGTTGAGGATCTGCGTGTTCAAACGCTCTGCGTCTTCGCGGACGAATTGGCGGATGTATTCCTCACGGTCACAACGCTGCTGAGCCAGGTAAGAGGTACGCTGGCCCAGGATGCTGTTGGTGACCATCTGCTCGTTGTGCTCTGCGATGGCGGGATCAATGCCCAGGTGGCCGGAGCGACGGAGCGAGAACTTTATGCGGTCCTCGCTCAGAACAGATGTAAGCTTCTCCCGGATGAACTTCTGGCGCTCTTCGTGGGTCTCCGAGGCCGGGTCGTAAGATCGGTTCGGGTCGTACCATGGTCCAGTCTGGGCAGGCTCCGGGGGCGGCGGCGGGCATCGAAGACGGAACTTGCGGATCGAGGCATTTTCTTCCTTTGCCAATCGAGCGTTTGTTGCCCGGTCCTCAGCCTGCTGTTGTTCAGCCCGGAGCTTCTTCTGCTGGCGCTCTGCATAGATACCGCGAGACTTTTGCTCTGCCTTTTCGGTCACTATGTAACCCAACTCGGCGAAGTTATAGCGGTTCTGCTTGTCGTGCCTCCATTACGAACGGCAGAAGTAGTCTTTCGAGAGTTAGTCGGGAAAAATTTGTTTAGGGTGGTTGAGTTACAAACCCTTGGCTTAGCCCTAGACACAAACTGCGTGTGCTTGAGACTGCTCATGACCTGGTAGGGATTTGTGGTCTCGACGGATTTCTGTGATCATGATTAGCAAAGAACTTTTTTTGTTGTTAGAGTAGCAAGCACCTTGAGCTCGTTCCAGTGAGTCTCGAGCTGCAAGCAGCATAGGCATATCCGATCTGCATAAGTTCGCTCACGAAGCTCACGACATAGCCCTGAGCGTCGCGTATCATGGCGCAGATTGGAGTTATGGCGATGATTTGAGAGTGAAAGAGAGGAATGAAGGAGGTGAATCGGCGTGGCTGAGTAGAAAGAAAAGTGCAGGAGAGCTATGTGCTTGGAGCGAGAGCTCAAATGCCGAAGGTATCGGAGACTGGTAGTCGGAGTGAGCTGTGGGTTAAGAGTTCAACCTTGTCGATGGTGTGCGGTGGTTGAAGCCGTTGACTGAGTGACGTGAATACTGATGTACGATGAAAATATGTGGAGAGAAATTGTGGTATCTAGGGCTGTGATAGGTAAGGCGCAGCAGTAAAAATGATCCTGCGCGTAAACGTGGGAATTTGGTCAAGAAGAGGTTCTAGAGGGCTAGGAAGCGGGCCTGGTGGTGAGGAATGAAGGCGTTGATCAAACCATTCAAACTGGGGAGCCAATCGCCTTGTTTGAGCTTGCGACAAAGAGAAAGGTTGAGATGTCCACAAATTATTGCTATTGTCAGGATAATGACGTGCATACACTGTATGCTGGCTGTTACCCGTATATCCTACTTTGTAGCGTGCGAACATTGTAGACAATAGGAGAAAGCCCGCGACCAAACCTGCAGCTCTGAGCAATGCGCGGTGCGCGTGAGATTTTGAATAGGCGTCGGCATTATCACAGCTGTTGTGTGAAGCGCCCATAGAGATGGCATATGAGCAAGAAGACAGTGCACGACTCCATGGTGAAAGGGGAAATTGTGGATGGTAGAGCAACATTTGACAGGATGAGAAAAGCGGCAGCGGCAAAAAGATGGTCATATTACAGGCTATTGTAATCATCGCTAAATGACATGACTGATATACACTGTGAGGAGAATGAGAACAAACATGCGTGACTTGCCGTTGGAGTGGATGACGCTTGGACCTCGCTTCTCGATCCCACCTGGGCACATGCATCATCATCGCAATCACAATAACAATCCGCATGGGCGCCCCTTTTCACATCTAACACGCGTCAATCCCCAGACGTCCAAGAAACTTGCTCCACGCATCTGGACCGCCTTGCTGTGGCTCCTGTGGCTCAAACCTCGCGTCGAACAGCTTGGCGCGCTGCCGACTCCCGCGTTGGCGGGACGCTATCCTGGCGCTACTAACGCCATCATGGCAAATTCTAGGGCGCCTTGAAATGGCCTGGCGGTAACCTTGGACAAAATCAAGGTGGCTGTGTTTGCTAATCATGGACACACATTGAAGATCTCCCTGATTCCAGTCTCTTTTTCCCATTTAGCACGTTTTCTTCTTCTTTCTTCCCACCACAGTCACTCGTTTCGAACTATACGTAATTATTGCTAATATGAAGCCCCTAATGTTCGCCTCCTCGCTCCTCCTCAGCCTCGCAAGCCTCGCCTCCGCTCAGCAACGCTGCGACGTGCCCTCGCCCGGCATCTTCTGCAACTCGACCGAGATAATCGCCTACGAGACGGCCGACTGCCGCCCCTACCAAATCTTCCTCACCCGCGGCTCCGACGAGCCGTACCCGGGGCGCCTGGGCAACCTCACAAAGGAAATTTGTTCCGACATCGGTGGCAAGGACAAATGCGGCTTCGAGAGCGTCGTGTTCCCTGCCAAGAGCACGGCATGGGGGCCGGACGTGTGGTGTAACAGCGCTGGCAAGGGCGCGGCCAACGGGCAGGCGCAGATGAAGGCGTATAGCGAGAAGTGCCCGGACAGCAAGCTGATTCTGCTGGGCTTCTCGCAGGGCGGCGCGGTAGCACAGGACATTCTGGGTGGAGGCGGCGGCAAGGTGTTTGCGTGCGAGCAGGACGTCAATCCGGCCATGGACGCGACCTCTGCGCCCGGTTCCAACAGTAGGCTCCCACATCACAGTCGCCTATGCAGCATATGTACTTACCGTCCCATAGTTATTGCAGCAGTCACTTTTGGCGCAGTCGTCCGCTCGCGCGACCAGAACTTCACCATCGGCGAGGGTAAGAATTACGACGGCCAGCGCGCCCGCACGCCTGAACAGCTCGCCTCCCTCAACGCCTACGCCGACGTCCTGCTCGACTACTGCCATTACGGCGACCCCATGTGCGCCGTTGGCAGCAACCCGCCCGACGTTACCGCGCATCTCAACTACTTTGTGGAGCACAACGACGAGGTGAAGACATGGGTTGTGAAGATGGCCAAGGCGAGCGGAGGAGACGCGAGTGGCGACAAACCCAGCAAGCCCCAGTCTGGCAACAGCAGTAGCAGTGCTTTGAGTGCCTCGAGCGTCAGTGCGATGCCCGCGATGACGGGCTCGGCCACACACTCCAGCAGTGCCATGGCGACAGCAACTGGCAGTTCCGAGGCGAAACCTGCCCAGGGCAGCACTCCCGGAAACACTTCGGCGGCTAGCTTGTTGACCGTCACCGCTGTTTACACGACGCTTCTTGCTATGCTTGTGGCGCCTCTTTTGTAGACAGGATTTCGGTAGACCACGGATTGATACCCATATCTGGTAGTAATACACGCTTGCGAATCTTCTGAAGGGGCGCACACGGAGCATTGTATGCAAGTAGTAGAAGTTTTACATTTTTTTTGAATGGCCATGTAGCCACCGCTAGTCTCATACCGTAATAGCTCGCACACAATCCTGCTTGGAAACGTGGTCACGAGTTATAGACAGCCATGTCAACCGCCACCGAAACCATGCGTCTCAGCTAATGACTGAACAACAGAACAAAAGACTTTCTACAAAAGACCGATAGTCCTCTGCTTCATCATCCGAACGTCGACGTTCTGCCACATAGCAACGCTGAAGAAAGTAATGCTGTAAACGCACGTAGCGGCAATCAGCATGTACCTCTGCGTCTCGCCGTAACTGAGGTTGATGGCATCGCGGGCCGCGGTACCGACGGCGTAGCTGGTCTGGGTTTCAATGTCGCCGTAGATCTTCTTGAAGTTCCCTATCGCATCCGCCGGCAGGTTGGCCATGAGACGAACAGGGAACACACCTGTCCAGATGGCTCCAGCGATGGTATTGCCGATGGCGCCTCCAATCGAGATGATCATAGACTCGACAGCGAGGAGAGCAGGGAAGTCCTGCTGCTTGGAGACGGCCATGAGGGTAGTCTGTTCGGAAACAACGAGCACACCGCCACCGAAGGCGATAAACAGCATGCACATGACGATGAAGCCGATGTTCTCGTCTGGCTGACGGAAGCGGATCATGAGGCCAACACCGAGGATGGTGAGAGGTACACCCCAGAACAGTGAGTATATCTTGAGCTTTCCGTAGTAGCGTAGAGCAATTCCGTACAAGATACAGATGAAACAGCTGCCCATTGTGTAGATGTTGGCGATGTAAGTGGCGTGAGGGACCGTCTGGTTGAACATGACGCGGAGCAGCGAGTAGAAGTACCCGTCCCAGATGTACCAGCCAACGTACAGCGAGCCGGCCATGGTGTAGGTGAAGATAACGGTGCGGTTCTTGCACAGGTACCATGGGATGAAGGTAACGGGAGCACAGTACTTCTCCCACACACAAAATGCGGCAATTAGGATCGCGCCGAAGATGAGGAAGCAGATGATCATGGGTGACCTCCACTGCTGGGCCTGGTACGAGTAGAGATTGAAGGAGAGCAGGAACAGCGACAGGCCAGTAGCTAGGACGAGGATGCCGACGGCATCGAACTCGCGGAGGTAGTAGTACACGGTCTGGCCGAAGGTACCACGGCTCGATCGTGGTTGGATAAGACCTTGCCTGCGTGCTTTACCCTCGAAAATGAAGAAGATGATAATCAGAGGGGCGCAGATGAAGGGAGTGAGAACGGCGAAGATTCCGAAGCACCACCTGAAGCCAATGCCGCCAGGAGCAATGACACTCTCAACGGCATAGCCATAGACCCAGGTAGTGATGAGCCAGGGAGAAGAGGCATACGAAATGAAGAGGGCTCGATTCTTCAGTTTGGAAGTGTCAGCGATGAAGACTGTCATGAAGAAGTCGATGCTGTTGTAACCGACGAAGTAGAATGTCTGGGCCGCGCAATAGGCCTGGACGTTATTGCAGCTGGCCATGAGAACAAGACCGAGAACGTACAGGGCGACACCGAGGCAGAGGGCGAAGGGTCGGCCCCAGATGTTCAGGATCTTGGCGTAGGGCAGCTTCCAGATACCGGCGACGATGCCGGAAATGACGCCCGTCAATGCCGTCAGGGAGTGCTGTTGGAAGCTGCTGGTGACATATGGTCCTAGAGTCCCGGAGCAGCTGGAAGCGAATGACATGAAGAACTGGATGAGCCACATGCTGCATGTTGTCAGTCCAATTCAATTCGGGTGGAGAGAATGGTAAGGACCTACAAGATGTACGCCAAGATCAGATCTCTCTTGGTCCAGACATGGGAAGCCGCCTGCACAGCTTGGACACCAGGCTCAGCAGTGGTGTCGACCTTGTTTAACTCCTCGTCCGAGTCGTAGGTACTGTCAGTCCGCGGCGTGCCCAACTTCTCATCCGGGCGGGCAACGTCCATGCTGGTGTGGCCCTGGACGGAAGCGGGAACATCGGCAATGTCCTTGTTGTCGGCATAGGTGGAAGGCGTATTGCCAGCGAGCAAGGCACTGCTGGTCAATCCCTTGAAGGTGAAGCCCATCTTGAGTGGTGTTGGTGCAGACGACACCCGATGAGATGCAAAGATGCAGAGATTGATAAGACAAGCAAGTGTGGAAGAAGCCGAGCGAGCTGCGGGTTCATGTTATAGCAGAAGGAGCGATCCACATGCCTACAGGGCCCTGCCAGCCGGGCCCGGTGGTCGGCTCTGGCGTGGGAGGAGAAAAGCGCTCACACCATGGACCATGGTGAGCGAAGAGGCAGCCGCGTGTGTTGGTGCCCCAGGCTGCCTGCAAAGAGGGCAAGAGCTGTGAAGGTCACCGCGCTGCGAGCATGCCCATCCCGGCTAGTGCCGCCCGAGAGAGGCAGCACCTTCCCCTAGACAGCAACAGCGCCGGGATCAAAGTTCCGCCAAGCTCGCCCCAGTGGGCTGAAAAGGCTTATCAGATAATCAGCGCCGCCCGCTCTCCAATGAGAAGGCGCGGTGGCGTGACATGTGGGTTATCAGATGAAAATTTTCCATCTTATCATTATCTGATGGAAACTGATCACGTCCAAGCCACGTCGATGGCTTGCATGGCCTCGCTCCTCTGCTCCGTCATGTCTTCGTATGGCGCGGATCTCGGCGGAAATGATTACTCGAATGGCACATCTGGCTCCAGCGGACGGATGTTACTTTCAAAACTTGTTCCATGTCTGATGGAGCTCTTCAGAATTCCACAAAATCCCCCGTAAGTTCCGTGTCGCTAGGCTGAACAATGCATGTAGCTAAGAGGATAGAAGAAGGACTCGAAAACACGGCTCTGGCCCTCCACCCGCTCCCGCATGTTACCGTGCTACAAGCTTAGGAACAAATATTGTAGGTGGTTGCATAGTCGCACAGTCAGTCTGTCAACTCGAACCATCTCCAGTATTCGGACTGTCAGTCATGGCAGGGCTTAGAGGCCCTTCGTATCGGTCCTTCAACCCCTTGTACAGAGCTAAGCAATACCTTCGTACACGTGCCTATTTTTGACATGAATTCTGCTAGCAACCTTCGCAGGCTATCATCTAGCCCGGCGTGCTCAAGTACCGCGCATATGGCTGGGACATTCGGTCCTTTTCTGATCTGCTCCAGCATGTGGTGTAGGGGCACGGCAGCATCCCGTCCGTACGACCCGGTACCAAATTTCCAGCACGCATGCATGTACGATCGACACTCCACTGGGAAGACGAGCATCGAGTGGCAGGGCTGAGGAAGATTGGGGCACTATTTTGAGTTGGGATGAAGGGCTATCCATGTGGTTTTTGGGACGGACTAGAAGGGATGTCTGTGAGTCTGGGGGCGATATCTGATGCTGTAAGGAGAGTGATGGAGTGAGAGTGATGTTCGTTGCAAGAAGCGAGAAGCTTGGAAGGCAGCTGAAAGCGCGCTAGTAGATGCCGGTCGCGTTCCGAATTAGCTTCGGCCTACGACTTCCTTCATCCAACATCTCCATCGCGCCATGAACGACGGACTGTCGCCTATAGAAGGCATCGAGGTCGACAGGAGGTCGTCGTCGCCGAAACGCAAGAAGATTCGCCAAAAGTACGCGCCGAAAGCTTGTAAGTCGTTCTTGCTGCGTATAGCCCTCCCTCGGAATCTTCACAGTTTCCTGCGCTGCATTCCGACGGTTCCGCGGTGACTCGATACACGATGCGCGATAGATGGCACCGTCGTGTAAAACTACTGCTGACACATGTATGCAGGCGTTTCGTGCAGGCGATCGAAGCTCAAGGTAGGTGACTCTTGTATGATTTGCCGAAAGCTCCTTCCTTTCCGAGCTTTTGCCCTTCTCCTTCGCCTACGTGCATCGTGACTAACAAATGGTAGTGCTCCGGTGAGAACCCGTGCCAGCGGTGCATTGACAACGGAAAGCGCTGCTTTTTCTCCGAAGACCAGACGGCGGCCGAAGCACTGCAGAACCTTAGCCGCCCGCCGCCCGCCCATGCACCACAGTCGTCGCTCGCTGGCAGCCACGGCAACGGCGGTGGCGCATCACGGGGGAATGTACTACCGCGCGACGATGATACCGAACGCAGGGCCAGCGACGCCAGCGTGCGTGGCATGTCCATGGAGACGCGTATGGCCCGCATCGAGACGATGATGGAAGCCCTGATGCGCGACCGCGGCTTGACCATGACGCCAATCGGCAGCATCGAGCGCGAAGACGGCGCCAGCGACGGCTTTCGCGGCGACGCTGCCTTCTCCATGCCGGCGCTGGATCCCATCAACCCTGCCCTCGCCTTCATGGGGCCGCACTCCATGTTCAACCAAGAGCTGCCCAACTCGACGCAGCCTGCTATACCCGCCCTCAACCCTCCATTTGTTGCCGAGCCATCCCATCTCATACAGCTGGGCGACCGAGCTCTGCCTTTTCCCAGCCCGGAGGAGTACCAACAGTACCTATATTCCTTCTTCACCGACATACACCTGTCTCACCCATGCATAGATGAAGCCGACTTCCGCAGTCATGCCGAACACATGCTAGCGAGCACCATCATACCATCAGGAGAAAGCCATTTCCTCGCGCTGAACTACATCATCTTCGCCTGTTGCGACCTGCTTCTGAAAGTCACGCCAGCCGACGCCAGCAAGCCTCTGGGCTGGCCATGGTCCGAGATGGCCGATCATCTCCTCGACAAGAAGTCGCTATTGAGCGGAGGCGGCGGCTTGACGTTGATACAATGTCTTCTTTTCCAGGTAAGCCACTGTGCTTCTCATCGTTCTGCGTAGTCCTCGAGTATTTCGCCGAACCCACAGAACTAGAGGCTGATACACATAGGCATTATACCACACCTTCGTCGACATGCCCGGCCTGGCGTACAACACCATCGGCCTCGCTAGCAGGCTGGTCTTCCAACACTCGCTGCACCAGCAGTCTACCTGGACAAATATCAGCATAGACCAGGCATACGTGCGCATGGGTGTGTTCTGGAACGTCTTTATAGCCGATCGCCTCATCTCGTTGTCGTGCGGACGACCGTATACAATCCAAGAAGCTGATATCCATGTGGAATCGCCGATGGACTTCTTCACTAGAGTACGTTGATGTCATGAATCACACCCCGCTGCTTCAAGCCTGCTTATCGTTGCAGCAGATCTCTTCCGAACAGTTCGCTATCCATCTCGACATGAGACACTACGCTAGCCAATACCTCAACTACATGGCTCTTTGGGCGCGTTACATCGACGAACGTGGTCTCGATGGCCACACGCGGGATGCCATCGACTCGCAAATCACCCACTTCCTCGAGCACGAGTTACCAGGATTGCGTATACCATATGTGCAGCTGGACGCCACTTCAGAACCACCATTGAAAGCCTTCTTGATCCAAAGAAAGACCGACTTTGTTCTTTGGGGATTTCGACCGGCAATAACCTCCCTCAAGTACGAAGGTGGGCATGCTGCTCACTTCAGTCATCTTGCGTTATGCACCGTCAACCGAATGGCTGCACTCGCCCACGACATCAGACGCCCGTTCAGCCTTCGTGGCCAAATGGTATCATCGCTGGCTGGCGCGCTTCTTGTGCTTTGTTCTCTCTTGGTGCGCGACGCAACCACATCGAACCAAGCTCACGTGGAGGCCTTTCGGACTTCTTTAGCCATGCTCAACGATCTCGGATATAGTCATCTGTATGCTAGACGCGTTCTGAGTGACTTCCAAGCAATAGTTGCTGTTGTGGAAGGGCTCATCGACGACAAGGATGTCCCAGCGAATGCGGCTAACTTGTTTCCTTACAAGTCATCAAGCCCATCCTTGCGACTCGCGAACATTAAATTGGAGTCTCCACCCATGAGCGCTGAAGGGACGTTTCCTATAGGCGACAGCGGCAGTACCAAACCAAGCGAATTCGGGAGCGACGTCCTGTGGCTATAGAACAGTGCCTGACGTACCTCAGGCCCGTGTATCGGGATTTATCGTATCATATTGGTATGGCTTATTCCAAATGGCGTTCAATGGTGGAATCAAGTATGTTATTGTACAGCGGTTGCATATATACCCCACTGGACAAGGTTAGGGCAGGGAGTTTAGGATCTCAAAGAAATGTCAAACATCTACCATGCTGGACAGCTTCATATTCGGATTACTGGTCGTAAAGCTCACCGAAAACAATTAGACACAGCGACAGAAGCCTATCTGCCGAAGCATCTCCATTTTGAGCATATCCCGAAATCTAAAAGCACTAAAGTTTGGAAATGTTACTGCGGCTACAGCATTTACAAAAGCCGATCCAAGGCACCACCGAAGTAAGAGATACAGTAAATACCCAGGACAGGACTTCAGTGTGAAAGCTTAGAACAGCGAACAAAACCAATGCTTATGTTGCGAGGGTTGTAAGTTTAAGAGAGGGACCTCCGCGCGCATCATTTCGACGAGCATGACAGCGAGTACTCTGGCGGTGGACTAGTGATCGATACGCGTATTCAACGTTGGAGAGGACGTGGATGTTTCTGGAAAGTGCTAAGATGGTTTCAGTTACGAGCTCAAAGAGGTTCGCGGGCGCACCAAAAGGGGGTTGGGGAGGTCAGCGTGCTTCAAGGGATATACTTCACGATGAGACCTCGGAGAACACCACCTGAAAGGAACAGAAAGCAGAGCGAGGGGAGCATTGCTCCGTAACTCAGAGTCGAAATATCGGCTAGGCACTGCAGCAGCCGGATTTTGAATCACCATGAACACTATCATTGATCTCATATCTTTAGCACCACGGTTTTTTACTGAGCGACTTAAGAGAGAGGAAGAGCTACACAGGCAGCCAACAGTAAAGCGAGTAGAAGTCGTGCAATGGGATGGAATCATGTGACAAGGGCGCAAATATAAACGGTAGTGTCAGAGTTACGAGATTGTAGGGGGGATACTGAGCGACTTGATCGAAGCCATTCGCGTACACGCTTTTCAATTTACTTATTTATTGGTAGTATCCATATTGGTACTCAATACGGGAAGAGGCATCATCGGCATGGCGACACCCGCTGGTGGTAACAATACAACCCCTAGACAGTCTCGACATCGAATCTCCCACAATTGGCAATACTAGCAACGCTTTCAAGCCACGACATGCATACTCTTATCGCTTTTACCACGCAACATTATCTAACGAATGGTCTGGGTATAGTAGACCATGACAATCATCACTAGCCTACTCCTTTCTTACTCTGCTTCTAAAGCATAAGGGAAGGTGTTTAGGCCGTAGTGTCGAAACTCACTCGCTCTTACACGATTGCAGGTTTGGGTAAGAGAAGGAAGACGCCGTATAGACTCACTGGATCGAGAGGTACGGTCAAATTAGTAATCAACATGGGGAATGGATTCAACGCTTGAACTGGCTTTGCAGAGAAACCGCGAGCTGTAATAACATGCGTTGAAGGCTATATTTCGAGGCGGAACCTTGGAGGGACCAAAGTATCGCTCCTAGAAAGATAAGCGGACATGTCGTCTTTGCGTGTGTGTTCGAGTCTGCTGGCCGGGGCGACAGCGACAGCGAGTATTATGGATCTGCGTAGTTAGGCAGCAAAGAGACGTCCGTGGAAATGATCAAAATACACCTAGAGGCATATCCCTGGGTTTGCTGCGATATCTCTCGCACAGTGTATATCTCGTCCTAGGGTGGCGATAGTATTCGATAGTAATCTCATCCCAACAAAAATCAGCAACCCCTCTCATAACACAATCACACCTTACTTTTCCTCTCCTCTCCTCGTCTCAACATCCCGAATCTCTAACAAATCGAACATCTGATACTCACTATCCGACCAACTCCGGTTAGGCACTAATACGCAATGGTCATCTACTGTAACGGGGCGGGTAAACTCTACGATGCCGCATCCGCAGATGCACGTCAGCAACCACGAGCAGTGAGCGAGTGGAGTTCAACAAGCTGCCAAGGGAGGGGGTTTGCGGGCATATCCGGCTTGCATGAGGAAGATGCGTGGTGTGGAAAGTGGTTTTGGACCGTATCTTGGGGCGCAGATTGATGCCGCATGGTGCATGATCTCGGTATTGAGATCGTGTCTCGCATGTAGCAATTATTATGCCTGATGGTATTATCTGTACATGAATGATCTCCGTAGAATTTAACCAGTCGTACTGTACTGGTCCTATCCGCGGCCATACACCTCAGAGCGAAGATTGCGATATCTTTTGAGGCGCAACGAGGAACGGAACGACCCTCACCGATGAGGCCTTCTCGATTTCTTCAACCATGTTGACTACGATTGATCGACGGTGAGATTATGCTCTGGAGAAAGGCGCAAACTGCCCTTCAACCGGGCTGTTTTGAACTCAATCTTTTGTTTGTTTTCGAGATTAATCATGCTTTATCCGGCCTATAGAAGCGTTCGCATGTTCCAAAACGCCCCAGAGTCAGCGCAGGTGAGTACCAACAACGGATAAGCGATTGTTCAATGCAAAATCTAAGTTTGTCAAGGTCATAGATTCTAGGTGCCGATTATGAGGCGTAGGCGGTTTGTCCATGTGATCCCGTACAGAGTGAATTGGGTTGAGACGACGTCGTCTGACAGCTGTTAAGAACGTGGAAGCCATAGCCGCCCCAGGACCTCCACTTGCCGAATATAACGTAGGAGACATGCATCCAAGACATTTAGAAACAAGCTGACAGGCGTAAGGGGGGAAAACGAGTACTCGTGACCCTCAGACTACCGGCTATTTACACGCTGCGCCCCTCAGCGTGGCAAAGATCTGGGGCTGATAACGTGGAGAAGATGGAGAGATCTAACTCTCGCTCTCCCCATTTGCCACCCATGGGAGTCAGATGTCACATTTTCAGCTGTTGTAGGCCGCAGGATTCACGATGATGTAATCGCTAGACGGGGCGGTGGGATGTTCGCACCGTCCCTCCCTCACCGTTCGCCGTCTGATGTCAGCATTTTATCTTACAGTTTTCAATCTCCGATGCTCCCCAGAGATCTCCTGGCATGTGATAGCATGTGTTCGACGTGGCAGCGTAAACACTAAAAAAGACTGTCAGACCGGTGAGCGGTCAAGAACACGCGACAAGTCTGGGGTAATGGGGGGAGTGGTCACGGAGGCTAAGAAGGGTTAACTAATTTGGAAGGCGCTTGAAGTGAAACCTGACAGATAGTTGCCTTTAACACGGCTGATACATAGAATTTGTGAAATGGTGGTTGCTGTTCCAGAAAAGTTGCGTTGGCCGGGCTTCGGTCTTGATTAGGACTGAGTGTTACAAGAGCCGCCAGCATGATCGGATCGCCCTTGATCCTTGACGCTACACGACAGTCTTGATGATGAGTCTCGTTTGTATCTACTGGCCCTGGGCATGACAATTATATCGCAACTGAGGAGTGGTTTGATAGGCCGAACACTCATTTTACCCCGGAACCTTGCCAACATTACGAGGACGTGACCAGAGCATGAACTCGGGCCGGATGTACCCCAGTGCACACTAGTTCTGCCGGAATACTCGTTGAATCGGGCCGTGTAACAGGATACGCGATGTACATATTGTGTGCTGAGTAGTCGGGCGAAACCCCGTGGGGTGTACTGAAATGATACGGGACTTGTGCTGTTAGTCCCTTGGGAGAATTGAGCATTACGTTCCGTAATCAGAGCTGCGTGGAAGTTTCATTGTATGTAGTACCACTATGTTCTTCGTAAGCCATGAGCCGAACCTTAGTATCGGAACACTAGGCTTACTCCACGCGCCGGTCTCCGGCGGTGAGGTAGTGAAAGAATAAGCGGGGTCCATGTTGCAATACTCTTGATAAGAGCCGTGCGACAACAAAGTGAGACTCGAATATCAAAAATGGAATCCGGGGTCAGCCAGTTCATCCCGACAAAACGGTAAAACGTACTGTCTAGTGAGTCTTAATATGGGAGCGGGTACAGGAGCTCAGGCTGACCACCCATTTTTAGTGAAAGATAGACTTTTCCTATGCCGTAAGCGCATTCTGGGAGGACAAGATAGATGAACATGTGCACATGACAAGTAAGCACGCAGTGTTACCGAACCATACTTAGACTGTGAACCCTTCGCTTGGGATGGGGGAGCGAGTCTCGCCAACCGATTACTTCAACACAAGTTCATGAGTACGTTGCTCATGCACGTAACAATGAATATTTCAAAACATATCGTAAGCTAAATCCTACTGGTATGAGCGGTAGGTGCATTTCTGTGGAGGGAGCATTACCTGAGAAGGCAGGCATCCGGCTGTATCAGTAGTAACCCGAGAATCTCAGCCGCTAGAGGTATTCTCTTTACGGCTCGACCGATACAGAATGTCAAAAGTAGTCCTAAAGCAGAAGGTCGTAGAAGATAGCTGTTGGTGCAGAAATATCCATAATCCAACGGCGTAGTGTCGTTATTTTGAAGCATTTCCATTCGCCAGACGAACAAACCTTGACAAGGCGTGGGAGTCTCAATGTTGGTGGAAGCCTGCACCCCCACCCTTTGATTTCAGGCACGGTCTCATCAGCACAAATCCGTCTCTTGCACTCGGAGAAAGGGTAACCCGCCCACAAGGTTCGGATAAGCTGTGATAAGCACGTGGGGAGAACACCACCACATGCGGCCTGCCAAGCGGACGCTTGTCCATGTGAGCTCTGCGCTGGCCGGGGTAATGAGCCTCGAAGTCTCCAGTTGGTCTCTTCGAGTCCGAGGGTTGCAGACTAGATCGCGATTTCGAAAAAGCGCAGCAAGGAAGTGAAAAGTGACTTTGATTAGGAAGACTGACGCACAGTTCCGTCTACTGTTGCGTTGCCCTCGGTGACCGGCGCTCCTTCGAATGCTGTTCAACCGTGTATCAATGCGGAGATGGACGAGGTGACCTTGTCGTTCCTCCAAAGCGTGGGAAGCCTGCACGCCGGGGCTCCAAGGCCCAGGCACTGGATTTCAATGCTGCTTTGTTCCACCCCACGACACTTGTTTAGATAAATTCATGATACTTGTTCCATGCCAAGATGAAGTCCAACCGTTTCTCGTGTCATTAACCCCTGCCACCGACAAAGGACTGCGATTTGATAAAATTCTCTCACATGATTCGTGCAAGAACAGCGGAAACCAGCATGGAGTTCCCCCCGTGCGCTAAGGGTCCCTCACCGACAAGAACGGAGAACCTTCCTGGTCGTCTAGTCGACTCGGATGAAATTTGTTCAGAGTCATGACAACTACAGCCCAAACCTCGGTAAAGGATGCAACGAGGTCGGCAGCGTAAATTGCATGAAACGCCATCACATGCATGGGCGAGCACGTTGTTGCGGGGATTTGGACACAAGTCGGCGCTTCGCAGGTGTTGGTCTACCAAGGCCGCCTTAGAAAAGTAAGCTATCAGAAAGAAACCGCGACTCATGCACTGCTGGTGACAGACGAACGGGAACTTATCGCAGATAGCATTGCCACGGTGTGAGATCTGAAGCTGGGCGAAAAAACCGCTGCGACCAAGAGAAGCAATAGCCGGTGGCTTGCAAGCCACGCGATTGGTGCTCCCCTGTGACACGCACGCAACGCCTGCGGTAGCGGCAGCAAGCCCCGGTGCCGAAACGGATTAACCTGGACGCCAGATCCAGGGTGTCGGGCTCGAAGCATCAGCCGTGTGTCCAGCAACGTGGGACTGTCACGCCGCCATCGTGGGTGCAGTCGTGTTCCCATGTTGAGGTGCAGTGCCCAGTTTGCGGGGTGTATGTGAAACCGGGACGCGCAGCGCTGGTCATACCCACTTTTGGGAGCGGACCGACTCACTGTGAAAGCAAGATCGCATTGTTCCAAGTTGATTGCGGCGAATACAGGGGTTTCTTATTGTTAGTAGGGAGCGGCAATTCATCATTGCGAGAGTCAAGGGGGTTGGTGAGTGCTCCCGGGAGATCCGAGCGCTCGATTCTGACAGCTGTCTGACAACAGCTCACGTTCGCGGTCTCTCGATACGTTATGTTACCAGAGTTAGAGAAGCGGAAAAACAAGTGTTTGCCACCCCATTGAGATGATCTTCGCCTGTTGTTAGTCGGAACTTTGTCTGCATCGATTTGCGGGTTCCTGAATTTAGTACGCTTGTATTCCAACAACAAGCCGACAAGTCAGATTGCATTGCACATTCCGATCATTCTCTGTACAAGAGACTGCTGAAAATAGCAACAAACACCTGGTAGGTATACTTCCGTTGGTTACGGTGAAGTCAGCATCCTCATTGCTTGGGGTATAGTAAGACGGAGGCACGGATTCGAAGCAGCAACATGAGCCTATTGGGCTACTGAAGCCACAAGTCCAGCTTGCACTATCGTGATCCGGGGAAGCTAGGATGACACCCGCTTTTGCGTTGTGCGACGTCCTTGCACTGTTTGAAAGAGTCCAATTTAGGTCGTGATACCGCATGAGTGTACATCGAGACGATACATGCCGGAAGCAACTATGGGTCACCCTTGGTCAATCTCCAGTTGGTCACGAGGCTACGTCTAGTGTAGATAGCTGCTCTTATGTCGTGCGATGATACTTGTCGTGAGGCTGAGAGAAGTCGCCGGCTATTTGTAGGATCGTGAGTAGAAGGACACAACAGTTTTGCCGGGCCCTCGGTCCGGCGAACAAAGTTGCAGTCTCTATCACATCACGAGCGGTCATCGGCTAGCTACTTCGCTTTGCGACTTGCTTGAGCTGATATTATTGGCTACTGCACCAAACGGAGCAACCAACTGAAGCCCTCGGGTACGCAATGTGATACTGATCTTTTAAGACTCTTGAGACGGTCACGTTCGGAAAGCGTTAACGAGTGCTTGCTTGCTTCGTCGAAGAATGGAGCTGTTGCGTGATGACAGTGCGGTGAGCTGAACCTGGCCTGTGGGAGCGACAACGACAGGCACTCGATAATTCAGTGCCACGTAGAGCTTCCAGCATTGTCTAGCAAAACAATAGTTCCCGCTGTACAACTCATGAAACAGGCGTCACGCCGCATATAGCAGAGAGCTGCGGTCGCACATGATTCTTTTGCGGAACGGTGATTCGACAGCAGGCTTCAGATGACCTCGAGAAATTGGCTTGTAATCGGTTGACGTAGCATGACTGGCAACTCGGTAGTTCCTGGAGGACGACTGGAGCGCAATGTGCACTTTAGGAAGGTACCTCTCGCTACCCCTAACCCTTAAGGTGAATATCTGGGGAAGTGGATGTCTCAGAGTTCCTCGAAGGACGACAGTCTACCACCGGGCTTGTACCTCGTGCCCTCCACCCCATGCGATAACCAGCGCATCGCGGAACCTAGCGAACAATGGCTTAGGGAGTCTACAGGCATAGTGACAGCGTTCTGGCTGTGCCATACGCAGTAGGCGGGAAGATGTTCACTCGCAGGAACTGCGGAGAAGGCGACCGGAAGCGGCATATCACCAGAGATTGCAGAAGCTGCTCTTGACCGCCAGCGGGAGGAGTGAAGGTCCCGTGATGCTTGACCGCTAGCAGCGCAGATAGATTCGCGCAAATGGCAACGAACTGTCTCTATCGCAAACGAGGCTACACTAAGCATATACCACCCTGCTCTACTCAGGAGTATGAGGCTCTCTGGGTCATGTTGTAGGTGTAGTGCCGTGAACAGCTAGGTACTCAGGGTCCAAGAGCATCGGCAAACCCCGACACTGCCGACCGAGGCAACTACATGCACTTTGAGGGCTAGATGCGTGCAGGGGGCATATCGGAAGAAGCGAGAAAGGGCGAAATTGAAAGAAGCGCCGGCGGAGACGGATGGCTTCCGCGAAGCGCCAAACAGACCCCGGCAAGCGCAGTCACATGCGGTGCAGAACGCTTTCGAAACAGCTGACGGAGCAGTAATGTATCGTAATTTTTAAGCAGAAGGCTCAGGTGACGTAGATGGGTGCAACAAATGCGCGAGCTTCCTTTGAGCAACGCAACCGGTCAGTGCAGGAGGCAGCACAGCGGCGGGAGCTGGTCAGCATTGCGGCGATGACCTCGACGATTCAAGGTGAAGGCACACGAGACGAGTGGCAGCGGGCGAGTCAGGGCCTGCAACGAGGAGTCGATGGAAGTCGTTCTGGAAGTTCGGAAGCACAAACTTGCTGTGCACGGGCGTGTTGGAGAGAATCATGTGCCACCCCACGCCCAGACCAGGACCTTCCTCTTCGCAATGGACCCTCAAGGATAGCCACGCGGGCGCCGACGCTTTCAGCAGCATCGCTGGCGCAGTGAGTCGAAATGCGTTGTGTCGCAGCCGAGGATTGCGGGCATTGCATTGTGCGGGTGACTAGACACGCTGTACGTGGGTAGCGCCCACGAGCTGAGCAGAGACGGTCGACTGAGCCATGGTCCATGGTGCAGAGCAGCCAGCGTGCAGCACCATCCATGACACTGCGCATCGGCCAAAAACGCGGTAGAAAGGCCGGACTGACAAGGGCGCGCAATCTACCGGGGGAGTTCCGGAGGGCCTGTTCCAGGGCTAGGATGGCGCGCAGGGGTCGGTGGAGGTGTGGGTGCAGGTCGCGCCTTCCATGGCGGCCCAGTGCCTGCTGGCACCCCTGTCTGCATCTGCGCAACGCTCCAGGGCTTTATACATCAGATCCACTACGCCCACCTCTACTGCTGCCACAAAGGCTGCATACCTCACCCCGACCGTCTCTCCACACCCAACCTTCGCCCAGAATATAGACTATCTACTATCTCTCCATGCATTCGCGATACCTGTGATCGTGTCGGCACCCCTTCTGCCCGGCTATCCTCTCGGTTGACGCAGGACAAGCTCATCGTCATCGCCCGCACGCGGAACGACGCCGTCACCACGACGCAATTCCGCCCGCCCGTCGACACTCCGCTAAACACACAGGATGCCTCTCCACGCAGAGCGGCCGATAGTGCGCGTCGAGCACAGCTCCATGCACACGATTGAGACGCGCAACGCGGAGAACCTGTTTGGCCTCTGGTCTGGTGAGTGACATTGCGGACGCCCTGTTTCGAACGGCCACTAATTCAGTCTGCGCAGTCTTTGCACGGTGCTCGCCTGCCATGGAGGACGGCAAGCGTTACGAGAACATGGCCTGGCGATTGTGGTCCCGTGAGACGTTCTGCTGCCAGCCAGACCCTGTGGCGCCCCCGCAGTGGGCGTTCCAGCGACAATTGTCGACTAGCGGCGCTGAAATGCCCGAGTTGTCGACAAGCGTCGCCTCTGACGATTCCAACCTGGAAGGCGCCGTCACCACGACTTCCCGCTCAGACGTCTCAGCATCGCGCCCCGACCTGCGCCGCCACGACTCGGTGACCAGCTACGCCCGCGGCAGGCACATGACGCCCATCGGTCTCGAGAAGGTCGTCAATTCAATCCAGGAGAAGAAGTTCATCGAGCCACTGTCGCCGCTCCCTCCGCAACTCGCCCCGCCTGTAGCCGAGCGGAAGCCCGCCGAAGACACCACCCTCCGCAAGGTCACGCCACTCTCGAGCGCCCGCCCTATCCCCGAAGCCTCTTCCTCGACTGTCGCGACGACCACCGACTGCTACGCCCTGAGCCCGCCCGTAGGCTCCGAAGCCAGCACCTCGACCAACATGAGCGAACACAGTGTCGTACGCGGTTTCGAGCTGGGCCACATCTCCACGTCGGTGCGGTCAAGTAGCCACCTGGCCCCTTCGCCCATGCTGAAGAAGACGGCCAGCTTCCTCGCGAAGCCGCTGCCCACCAAGGCCGAGCCTATGAAGAAGAGGCAGCCCATGTTTACGCTCGGCGGTTCCTCCGAAGAGGAGAATGGCAGTTCTTTCGAGGCCTACTCGATGGTCCAGCGCAGCTCGCTCTCCGAACACGTACGCAAGGCTGCCCCTCTGCGCAAGACGACATCGTTCAAGCACGATGTTACCACGCGCACCATGCAGGACGCCGCCTCCGAGAGCGAGGCGGCGGGCGAGGCCGCAATCGAGACCGACAGTGAAGAAGAGTTCGACGAGAGCGCCATCGAAGACGAGGACTCAGACGACGACCAGTGGGAAGACGACGACAACGAGGAAAGCCGCCCGCCCAGCGTTGCCGAGCGCCCCATGTTCCCGCGTGTCGACTCGAAGCCCAACCTCACCTCCCACCGTTCTCTCCTCACGACCGCCATCCACCAAGGCGATCGTGCACAGGCCGTACAGAGCGCCGCCTCGCGGTCCTCGCCCGCCATCCGACGATCTCGCACAACTACGCCCAATGGCCCCTCCACTGGCAACTCTCCTCAGGAAGACAGCGGTCTAATGATGCGAGAGCAGGCCTCGCGGCCGAAACCGATCATCATGACCACCTCAAACGTACATCCACCAGCAATGTCGCCAAAGACCACCAGGCGACTGATGCTACAGAGCGAGCTCAGCGGTTCGCTTCGCCAAAACCTGCTTTGGGAAAGGCAGCAGAAGAACACAACAACCAACGCCGCCATCAAGCGCGCTATGACCACAACCGATCTTCGCGGCCTGAATGCTGTCCCAAACCCGAAGCCAAGCGACACAAAAACCAACAACTCCTTCAACGACTACTTCGGCGGCGATCATCTCCAAGAGTATCACCGTTCGGGCTGGTGAGCCAGCCTCAGTCTTCAACATTTGCACTTCTAGCGGCATGTACGGTTCCGGCATTTGGACCGCGGCGTTTTGGAATTATTTGCTTCTACAGCCACCCTGTCTCTCATTGCTTTGAACGGCCGGTGATCGGTAATGTCTCTCCCAAAATCTTCTTATGCCATTGGGGCCTGGAGTATGCCCGAAGAGGCTACGAATTTCCTTCATGCAGTTCACTATACTGGACAAGAGCTGCTCTACCCGGCTTAAAGAGGGGTTACGGCTCACGCCTGCTTGGTCTGTACCATCACTTGCACTGTACTTTTATTGGGCTCTTTGTCCGAGCTATTATACCCGGGAGTGTGACGGCTTTGCGATGCTATCCACGGCGGCATTACTTAGGATGCGAGATAGCAGGCAGCCCACCAACTACTTAATGATAAAAGCGGATTGTTCAACAAAGAGTTCCCCTTTGCGTTCATGGTGATTGTGACTATGGCCGGTGAGCTGATGCAGAGGTTCCGGGGTCACTGCTCCCAACAAGACGCATGCTGTTTGGCAGGCTCCTTTACCGCTCTTCTGAATTATCTACTAAAGCTGCCCAGCAAGCGCTTATGCACGCTTGGCTGTAGTCTTTATGCGGCCCTGATTAGCACTAATGGCGGAAGGCGCATACGGTGCAACAACAAGACTGTTCGTCTTGTTCGGCCTGCTGCGACTAACGACCACATTGGCTGTATGTCGATCCATATTGTCATCATTAAATAAACATCAGTGTTGAATGCCATCGGAAACCTGCATCTGTCAATATGCTCTCGGGCTGTGACGAGTGATGAGCGATTCGCGGCTATTGCTTGGCCCATCTCCCGCCTTCCCTCGGTCCGGCTTCCAGTTCACCGCGTTGAAGCTTGCGTGCCTGCTCTTCATCACAGGGAGAACTGCAAGGGCAAGCGGTGCTCGAAGGCCTGCCTCGTGAGACTATCCTTGCGCGACATAGACCAGGCGTCGTCCGACGTGCATCGTGGCGAACACATCCAAGTTCCGTCGTGCGTTGTGGGATCGCCGGCGAGACTCGACTGCTGCAGACGGCGCTCAGCCTTATGACTCAGGCTGCAGCATGGAAATTCAACACCACAACTGCCATCATGCTTCATACTACTCGACGCTTCAGGTTTCAGCGTGCCATGAGTCTTACGAAGAGAAAAACCCTTGAGCGCGATGCTGAAGGATTGCACCACGTCATTCTTAGCCAGGGAGCAAAGCTGCATTCTACCGCAACTCGCCGCCTGCTCCAAGGCTTCCTTCCCCCTCACTTCGGTTGCATCAGCATCACTCGACCTCCACGCACGCCTCACCAGCTGACTGCGAGAAATGATGTCGCCCACGGCACTTTCCAGCGCCGCTCAGCAACAAATACCCCAGGTTGCGCGCGCTGAGCTCAGTGCGGCCCCTCGCTGTAAACGCTCCCGCCTTGCCACTTTTCTCGAGCCTCTTGATCATCTGGATGCTAAAAACAACAGTCATCCCTGGAGGGACGAAAGACCATGCTCGATCAGGCACCCACAGCGCTACCCCGCGACGAAGTCGGTCTGGAGGTCGATGCGCTGGCAGAGCATGTTCGACGAGTTATTGGGGAGATGCTTCAGCCTCATGTACAAGGAACTCCGCCACTGCGAAGGCTCCCTGGCAATACTCTGGCCAAACGCCTGGCAATACGCTCACATCCTTCACCATGTGACTGTGATTATCGCATTTTCTAGCAGCTTCGGTTCAGTATCACACAAATTTTCCGTCTCCCCTCTTTCATTTGTCGCTCCCGTGGGGGTTCCCGTTACATGCTCTCCTATCGTCACACGTTCAGTTCCGCGAGCTGGCACATTCTGGTGACCTGTTCCTTCTCGCGCATGTTGCTCTAGGCAGATCTAGTGTCTGTCTACGCGTCGAGAGATATCGACATGCTTGGATCACAAACACCAAAACAGAGGTAATCAATTGCCGCCGTGCAGCAAGCAATCCTACTCCGCAAACCAAGCCATCGAGACGTGCATCCGATGATGTCGTGCTTGTATGCCGTGGGCGCGGAGAGCTACCCCATTGCCTGAATGCAGAGTACCACAGCCTGCGTTCCGTCAATATTTCCCGCATTACATGAAGTATATGTCACCATACTCAGCCCGCGAACACGGCTTATGAAAGTAATTGCTTCCCTAATAGAGGCTTGATAGAAGTCTCAGATACGGTAATCGTTACAGCCTTTGCGCATCACACGTGGCTGTCAGACCCTGTCCTGTCGCTTTCCCTTCCTTCTTATCACTTTTTTATCGACAAGATTTTACTTTTCGTTAGCCCAAAAGAGGAAGTATTTGATATCAGGTGGACGCTGATCGGTTGCTCAAACGTTCTACATCTCGGCACCCCACGTCTATAGGACTCTCGTCCCGATCCATACCGACGATACCAAGCTCTGTGGTCGACAGCTATCTGCGCATGCAGCTCCGCTAGGGGATTATGCATGCGTAGGGGATCCTCCATACATTCGATACACGTCCCCATGTCAGTTACTTCATGAACCGACATGGCAGCTCACCGCCTCGGTATCCCCTGGTATCCCCTAATATCATCTGTTGACTCTTACAACGCGCTGACCTTTGTGGGGGGAAGTTTGTCGGTGTAAGAATTGGATTCAGCCTAGCAACCAGTGCCCCGGCCCCACATCACACATCCCCGGATTCTGCTGGCATGTCTCATATGACAGCGTGTCAAACTCAAATTCCGAATTCCATGTCGGAAGGCATGAACAAAGCCTGGACGGTCGAGAGACTTGCGAAACCCTCCAGAAAACCCAAATGTCATTTACGAAGGGTCAAAACCACTCGTTTTGCGTAAGATGCATCGCCAGACCAGCAAACATCGCAAAGAAAGGTACGCTATCATCGCTCCATAACCGACATCTCGGTAGCGGACATGGAGCTGATCGATGTATCGAAATACGCCACGATCGCATGCAGACCTAGTCGCCTACGCTCATCGAATTCACAGCTGTACGTCACTTCTCTTCGTTTAACAACCACGACGTTCCAAAACTGCATCCCGAGGCATGTGGTTGACACGCGCTATTGAACCCCAGGGCCATGTGCCGAGGAAAGATACTCCGCACGCACTAGCGGAGAAAACCTGCCCGCTATCGTCAACTCCAAGAGTCTGCTCCGAGAGATAGCTGGGATATCTTCAACGCCATTTCCAATACTCGGTCGAACTGGCAGATAGTTCAAGCCTACACGGACAGCACGGTACCTCAACTGGGTCTCGACTGGTCTTCAGAACCTTGGGTGGACGTGATATCATAGCACAACCGCCGTCACAATGCTCAAAATCTCCGCAATGATCTCAGGGCTTGAAAAAACATGATGAAAGTGTTCTCGTGGACGAAGACCCACTTCAACCGTTGATATCTAGGTATGCAAGTTCCTTCGATACGAGGTTGGTTTGTCTGGTGCACTATTCGCAGGCGCACCCCCAGACTCCAGACTTCGAACCTAGTGGGTCGGATAGCGTTTTTAGCGAACGCGCTGGTAAGGAATCGTACGTTCGCTAACATGTTTTCGATACAGGCCCTACATCTTCGAACTAAGGTTTTGGGAGATGGGATCGCGAGGACATTTCTTGTCCGGTCACTGGTCAGCTGTCCCTGACGATTAGGCCGTAACTTCCCCGCAACATGGTGCGTAAGCTTTCGGACCAAACATAGTAGCGCCGTTCAAAGCACGATCAAGCTTGAAGTAGAAAGATTTGTAGCATCGAACGCGCGCTTGAAGCTGAAAAAAAGGGCGCATTTCCCCGAACTAACAACCCCAGACGTCGTGAGATGATTCATGACAAGGTTGATGCATCTTGTACCTCGAAGCGAGCATATTCCGTCTCAAGAGACACAAACTTCCCAAGGCTCTTCGCTGTCTCGGCTATGCCCATGGAACGACACGTGGTCTGTTTATGCGCCTCAGGCTCCACCCTGGAAGCGTGTTTGGAAAAAAAACATTATATGACAAACAACCATCCAGACGATCACGGGACACCCCAGATGATCTTTTCTGGGGCTACTTGCTCATCACGGGGGATCATGACGTAATCGGCGAGGAGCATGCAGGTACGAGAAACGTTGATCACAGGTTACTTGATTCGGCAACCCGGAATCTCTTCTCCACACAACTCTCATGCGCCAAGCACGATTTAACTGTTGAAGATTACGACAGATAAGTCATTCTCTTGTTAGCGTCCCAAACAGCAAGTTACTGCGGAGAGAATCTCGAGTTGCGAATAACGTCAAGATCCCATCCAGTACCAAGAAATCGATTGATCACTTGAGCGGTTTCGCTGTCGACAAAGAGTAGCCGTCGTCACCATCTGCTGATTGCCTCTGCCACTATCGGGCCAAGAGGTTTTCTAGAAGCTTGTAACGGCGTTCCCGTTGTACTGGGCTCGACATGTGGAGAAGCTCCATCTGGGTCAAGCTTTTCTCGACCACCGGATCAAAGAAGATCCTCGAGTCTAGCGCAGATCAGGCCTTCCAATTTTGGCAGGCGAAGAGTTAACACGCGTACTTACCGGGATTCATGTATCGATTGAGCGACTGCAAAGGTCACATGTATGTTTTACCGCTGGATCCGAGAGGCGGTTTCAGCGTTTCATCACGAAGGCGTCAACCAGGCTATGGAGTTGTTAACAACGTGGCGTCGGTTCGGCAAGCCAGTCACATGAAAGGTAATTTTCACGTGCTGATCTGGCATGGTTATGTACAGGCCTTCGCCGAGCTCTACCGAGGCGAAAATCTACCCAGCGTGGGATGCTCAACACATGCAACAAGTACGTACCTGCATTGCTACCCAATAACTCATGCGGTTTCAAGCATTTCGAAAAGCATCTATGCGCTTTTTCCACAAAACTACATTTACCTTCCTTTCATAGCGTAGTTTTTCAATTCTCGGTTTTTCCCCTTGTCAAAATCCTAGATTCTCTCTCGAAACCCACTCTCAACCACCCCACGAGCCCACAATTCTCGTTCTCTTCATTCCTCCCGCGCACGAGAACCATCACGCGCACTCTTTTCACCCGTAAAAGCCCGATTGAGGCCCACCAAGAACGAGTCTACCTGTAGCCTTGTCCACTCGTCTAGACCTGGGAACCATTGCCCTTGTGAGCTCAAAGACCCACAACGGTGGACCCGCACTGCGCGTTCCTGAGCCTGAGCCTGAGCCACAACATCAAGATCCAGGGCTTCACCGCCACGTATTGGTGCTTGCGCGGTGTCACATGTCAGGCTTGCATGCGGCTCTTGCTAGCATGCTACCACTTCAGGGAAGGCTGTAGGCTACGGTACTCGGAGATTTAGCCGAATCTCCAACAATGCGGTTTCATGGGCTTTGCGATTGCAACGCGACCCCCAGCACTCCCTAAAAGCTCATTTTATGGGCTGTTTTACAAAAGGGCAGCCATGCAGAACCCTCTCGATGGTGATTTTCTTCCTCACGATGTGCATATAGGCCCTGCGTTAGCGCCCAAGGTGAAGAAAAGCTTCTTCTTGAAGTTACGCTAACGCATTTGCCATTACGTTCTAAGCCTCTCTTTGCCAGGAAGTGCTTGTCGGAAGCCGGGCCATGTAGATGCATCTAGAGAGAGGCTTTGGAATTAATGGGACCATCACCGACGGAGCGTGCGAAACACCGGTTTACCTGCAAGAGATAAAGCCCTGCATGAAGCGGCCTCGACTGATTCATCCAATACCCGTGTCATTTCTCGGTCCGTTGTTGCAAGTACGTTGTCGGGTGACTGACAGGAGCTTGGTCTATGCTGGAGTAGGGCCGGTTTATCGGGTTGTGGGTCTATCTGTGCAAGATGGAATAGGGATCAGTGCGCGATAATGCTCACTAACGTTATGTTACGCTGTTTTCTTTACATGTGGAGACTTGGAGGTAGTCGTCTCTGTTAGAGAGATTGGTGAACTGGGCCAACTTGACGCCTCAAGCATATAGTTCATTCGAGGTAACAAGAAGAGTCTTGGGTACTGCGCAGACTGCTTCGAACGAACAACGTGGATTGGTCCTGCTTCGCTTATGCAAAGGTGCCATTATGTTGCCATTGCTCAATGCTGGAAAGAATCGAGATAGCCATGATAATGACCTGACTTGACCGAGTACGCAGAAAGCAGAACATACAAAAAAATGCAAAGAGATGCCGCCTCTGTCAAACGTGCAGTATGCAGCAAGGTAGAAGGTAGATTAACCCTTTGGTTTGTTCACTTGCCTCGGAGACGAACCCCATTCGAATGAAGTTCAGTCTCTCAAAGCCCGTGAACTAGCACGCTATAGCAGCCACTCCGCCAATCAATCCAAGCAGTCCAACATGTACCCAACTTCATAGCTTCATGTATCTCACCACCAGAACCATCAACCCCCCCCCCATCATCATTACACATAATCGCCCTAGAAGACCCAGCAACCCCCATCTTTCCAAAAAAAACAAACAAAAACAAACCTAAAAAAACGATCATCACACTCCCCACGCTCTCGAATGCTACTCGTACTCGCGACCCTGCTCATTCCAGCGTTACCGTAAAAGACAAAGAATGGAAGAACCAACAGTGCCTGAGCGGGACGATACAACCATCTAAACTGTAACATAAAGTCACACCCTTCGTAACCAAGCTCCGTTCCACGGTGCGCATACCTTGGAAGAGGAGGGAGAGGGGTTGAAAGCAGTGATGCCAGTAAGTGACGCCAGACTGCGAATCGACCATGTCATCTCCAGGCAAGAACGACGCTTTCACTTGCTATAGATATCGTGGTTATCTAGCGTGCGAAGACGGTACTGCAGTAGCCTGTCTTGCTCGTCACTGTTAGCCCGGCTTTTCCATCACCGATCTTAGTTACTTGCCATACTACGAACATCGTAACACTCCGTCTCCCTGCTATGCTATGTCGGTGCCAGCCTCAGGCCTAAAGGCCAAGTGCTATCATTGCTCTCGCTGTTGCAGGGGACCTCAAGTAAACTTGACAATATCGCACTAAGCCTTCTACCTGCCTCAAGTCATGACGCGGGCTTAGAATGACATGGCATGTCAAACATCGAATAACACAATGCCCAAAATATGGGTCACATGAGTCACATAGTTCACATAGTTAGTGAAGAGATGAGGAGCATCAGAATGCTGTTATTTCTTTTTGCTTTCAGGTCCACGAGTATGCCACTCAGACATGCACTTTTGCGACCTTCAAAGTCCGTTGCGCACGACACTTAGCCGTGTCATAACCGTCGCCTGGTCCACTCGGAACGGAGCGTGCGGTGCGACTCGGCTCGGTTGCTTCGGGATCGATGCGTCTACGTGTCTAGAAATCCTGATCGTCGCCACCAGCAATGATCACATTGTTGATCTATTCATGGCGTTAGCACCGGACAAGAGCGCAGAAAAGTACAAATGATGCAGAAGGATACAAAGAGTGCGATCGAGATTGCTCCCAACGAGGTCCAGCAGTGACACGAGTGAGAGCGCGTTTGTCGCGTGTAACGACGGCGACAAACTTGCATGCTGCACTCGTGCGTCTGTGGTCTCGGTCTCCCCGCTTCTCCGACCTTGCGAGTTGCGAAAAGCGGAAATGCAAAGGATGCAGCAAGGAAGGTGCGGTGGCACAGACGGGGGGAATGTGGAAGGGATGGCGGGCAAGGGAGTACGGGTGCAATGCTGTAAAGAAAACAGAGTGATATCAATACGTACCTTGAGTACCATCCTGCATAGCTGTGTAGCAAGCAACAGCTGTTGTCGCTTGGAGATCAAGGGATCGATCACGAAGTGCTCCTTCATGTCTGCGAATAACGCCACGTTAGCACGATCTCTGATAGCGCAGCCACCAATGTAGTCCATGACGCTGTGGATCAAAGTGACAGCAAAGCAACGTGTCTCAGAAACTCCACACGAGGTTGCGTCCATGCCAGCGAAGCGGATGGATGAGGCGTGGGGGCATCGCACTACATGCCGCGTAGGCCTTGAACGCGGGATCTCGATAGTCCGCAATGCTCAACGGCGGTGAAGACAGAAGAAATCATGTCCCGCTGATAGGAGAGCAAGGCGGCGTAGCGAGGAACACACGTGTGGAGAGTGGTCGGATAACGAGGGCTGACGGAGGAAGTGCACTTACCATTGGTTCCCGTTTGCATGCAGTCGACGCCTAACCTCGTGTTCTTCTCCTTGGCTTGTCGGGACTTGATGTTGGCCAGGGTTTCAATGGGGCTGAGACCGGAGTTCTCAGCCAGCGCCATTGGGACGGCATCCAAGGCGTCGGCGAAGGCGCGCATGGCATACTGCTCGAGGCCGGGGCTCTGTGACACGTTAGCTATCGCCAACATGGAACAGGGAGCATGCATGTCTTACCTTGACGGCCGCGTCCTCGACAGCCAGCGAGCATGCCACCTCGGCAGCACCACCACCGTACACGACTCGGTTGTCTCGCACCAGGTTTCGAACAACGCAGAGAGCATCGTGTAGCGATCGCTTCGCCTCGTCGATGATCATCTTGTTGCTGCCTCGGACGAAGACGGTGACGGCTCTTGTGTTGGCGCACTCCTCAATGACCAGCATCTTGTCTCTCGTCGTTCCAAAGGTCAGTTCCCGAACGATGCCCGCCTTGCCCAGCTTTTCCGCGCTGAGGTCCTCGAACCGCGGGACTATGCGTCCGTTGGTTGCGATGGCGATCAGCTCAATCTCAGGACCTCCGACCCACCGCACGGCAGGCAGCTTGTTTACGAGAAGCAGGTGGTTCGCCTCATCATCGAAACCCCACTGGCATATTACCACATTGGCGCCCGTGCTCTTGATCTGCTCAATCATCTCGGTGAACTTGGTCGACTCGTAGTTTTGCAGCTTCTTGAACTCCTCGACCGAGGTGATGTCCAGCTTGTGCTTGGTCTTGGGCTTCGGGGGCTCGAATGCGCAGGTCAGGATGGCGAGTTTGGCGTCCTTGACCTCGGACGGCATCTGCGGATGCGAGAAGTCCTTGTCTATTATGACACCCTTGATCAGCAGTGTGTCCTCCAACGAGCCGCCGACCTTGCCGTCGACCTTGATGAGCTCAAAATTGACGTCTTTCTGCTCGAGGTCGGCTACCGAGAGCACGGCATCGACGGCGATTTTGGCGAATTGATCGTGCGCCTTGGAGACAATCTTGCTGCCCAGACTGGTCTTCGCGACCCTGAATAGCTGCTCCGTGTCGTCCTTGGAAAAGTGGATCTCGTCGCTGATCTCGTCCAGCCGGGCCACGGCAACCTCGCAGGCCTGGTCGTAGCCGTCTGCTATCCTGATCGGGTGGATGCCCTTATCGATGAGGTCCGCGGCCTGCTCGAGGAGCGCGCCGGCGAGGACGACCACACCCGTGGTGCCGTCGCCAATCTCGTCGTCCTGTGACTTGGACAGCTCGACCAGCAGCTTCGCGACGTGGTTCGAAATTTCCATCTGGGAGAGGATGGTGGCGCCGTCGTTTGTGACGGTGATGTCTCCGTCAGGCGAGATCAGGATCTTGTCGAGTCCTCGCGGGCCCAGAGACGACTTGACAATGTTCGCGACCGTCTTGGCAGCCAAAATATGGGACTTGACCGCTTCATTGCCATACTGCCGCTGCTTCTTGCCCTGACTGTGCCGTGCATTAGCCGTTGCCGTCGTTGGAGCCTGTCTCTACCACGTACTCGCGGACAATGATGAACGGCCGGCCATTCTCATCCTTCATCACCTGCGCTATAGTCCATGCTGTCAGTCGCTATTCGTGCCGTTCGGGGGGGTGTAGCGTGATTTGCAGGCGGCCGGGGAGGCATACCGTTTGAAAGATCGACCTCTGTAAGTAATTGGGATTAGCATATATGCATCTGCTTGTGGCGCATGACTTACGCATCGTGGACAAATGCTGCGCTCAGCAGACAGACGGAAGAAGTAGAGTATGTGCAAGCAGCAGGAATGCCCTATACAGCGTTCCTGGGCAGGTTCGGTAGTGAGGGGTGGTGGGGCAGACGGTAAACAGCTCGCATACAGCGTCTCGAAATTTCCCCAGAGCTTGCTTGGCATCAGCGCGCACGGCCTCGCGACGCGCCCTCAAGGCCAGCGCCAACGTTGAGAATTTCCCACGCCCACCATTCTCGCGTTGTCCATCGAGCCTCGCGCGCGCCCAATTGTGCCCGTCCAACCCGCCTCCAGCTCACCGCACACTTCGCTCCCCGCGCTAGCGACACGTCTGCACGATGCCCCGTGAGCCGCGCCCGGCGTCCTTCACCCTACACGTACTGGCCAGCAGCTAACCCGCGCATAGCCGCCCTCAGCGAGAATGGCTCCGAGCACGCGTCCTCGGACGTAGAAGCCGCCCCCCCGCCGAACAAGGGCAAGCAGAAGGCCACGACAGAACCTGTCGAGGAGCAGGATGACGGCAGTTCGATTGCCGAGGACGAGTACGCGCAGGCCTCCGCTGCATCAGGATCGCGTCGCGCTGACACCACGCCAGATATGTCGTCGAGGCCATCTTCGGCCATCGTTTCTACAAGGGCGCGCTCCAGTTCGATGTCAAATGGGAAGGCTATGAAAACCCCAAGGACCGCACCTGGGAGGCTGAAGAAAACATGTACGTTACCAGCGCAACACGCCGACCGACGGGGGGCTGACAGTGGCAGGGAGGGCGCTGTCGACGTGATTAACGAGTACTACGCGAGCATCGGCGGCCGGCCCGAGCCCAAGAACCAGAAGCGCAAAGGACGACAGTCAGCGGCCACGGCCAGGTCAGAGTCCGGCACGCCCGCATCGAGCGTGAAGCGTGCAAAGCAAGAGAAGGCGTGGAGCCCACCACCCGGCTCGTGGGAGCACGATGTTAGTCACATTGACACCGTAGAGGAGACCAAGGACCCGAAGACGGGCGAACTCGGGAGATTCGCCTACCTGGTGTGGAACAACCAGCAGAAGACACAGCACCCCCTCAAGCACGTCTATCAGAAATGTCCACAGAAGGTGCGTCCTCCCTGCTCTCGTCTAACCATCAATCACTGACGCGTCGCAGATGCTCCAATACTACGAGAGCCACCTCGTCTTCACAAACAACGGTGAAGAAGACGATGATGGTAACAACGTCATAATGCAAGATTACTGATTTCCCAAGGCGAATAGAATACGCCGGCGAGACTGACCAACACAATCCAGCAAAAGCGACGTGTCGCTCCTGTCATGCCGATCGAGCTAATGCTGCCTCAAGACGCTGCTTCCTCTTCTCTGCCACGAGGCCCTTCTTCTCCGCCTGAGTCATATCTACCCTCCTCACCCCCGGTGTTACCCTCTCCCGGTCGTCTGTCATAAGAGGCGCGTGCACTTTCCAGTAAGGCGTACGGCGTGCCACGTGTATTATACGAGCTTTGAATAGCGATAGGGGTCGTTGAAGTCGTGGATGCACACGGGTTTGGATGGGGTTACTGCAGGATGGCAACTTTGTACTCTATATCGGTACCTTTCCACGTTCAAAAACCACATATTCTCTATACCCGCGTACCTTCTCTTAGATAACGCTGTGGGTACCCCAATTGCCAAGTACGGGGCTCTTCAATCGCATTATCCCATCAACGTCTACATCAATATATCCCATCAACGTCTACATCAATATCTCCCATCACTATTTCCATCCCGTCTTGATTCCATCCATGTCAAAATCCAATCCCATGACCAGTGAAAACCGGAGCCTCAAAACGCCAATGCTATGCCATGCAAAAATATCCCATATGTACCATGTTGTCGTATATCGCCATTAAATCCTACCGCCTCCAAAACATCCAGTAGTGCCGTAGTGTGGTATGGTGTGGAAGATCATACATTCTCCGTCATGTCGCTCACCGACGACGCGGTGCCGCCGACGGCCATGCGTGTTTGCAGGTAGTAGATGAGGTATGCGATGAGGGCGATGAGCATGAAGAGGATGAGAATGATGAGGAAGATGACAACGTTGCGCTTCATGGTTGCGGTGGTGGGTAGTGGTGTTGTTGGTACGAGGTGTGTTGAGTTCGAAGTTGGCGTGGGTGATACGATGCGATGCGATGCGATGCGATGCGAAGCGAAGCGAAGCGAAACGATTATGTGAGAGTGTAGATTATCTGTGAAGAAAGTCAGTCAATTGTTCAGAATAGAAGCTAGGTTTGCAGATGTCGATTGTAACATACCCTTCTTCAAAAAGTCGCTGTTATACTTGGCTACCCAACAGGTCCAAGCTCAATCTATCGTCCAAGCAACCTTCAGATGAAAGCCAAATCCAATTTCAACAGAGTTCAAGAATTCGTAACAGCAAAACTAATAATGTAAAAGAGTAGTGGTGCTGAGAGTAGTAATAATGGAGAGTATAGTATGCAAGCTACTAATCATGGAATGCGGGATGCAGCCACTTTTGTACAAACTGCGCGAGGGGCGTGCGCGGGGGTGGTTGGGTCGCGTCCATGGTTTTGAGGGGCTGGGTTCGCGTGGCTGGATGGGTCGAGGTGAGGCTGGATTCGAAACTGCTGGGTAATTGTGACGATGATGCGAAGGTGTGAGATGGAGCCTTGATATTGAAAATGAGTTTGGTTAGAGGATATTGGGTTTGGTTGATGCAAGGGGGGCCTTGGTGATGCGTGATCAGGTGTTGCGGCTTAGCGTGTTTTTGAGCGATGGACGCATCTGACACAACCGAACTACCTTTGCATACGAACTCGACGTACTGCGCTTTCTCGGCAGCTGAAATTATGCTTGTACTCGTACTTCAGGCTTCAAGAAGGGGATGAGATGCGAAGACGGACTGCGCAAGACGGACTGCGCGAGACGGACATGAGCCGATATGATCGTTCACAGATTACTAGCACGATTCACCTCAATCGGCACCTTTACGCTGATACTGCGGGCATTCCCGCGATTAGTGGAGCACAAAACTAGGAATCCATTGACATTCAAGAGTACGTGCAAACAGGGAGCAACTACCATTGGAGAAATTCATGCGCTGCATTAATCGCACTACACTTACCTAGGGTTTCAATCGCTCATCTCACGTATGTCGAGGAATAGAGAGAGATATAGTCCTGTTCCAATTGTCCCTCCAGCAACACCTCGTTCCATCCCGTAACCTCCTCCTGCCCCGGATTGGGCATGAGACAACCAGGTCGACCACCGCTTCCTGTCCCGCTCGCATTCCCTCCTCGCTATACCACGTCTCTGCTCTTCTCTCTTCGTCATTTCTTCATCCATCCTCCTTTCTCTCCTCTGATTAATTACACCCACCTTTAGGGTATCCAAAAGGACTTCAGAGGCGGTGGTGTGATATATCTTGCAAATTCATTGTATATTCGTTAGTTATTGTATCAACGATTACCTGCTACCAGACTTAGTATCCTCACGTATCCCGCCTCCCTCGTTGAAAGGAAACTTCAACTAGCGCATACCTATCCAAGTTTCGCTAACCAGAAAGTATAATCAAGAGCGGAGAAATCTTGCATTTGCAATAACATGTTCCTGCATTCCAAGATTGGCCTTTATCGTATTATCTGGTGGGCCTCTCCTCCTCTTCAAATCCATCGCCAGGTAAAGCAGCCATCGCTTTGGCGGTGGGGGCGGTGGAGACGGAGGCCAATACCCGAGCAGCTTAGTTTGGCTAAGCAGGAGGGTATTTGGGGACGGGACTATAGTCGTGGGAGGAGAAAAGGGCGTGCGAGGAGACGCAACATTTTGCATTTCGGTGTAATAGTGGTGGTGGTGGGGATATTGTACGTGTATGTGTAATGCGCAAGGATGGGTTAGATTATGGATGTCTATTCGAAAAGAGATTGGTGTAGTATGCTTTCCTAAGCTTTTTTTTGATTCTCCAAGGGGTGGTAAAGCTGTCCTGATGGCTGGAGTTATTGCACGTTCCGGAACGGGCTTAGAAATAGTGACGGTTCGATCTTTTGTGGAAGCACTCGGAGTTTATATAAAAAGTACGAAGAGAGATAGATGGTGGAATGGAACCATGCTTCGGATCAGGCCAAGACATGACTTGACTCAACATGTTCGGTGGCGACATGTGTGTTCCGTGGTTCTGGATGGAATTATTATAGCAGCCTCGTCACAGTCATGAGACAACATAGCATTTCGTTTCTTCTGCATCTACATAGATCAACCACGTACGCTCAAGGGGTATACTTGTCAACAACCCGCGCATAGATCTAACGGCGCGGTACTATACATCGCCAAAGCGCTTAATGTCCCATATCCGAGCTCCAAAACGCCACACGCATATTTTCTTACCAACATGAAGCCCATATTCCCAACAACAAGCCAAGTGTTAGCGAACATTTACTGATAAAAATCCCACTCAACCTTTTGACACTCCCACTCTTTGGTGACCACCTTCACACGGTCAAGCAACCACCCACTCGTCCACTTATCCACCCCCTCTTTCCCGCCCAGCCTCAACACTTTACTAAGATGGCACTCGCCATCACCTTTCGTCGTGTACCGCCACTGTAGACAATCCTCGACCTGTTCGCACACCTTCAAGCACCGTTCAGCGCTGTCGCCTGCGTCTTTGAACTTGGCAGCGAGTCTGTCCCAGTCGACGCCCTCTTTCACGTCTTCTTTTTTGCTATTCCGGGATTGGTGGGATTTGGAGTTTGAGTCGGCAATGTGGGAATAGAGGGATTCTTTCTGAAGCTGCTGCTTCATCTTCGCTTGCAGTTTCTGCCCTTCTTGCTTCTTGTCCTCTTCCTTATCCATGACCTGCTTTTCTTGGTGCTTTTTACTGTGCCCTTCTTCCTTCATCTGCTGCTGTCGGCCCTGCGGCGCCACGATCTTTGCATCCTGGCTCAGATTATCCCAGGCTTCTTTCCGCGCTTGTATATACGGCTCGACAGAGTCGTGGAAAGCGTCGCGGAAGAGGTACGGTTTATCCCAGCCGTGTGTGTGCGTCCAGTTCTTCTGCAGCTCCCACAGGCCAGCCAGGTCCGCGCTGTTGACGTGGTGCCAGGACACGGCGGGCACGCACCAGTGTTTCCTGGTGTAGTCGAGCGTGTTGGGCCGCTCGGCTTGGAGGAGAGGCCATGACTTGTAAAACTCGACGTGTGCGTCATTAAGGGCCTTGGCCAGGATCAAGTCGCCGCAGCAATCCCTGCCAACACGTGGCTCCCACTTGGTCGTATACAGCTCATCATATGACTTCGCATATCGTCGCAGGGCTCCTTGGGACAACATGATGCCTGCCCCGCGCTGCGCCAGGTCGGTGCTGGCGATGTATGCAGGCGCTCCACTGTAGTAGGGGATCCGGTAGTCCAGCCTATCAACCCATTGCAGCAGGTTCGTCCAGCTCAGACTCGTGTCCGCCTCGATGAAGACGACGAACTTGGCGCTGGGGTTCAGATGGTATGCCTTGTACACCATGGGCAGGAACTTCCACTTGTCCAGGTCCTTTATCTTCTTCGCGTCTGGCGTGTGCTCGGAATCCGCGAGCATCATCTGGTACTCGTGGAACTCGGCGTGCTTGGACTTGGCGTCGCTGCCGATCGAGTCCAGGGCATTGTAGATCGTGTGGCCCTCGATCTCGCCTGCGTGATCGCTGAAGATGGCGAAGTGGGGGACGCAGGAGAGGAGGCCGAGGAGCTGCATGAAGATCTTGTCCACCTCCGCTTTCGACGTTCTGAGCACGACCATGACGTGCGGCGCGCCCCTGACATCCTTGCAGAACCTCTGGATGACTTCTGTGGGGGCAGAAGCCTTGGCAGCGGTGGTGGTGGTAATGGTAGTTGTAGCATTCGTCACATTCGTCGCATTCGTACCGTTCGGGGTGGGGACTGCCAGGAGTGTCGTAGGTGCTGCAATTGCGGTCCCATCTGACGTCTTCCTAGATTTCTCGCCCTCCCTCAGCTTGTCCTTGTCCTCCCATCTCCCGCCATCCTTCTCGTACTCAGCTATGCCCGTCTTGTCGTCCCATCTATGGTCGTCTGACGCCGCTGGCCGGTCCCCATGTGCTGTTGGCGCGGGCGCGGTCGTGGTCGTGGTCGCATGCGTCTTCTCAATCACCGGCGGCGGTATCAAGGATTCGCTATGCACATTTTTGTGGTCGTAGTGGTCGATGATGGGCAACACAGGCTGGGCGAGCCGGTGCGGCAGTCCGAAAGTCCAGAAAAGGGTAAGGAGCGAAAACGAGACGACGATGATGGCGAGGCGCGAGGGGGTGAAGAGCGGCATGGCCAAACTTCGCAGGTGAGACTGCACACGCTTTATTGCGTGGAGGCGAGGAACATGATGACCCAAGGAGCAATGGGGAAGTCGCGAACCGCCCCTCTAACTGCGACATGGTCGATAGAGCCATGCTGAGGCGGTGCGGTGCGGCTTTCCGCCCCTTGGCTGTGGCGCTCGGTCTAGATGGCGCACCTCCCTCTGTGCACCCATGCAGTTTAACAGCAATTCTTCCATAGTGAACTAGAATATGTCGTGTCGCATGCAATTGCTTCAGGACAGTATGCATTCGAGTAAGAGATCGGACGTCTGCAAATTGCGCCATGCAGGCGCGTTTGACGGATGAGCCGCGACAGGACGCATGACGTACCTCGCGCCCTGTCACACACGTGGTACGACCCCTATAGCTTCGCCTTGGCCTCCATCTCCTGCTTCAGGATCGGATCGACCCAATCTTTCCAGCCTTCCTGTACTCCGTCATTCTCCCACACCTTCTGGTTAATCGGTAACTGCTCCACCCACCGCATCATGTTCCCATACACATCCCCATTGTACATGCCCAACGTACTGCACAGACTGGTGTCCGAGAAGTCCCACGCATCAGTGAGGGCGATAGCATCCGGTAGGAGTTTGTCCAGCAGATCATTGACGAGCGCGCGGATAGTGTCCAGTTGAACGCAATTGAGGTACGGCGCCTGAGTCCCGTTGGTCTCGAGGAAAGACAGTGCATCGACAGAGCGCGGGTTGATGACAGTGGAGAGAGCGAAGAGTGAGCACACATGACTAAGAACTGTGCCAAGGTTCGAAGAGGTAGTGTCAGGTAGAGACGCGATTGTATCGCCAAACGACTTCAGCACAAGGTACTCGATGTGGGCTCGCGAGGCAGAAATGTGGAGCATCATGTGCTCATTCCAAGCCTCCGCCAGTGTCCTACCGGAAGATCGAATCGCCGTGTGCGCCTTGACAATAAGACGGTGTGCGCGGTTGCGGTAGATGGAGAGCTGCACCTCAGCATCGAGAAACTGCTCTCCTGATGCCGTGCATGCTGCATTGTAGTCCTTCGAGTTGGTCAGATACTGCATCTGTGGCTCAATCGACTCGCCATCCTGGAAGCGATCGAGCTGCTTAAGCAAATGCCGCCCAACCTGCTGCCAGAGAACGTAGTTCTCGCCCTCAAACGTCGTGCCACCGGTAAGCCAGAAATAACCATGTACCCATGGCCACCGCACAGCTTCCGAGCATCTTCAGCGCCATCAACGGCTTCAGAAGTGGCGTACGCCTTGAGTCCCGCAGTAAGCGCATGCACCGAGGGCAGCAGTGAGTGATCGGCCTCCTTATGCATCTCTTGGAGCTTGTTGTACTGCGCTTCACAGGTCCGTTATGCGAAGAACATGGCGTAGCTCTTCGCAACCAAACTTAGCAGTCGGAAGTGCTGGTGCTTGTACTGCATGATGCTCGTTTCTGCTTTCAGCCCATCAGCCGGACCGAGATCCTGCTCCCGCACCACCGAGTAGCGTGTTGCGATGGTAGTTGCTTGTGCAAGTTGCACGGTGAAGACGCCGGGCATCTTTCCGCGTACGAGCAACATGACCAAGTATGAGAGTTTGGCGCGGAGCGGGTCCTTGGTGTATGTGCCGTTGCGTGAGACCTGGCTGTGTGCCATGAGCATGTGCGAGCGAGGGGCGTGGACGTTTTTGAATGTTGCGAAGCCGTTGTCTGCTTCGTTGTATCTGGTAAGCTGTTAGTTATCGATCTTTGACATCCTCCGTATTTCCTTTACGCACCCTAACTTCAGTCCAACATCGCCCATCTTGATACCAGGAATCGGCTTGCCATCGTCAATGGACCTCAGCTGCACAACGAAGAGGTGCGGGCCGTGGTCCTTGTCACCGACAATGAGCCTCGCCATGACCGTGCCATGTGTGGTCGAGAAGCCCAAGCCCGCAGGCCAGAACTTGGCTGACGACACCGTTGACGAGTGGATGACGAACTCATCGGTATCACGATCGAATGTAGCCGTCGTCTCAATACCACGAACAAACGACCCTTGACCGAGTTCAGTCTGCGCATACGTCCCCATTATCTTGCCCGATCTAGCGAGCGGAAGCCACCTCGCCTTTTGCTCTGCCGTGCCGTTGTGTTCCATAGCAGGTTCGAAGAGCACAGCCTTGTGGCCGAAAGGGCTATCAAGAGTTAGCACTAGTTTTCTCGACCGTCTTGAGTACATCTGCTTACCTAGCATTGATAAGATTATACCGCGGGGTGATCCAAACAAAATGATCATGTCCATACCCGAGCATATCATCCAGACAGATCTTCCCCATTTGCAACCCTTGCTCAAACAGGTCCTCGCGAGACGTGTGGGAGTATCACGGGGAGCTTGGAGATGTCGTGCGTGCCGAGTGCCTTTTCAACACGAGTGAAAGCGGCGCGTCGCTCGCGCACTGTATGTTCGCTATAGAGCATGTCAGTGGTAGAGCAATGTGGAGGATTCGGAAGGTCATACCCTCTCCAAAGCAAGCACGTTGGCTCGAGCGGATCGAAGGAGCCTCCTGCCCTTGCCTTTTGTATCAAAGCAGCCTGCGGGCTCTCCACCATTTCAGTCGTTGGCTCTGGGTCCTCCACCATGATAGCTCTGAACCACAGAGTTGAGCGTAGCTAGAAGAAGTTCGATGGTATGAGAGATAGAACTCGCTTGGACTATACATTGCGTAAGGGGTGAGCTCACGGACCCGCAGTCATACACCTTCACTTCATAGCCCGCTGACCCAACCGCCACATGCAAACGCCATGGCACAGTTATTTTCAGCAGTGAATAAGTTGGAAAGACGGATTAGGCCGATTTGACGCCTGTCGTCCGTCTGTCTCTTAAAACAGGTGGGTGCAGTAAACACGATCGCCATTGGGTGTGCGCTCCCAAGCTATTTCGTCCTCAATGCACGCTTAAACCCAGCTTTTGCTCGTTTGTACGTCCTTCTGTATTGTAAGCCCGATCGCTAGTGAACCCTTCCAGAGGTAGTGTCAAAGCATGTAACCGGTCGCTTCCCTCAACACGGCATCTTCGTACAAAGACCTAAGACCTAAGAAAAGAGCATCTTCTGTGCAAGCAAATGTCGAATTAGTCAAGCTGCAGGTAGCGACAGCGCCATGTTCCAGATATCTGATTCGGTGTAAAACTCGGGGATAGGCCGTCTTTCGAAAGGGCAACCCTGGACGAAGCCGCAACAAGCTCATTTATACCGCGTTTTTCAACGTCACTTTCCGTTCTTCGCAACCCTGACAAGACTCCAATGGTAAGCGGTGAGACGAATGGAAATAGACCAGATGCGTGCTCTATCTGAGGTGTCGAGTAGGCGCGTGGCCGCGTGATGTGGCTGATCAACTTCTTTGTATGTTCATTTCCAAGCAGAAACGAGCAATCCAAAGTTCAGGCGGCATGCAAAGGGAGTTGCTGCAGGGCAACAACGTAGTCGCTGGAATAGAGCTTACACTCTTCTAATAAGAAGTTTTGTCTATGTCCTGTTATTATCATGATCGTCGTTATTATCCTTCCCTCCCACCGATAGCAATATCAACTAACTTTCCTCAATTGCTGACCACAAGTTTTCACTCCAACTCCCACACAACACCTAGAAGGTCGTGGAGCACTATGTGAACGTAGATAGCAAACATACTTGAGGCAAAAACATACCTCGGGCACAAACGCCTAGAAGGCTGTGGAGCACCATGGCTGACAAGTACGAACGACTCGTGCAGACCGGTGCAACTGAGGATATCAGCGGGTGTTTGACGTCTTGGCAGCTTTCGGGTTTTTGCCGTACCAACTGTAGGTGGAAGGATCGCTAGACGGGATACTTCTTCGGTATTCGTATCGTCTGAGACATGAAGCGGCAGGCTTGGTTCAATCTGGTTTTTCGCTCTCCTGGGCTCGCTGAATTGTGAGTTCCCACGTTACAGTCTCACCCACAACGGCTGGAAGCAAGTGTGTATCGAATAAACCGGAATTGAGTATTGCAATGTTATCTAATTATTTAATATCGTAAAGCGTCTTTGATGTTAGTATACAATGGCAGAGCCGGCCCCATTTCACAAGATGAACTTCTTCAACAGATTCGCCAGCCGCTCAGGTTGCTCGAGTGACAAGCTGTGGCCGCAATTTTCAAAGACTTCGGCGATGTCTACCGATTTTGCGGCGGTCTTCATCTGCTCTTCCACCAGTGGACCGAAGAATCTAAGCTGGTCAGCATGTAAACCTTATGTTTTCAACCTCCAACTCACTCCGGTGCCCCGACAGTCATGACATTACAACCCAACTTTCCCTTCTCCAAAATCTCCTTCTCAACATCTACGTTCACCCAATGACTCCTATAGGTCTCGAGAATGCCTCTCAACCCACCCGGCGCCTTCGAACATCTCACCCACTCATTTACTGCCAACTGATCTAGCGCACTAGGATTATAGCATTCCGCTTTCATGAAGTGTGTCCAAAACTCTTCTTCTTTGCCCTGGATCAGCATCTCGGGCACATGCGGTAACCAGAAGAACGGGATGTGCCAATTCCACACGCCCTTCTGGTTGTATTGTGCGGATATGTTCTCCCGCGTGAAGAACGATTGCCGTGTCAGCGCTTCCGAGAGCATCATCTCGCAGAAGGAGAGATGCGTAACGCGATCTGGGTACAGGCCTGCGAGACAGAAAGCATACGTTGCGCCGCGGTCTTCGCCATGCACGGAGAAGGTTTTGTGACCTAGTTGGTCCATGAGTTCGGCCATGTCTTTGGCGTTTGTGCGGCCGTCGTAGCCTTCGCTCGCGGGCGGTTTGTCGGTTGCGCCGAAGCCGCGTAGGTCGGGTGCGATGACGGTGAATTGTGGTGTGAGGTAGGGAATGAGGCGATACCAATAGTAGTGGTTCTTTGGAGTTCCGTGAAGGACAAGTAAGGGAGGCCCTGAGCCGGCTGTGATGTAATGAAGTCGGATGCCGTTGACACGTGCCATATGATGTTCGACGGGCTTACCGTCGTGGTCGTACATTTCTGGCATTTCGAGGAGAAAGCAACTACTGCTGATATGGTGTAATCAAGAGTGACCTTGGACTGTAGATGTTCCTAGTTAAGGTCTTCAAGATCTGTATGTGAGTCTTCAGGTGTTGCTTCTTGAGCCCATCTCATCGGCTAGCGTTACCCCACACCCGACGTCATGATCGTGAATCCATGCATTGAGACGGAGTTATCTCCGCACATACAGACATCATACAAAGAAGGGACAGTCAGGTTCAACAGGGAGTTTGTCGCTAGGTGAAGAGCTAGCGACATTGGGAAGGCCCACGTTTACCTCTCATCTAGACCCAGATCAGCTCTAGCGTAGGTATAGCTAGGTTAGCCGGCCCCGAGGCTGTCCCCGGCCATTCCGCTCTCCAAACATATTCCAGCCCACCACATCTTCCAGCCCCTTATGGCCACGCACCATTTCCCAGTTCTAGGACATCCTTGGTGACTGCAACGAAAATGTCCCATATTCTCCGTCGTCCCGCTTGCGCGAGATGTCGGACGTTGCACGTTCGATGTTCGACACCCTGCCAACACGAACCACAACGACGGGGCCGGGTTTCTCTTCGCAAAGTGACAGCTCAAGTAGTCCCCGTGTTACTGACAGATCACAGGAACGTCTTAGAAATCATAGAGATCACTCAAAGTAACGACTCTGTTAAGATCATCGGCAAATATGGATTCATCGTTTCTACAAACTAACCTCGCAATTTCGAGAATGAAGGCTGTACCACAGTCATCTCTGGATAGCGCATCGCTCTACCCACCATCAGCTAGCCATGATCCTTGAAGATCTTACTCCTTGCCCGCAGTTGTGGCCATCCTGCGATCGTTCAGCTGCTTATATCCTCACTCATGTCAAAGGCTAAGCTCTGAGGCATGTTCTTTTCCACGTGTTCAGTGATAGTGGCAGCACCAGTCTTCATCGCCGCCACAAACGTCGGGTCAGGCGCAGCGACTCCAATTTGCTCCAGCATCTGTGTTTGCTCAGCCATGTTCTCAATGCGCTGTTCAAGTCCTTCTTTGATCTCGTTCTGTTTCTCGCCAATGGTCTTGAGGATCGCCTTGGAAGCGGCATCGGCCCAGCTGTTAAGCGCATCGCGCTTGGCGCGCACCTCGCTCTCGTTCTTGAGCACCTTGCTCAGTTCCCACACCAATTCGATGCCCTGAGAGACATGCTCAACATGCATCTTGCAGTACATGCGGGCGATGGTCTGAAGAAGTTCAAAGTACGCTTTGATCTGGAGCGTGCTACTGTAGATGATCTCGATGTCCATGTCGGTCAATCGCAAGATCTGCTTCTTCTTCGCGTCCAAGGCCACGCTCGATACATCTTCGTCAAACTTCTTGACCTTATTTTGGACCACTACGCGAACCATCGTGGACAGCGCACCGAAAAAGCTCTTGAGCTTGTTGACCTGAACCTTCAGCTGCACCAAAGTCGCAATGCAGTCCACTAAGATCTCTTTGACCTTCTCCAAAGTCTGACCTTCCACCTCGAGACCTTTGAGCTTGGTCTGGATTGCTGTGAGCTCTTGCTGGACCTTGAGCGCACTCTCGGCTGCGGTCTGGTAGTTCTGCTGTGCAGTGTCCAAAGCGCGCTGATTGATGGCGAGTTTCTCGGTGGCTGTGCTGAGTGCTGCGGTCTGTGCGGTGTAGTCCGTCTTGGGCACATCGATCTTGAGATGACGCAATTGAGGAGTGTTGACCGAAGATCCAGGGAAAGATTTAGCGGTGGTCTCCAACTGAAGGACCGCGGCCTTAGCGTCCTTCATATCCGCCTGCCAGACTTGGAGGACTTCAGGTGCTGTGGGGCCAGATGCCATGTCGGATGATTTGAGGACTTCGGTCTTGATTGATTCGATCGTCTTGATAGTCTTGGCGAAGGCCCCTTTCAATGCTTCGCTTGGCTCTCCGGTGCCAAGCTGTGCTGACTTCTCTTGCTGCTTCACATTGGTCAACAGCCACGTGATGCTGTGCGCTCTCTGGACTTTGCCGTCTTCATCCTTTTTGGTGTCCTTGAACTTGCTCCAGTCTATGCTGTTGTCTGGGCCTTGAGTCAGGTAAACATACAGGTTGTTCACGAACGGTGCAATTAGCGGAGCAGCGACATAGGCCGGGTCAGTTGGTGGTGTCAGGCCTTTCGCTGCACTCGCCAGGACCGAGATCGATCCTGCACCATTGGCGGCAGCTTGACCAGATACGGCGCCAATCAATGAAGACACAAGTGGAGAAGCACCCGGCGCATTGGCGGCACCGTTACTTGCGGCCTTTCCAAAGGCTCCAGCCAGTGACGTGACAGCAGACATGGGGTTCATGCCATTGATGAGAGCAGGCAGAGTCTGAGCTATGATGGAAGGACCAGCTTGAGCGATAGAGTTGATGGCTCCCATAGCGCAAGTCTCCCAAGCTGTATCGCAAACTCAGTCAGCGAGGCTCTCTCTGGTTTCAAGTACGCGCACACAGCGGTGCTTACCTGATGGAACATCGTTGTTCGCTTTCTGAAAAGCATCTTCGGCTTTGCTCAAAGACTTGAGCATCGCTTCTGCAGCCTTCTCTGCCATATTGATTTCCTTATCTTTATACGTTGCCTCAATCTCAGCCTGCAGCTTCAAGGAATTGCTGGCCTCGGCCGCGGCTTCAGTGTTACCATGCTTTTGGACAGAAGCGGTATGGAACTCCGTGACGCAAAGGAGCCACACGTCGAATGCCTTCTCTGTGTCGTCCGCATAATTGAGACAGCTGTCTGACAAACGCCGAAGCTGATTGAGCTTGTTGTCGAGGATGCGTACATAGCTAGGGTCAGGCAGGCGCTGGGTTGCCCTGATAACCTCGGTGACCTGGTTGTGGATCAGCAACGGGTCTGTACAGTGTGTTACGCTAGGTCTAACTCACGATTTCCGTCAGATCCCCGGCAGTGCCAGCAATCGAATCCATGTTGTTCGCGGCGATACCGAAGGCGTTCGCGCCACAGTCTCCAACGTACACCAAACAGGCCTTCAATGTCGGCTTCTCATTGACAAGAAGGTACTTCCAGCCGCCTTTGGGCATACTGGAAAGGAAAATACCAGACGCCTCCTGGCTTGAGGAAGCGACATGGCAGGCTCCAAGGAGAGACAGTGCAGTTGGCGCAGCGGAGAGGAGATCAGCCCAGTTGTACTGGAAGAGCATACTCTCTCTGACCTCCGTAACAAACTTTGTCCCTACTTTGCCACTGTACTCCTTCTTCAGGCGTTCCTGATTGGCCTTCTCTAGTTGCGCCAGAGCTTCAGCCTGGTTGACGGACATTGTGATGAGGGTGGATGTGAGAAAGTTTATGACTACGCAAGAAAGACGATGTAGATATTGAAGCTGGTTGCAGAAGGTAGAGTGTACAGATTGTGATGACGGTTGAACATGAGCAACACTTCGTTCTTATACGATTTCTAGCAAAGGTCGGAAGCTGATGCCATTGAGATGACTCAACTATCCTTCTCGATCACTTTCTCAAGCTTAGGCATGGCGCTGCATCTGGACCAATTCTTCGTCTCAATGCTCAGTTTCCGGTATGGTCTAACACTCTTTCTGGATCGTATGCAGTATCCTTCATGCGCATGCATGTCCTCAGCTTCGCCCGTGGCTGCGTGTGGAGGTTCGTTCTCGGAGTGACTAGTCGCAAACAAAGCTGTCATTTGCTTTCCTAAAATGAGGCATTTGCAATGTGAGTACAACATCTTGGAGCAATTGGTCATATTTTGCATTCTCAGCTGTCTTGATGGGTATGTGGGACGAAACGAAACGCCACAAGTGCTCACAGGCCAATCACACCCGATGTACACATGCGGCCCGCTATTTTGCACATGGCTGCTTCAGCTATAACAGCTGGGCAAGAACCTCTAGTGTCCACTCAACTACCGAACCGAAATCACGCCAAGCTTGTTTTAGCTGACCCAGCTACACATTACTGAATACAAAATAGCTTTAGCTCCTCTGGCCACGGAAATTTGACCTAATGCATGTCACACTTGTATCACACCGGCACTGGTACACGAGAATGGATAATCTTCACCTGGCCGCGTAATGCTCAGCCAGCCGTGTATGAAACATACGCCAGTGCTCTGCCTCATGGAGCCGATGTGGTCATTCCGGACCCTGAGCAACATGTGCTGGATATATTCATTACTCACCCGGCTCAGCTGTTCGTTGCTTTTGCCCCTTGTCTTCTCAGAGATCTATCAGTTCCTCATTTCATCCGTTTTCACATCTTCTCACATCGACTTCACCCAATACCTTACCCCAACTGAAAGTCTAGCAAAATGGGTTCGTGGGACAACGTCAATAGCTGGAAAAGTACGATTGGTAAATTAGTTCACTGAAGAAGCCAGTAAACAGGTGTGAGATTCTGACCTCGTGGTAGGTTCTCTCAAATCTGAGTACGACGTCCAGATCAACGAGACCCGTCAGCTCGCTGCGCGTATGGAAGCACAAAGTGTGAAACTGCAAGTTACCGCCGACGATACTTTCAAAAAGCGCGATGTCCTCATGGACACGGCCTACGAGGCGCTCGACCAGTTTGTGAACGATCTGCTCAAATACCCCGGCGGAGATGCAGAGATTGGGAGTGATGGTGTACCGTCTCTGCCGACTGTTGTTGGCTGCTTCAAAGCGCTTGCAGGTTTTTGCGAACGCGTCGTGGTCGACGAAGGGCTCGAAGCCGTTGAAGCAATACAGGAGATTGGCGAAGACAGCCAGATCGTCCAGCGCATCAGCAGTCTCCAGTCGCGGCTCCAATCAGACCTTGGCGGACTGAGCAAAATGGTGGCCGATGCGCAGAGCTACTTCGACATATATCACGGGCATCATGAGAATGCTCGTGACGCGCTTCGCAGAGCCGAGGAACGCAGGAGTGTAAGTGTCACGGTCTATAGCACGATTTCCCACCACCCACTAATATTACATAGGAGTTCGTCTATTCCATGTTCGGTGATAATGAAATCGACCGTGCAATCCAAGATTGCCAGAACAACGAGACCACTTGGCGTCATCACGCCGACGAGGCCTGGAGCATGTGGGACCAACTTCGCAACCTCAACAACGATTCCCAGTCGATGCTCAACAACGACGTCGGCCAACTATCTTCTCAGCTGAGCAGCATCGCTGACAGAATGCGCACGAACTACAATAAGATTGGTGAAGATCGAAGGGCAGATCGCCTCTGTTGGATGGCGGCCCGTTCCCTCCAGTACCATGTCAGTACCAATACGGAGTATACGAGCCGAGACGATGCGTTGAGACATGTGTTCAAGCTGGTACATACGGAGAACAAGACTATTGATAGTGACAGTGATGTTGCTGCGCTGAAGGAACGTATTGAGAACAGTGTTCGCGACAAGTTGGGTACCGAGAAGGCGGAGGAACTTCACAAGGCGAAGGTGTTTCTTGCGATGCCCGAGGATGTAGACTTATATTTGTCACAGTGAGCAGCGGGTGTAGGGGAAAACGCTAAGCAACAAGTATGCAAGACCGCGAGGAATTCTAATTCATACCGTGATGATCTCATGCTCGGCAAATCCAAAACATGAATGAAACCAAATCACTCATTGGCCCAAAAAGACACAATGACACAATGACACAACGACCACTATACACCAGCATGAAACCCCACCTCCTGTCTCCTTGACTAATCAACCAAACCAATTCACCATCCTGACCCCCCATCCACACCACTCACACTATAATCTACTCACCCCTTCCCCCCTGAACCCCAAACCGATACCCAAACTGCACCTTCCCCACACAAAAGCCCACCATAAAGAACGCGCCCTCGATGAAGTTGGTGCAAAACAACGCCAGTATCAACACCATAAGCCAGACGACATTGCGATAAGGGTTGTGTCGACTAGCCAGCAGCAGAGTAGCATAGAAGATAGCTGTCCTGGTGGTGTTCGGGTACCCGAAAGTATGGAGGACGCAGACGAGAAGGTGGAGCGTGATGTATAGACTGGTGTAGTTCGCGATATGGTCTATAGCGGAGGTGCGGAGAAGTTGGAGATTTTTCGGGGGGATGAGGCGCATGGTACCGTAGCGTTCGGCGTAATGCCGGTTCCTGTGTAATGCCGAGAACTCCAAAATTGGCTGTGAGCAACACAACGCTCCAATTGCCGGCACAGCAGATATTATCGTGAGATCTTCTGGTAGAGAGGTCTTTACATATCAATCTATCGATATCTAGCTGGAGTTTTGATATTCCTGCCCGATCGGGTGGGTGGTGGAGGTGCTGGAGCCAAAGCTTCTGTAGCACCATCTGCTTTCCTACCACCACAATGCCTACCAGGAGCCCTAGATTTCAATACTTGGGTTTGATCCTGAGCCTTAGCTATCTGATTGTTGATCTTTTGTTGTTTTTTGGCTATCCTCTCTGCCTTGCGTGCATCAATTTTGAGTCGCTTTTGATAAGCTGCTGCTTGCCTCAGCTGCCTTGCATCTGCTCTCATGGCTGCTTTCTCCTGCTGCTCCCGGGCTTTAAGCTCTTGTTGATGCTTTTTATCAGCTGCTCTTTGAGCTTTATTGAGCTCCTCAAGTCTTTCTTCCTCCTCCTCTGCCTGCAATCAAACGTGTTCTCTCTCAATGCTCTGAGGCGACCACCACTTGGCTCCACCTGATTCCCTATCGCTATCAGGATCTTGAAGGATCTTACCGGGCTTCTTCCTCTTGTTCTTGATTGCTAGAGCTTGCTCTAGCTTGTTAGTAGCATGCTTATTAATTTCTGCAAAGCAGTAGAGGTGGTGGAGAGCCTGGTTTAGATGCTAGGTCCATTTCTAATTTGGATCTCTGACCACCTCCTTGAATCGGCAATTCAGTTGATTCCAGCTATTCAGCTGAGATCCTGAGCTTTCCAAACTTGGCTCTGAGCTATCTGAGTCAAAGCAATCAAGGATAACATCTGGATTTGGTGGTGATAAGCCGGTGGCTTCAAAGGCTTTCTTGATCAGAGGCGGCTGGAAAGTAGACTCCCACGCTTTCCAGAATACTAAGAAGAAGTTGCGTTTAGCCATAGAGAGCAGCCCATGGCTCTGAATCCGAAACTGCTCTAGTTCCCTGGAGTAAGCTGATGATAGGCTCTTAAAGACTGCCACATCAAGCGGCTGCAGGGTATGGGTTGCATGAGGTGGGAATTGAGCCACCAGGATCTTATTCTCTGCACAGTATTCCAGGAACTTCATGGTTACATGGCTTCCATGGCCATCAACATATAGAAGCCTCCATGATTGCCAAGCTCTAGCCTTGGTCTAGCAATCAAACACCTAGATCAGCCACTGAAGGCCTATATCATTGTTTGTCCATCCAGAGGGTGAGGAAGTAACAAATGCCGGCCGGCCTTGGCCTATACCTTCAACCCAGGAAGACCAGACGTTTGAGGCATCAGACTGATAGATCAACCCAGGTGGTAGAGCAGTTCCATCAGCACAGATGCAGGCAAGGATAGTGATCCACTCTCGTGAGCCATCTTGAAGAGGAGCTCAAACAGTCTTCCTCTCCCATTGCTTGCAAGAGAAGACACTTTTTGAGCTATTCATCATGCCCATAGCTATCCCTTTCTCATCCATATTGTAGGTTTGATCAGCCGGAATCTGATATTCCTGGAGCTTACCCATTAGGTAGGTAAAGTAAGCTTGATATTTTGAGTAAGAATTGGCTTGATGGCGGAGGCGGTCCATGGGAGCTGCATTCTTAAATACTAGGTGCTCTTCATGGCGCTTGAGAAACCTGTATACCCAGCTATTGCCAACCCTTCTTCCAGCTAGCAATGAAGCTTTCTCAGCTACTAGGAACCGTCCAGGTGGTTGCTTGCCCTCCGTTTCCTCCTTGATCCATCGGATAAGCTCCAACTCTTGCTCAGGGGTGAGCAGTTGTTGGTGCAGGTGCTTAAGTTTGCGGGGTTGAGTTTCCGCACGGTGCCGCCTCCTTAACGTTGTATCCACAACACCATATTTTTCAGCTACCCTCTGGTATGGAATTTTACCACAATAATCAGAGGAATTTAATTCTTCAATTGCTGCCTCAATAGCTGCCATATTGGTAGAGTTGTTGGTGGTTGAAAGTGGGGTGTCAAAAGTGGAGTTCTCGGCATTACACGGGAACCGGCATTACGACAAACGCTACAGTACCATAGGGTAACGTGTCCGTGCACCTTGTGCCCGGATTCATCTCATGCCCCGCAAACACCACTTCAGCAATCTCAAAAATGAGGCTGTACAACGCCACACAATAGCTCAATATTAATAAAAACGTGGTGTTTCAATAATTAGATGCTTGCAATTAACCTGTACTATCTATATTTGTGCGGGAGGTTGACGTTGCAGCCACGTGATGTGATCCTTGGCTGTAGAGGCAATGGAGGAGATGCAACTCCATTGCAAGCTCTATCATCCATGGCTTGTTTTTGACACTTGTTATTAGAAGAGGGTGCTTGGGAGGCTTTACGCTTGCGTTGTTGAGCTTGTAGGATGGCTTCTAGCTGGTGTTGAGCTTCAACTTTGCGCGCGCGTTCAGCTGCTTTCTCAACTGACTCAAGCTCCCTCATCTCCTTAAGCCTCTGCCTCTCCACACGCTTCTCCTTGAGCTCAAATTGACGCTGCAGTCAAGCCTCTTCATGCTGCTTCTTGACCCGTGCTTTTTGGAGTTTCTCCTCCATCTCATCTTGCTCCTGTACTGCTTCTCTAGCTTGAGCCTTACAGAACTTGCGAGGAGACCAGCAGACAGCGCCACTATGATAATCCTGGCGCTGTTGAAGGTCAAGGACTTTGTTCTTCTTCTTATGCTTCTGACTATGGTTGAGAGTCTCTTTGAAATCAAAAGTCAAAAGCAGCAGCCCAGGCCCAGATGCCCTGAACCTGGAAATCATTACTGCTGCCTATCAGGCCCAGCCAGACATTATGTTCCAGGTCTTCTCCCTCCTCTTTAACTATGGACACCATCCAGTATGTTGGAAACAGGCTACTGGCATTATCCTGAAGAAGCCAGGAAAGCCAGACTATTCAGCTCCAAAGGCATACTGTGTCATTGCCCTCCTCAGCTGCCTAGGCAAGATGATTGAGAGACTTCTAGCAAAGAGGCTTGGTGCTCTTGCAGAAGTAAGCAGCCTCCTACATCCCTCCCAGATTGGAGGAAGAGCCCAGAAATCTGCTATTGATGCTGCTTTGCTCCTCCAGGACCAGGTCCAAGAGCAGAGAAAGCTGGGATGCATCACTTCTACTGTATTCCTAGATGTTAAGGGAGCCTTTGACCATGTAGCCCAGAACAGGCTCCTAGCTGTGCTTCAGCAACTTGGACTCCCCTGTAGCCTCATCTCCTGGATCCAGTCATTCCTTACCAACCGCCTGCTCCGCCTGTCATTTGATGGTCAGACAGAACCATTCTGCAACATTACAGCAGGCATCCCTCAGGGAAGCCCAGTCTCTCCCATCCTGTTCCTCATCTACATCAGGCCTCTGTTTGAATCTACCACCAGCTTCTCCCTCTCCTATATAGATGACCTCTCTATCTCAGCCACCTCAACAAGCCTCAACAAGAACATATGCCTCCTGGAGAGAGAGGTAGCTACTCTGTTTGGCCTTGGAACCCCTTGTGCTATCCAGTTTGATGCTGCCAAGACAGAGCTCATTCACTTCAC
>ML976011.1:61379-130992 GCA_010015635.1 Clathrospora elynae
CAGTAGTGGTGCAAGTGGTAGGAATGGTGAGGAATCTCCTCTAGCACTACCACCCAAGATCACCAGCAGGGGATGTAACATCACCATTCCAAAGAAATCCAGATAGTACAAATTGATTGCATTGCATTGTTTACTACTCCTTCACAAGATCCTATAATTGCACCCATTGTGGGTGGTGATGCAGCCTCATCTTTGTGGGTGGGCAATTCTGGCATTTGCGGGTGTTGCTCCAATCCGGGCGTTGCTCCGATCCCCACGGTAGTCATTAGAGCTATCAGGAACACGCTCTGACGTGCCCTCACCTGGACTCACGTGAGGCAGGGCAGTCCTGGGGAATATAGTCGGGACAAGAGCTACCAAGACTCGGTAGCGATTCGTCTCTATCTATCACTGGCAATACGATTATTCCACCCTTTGATTACATCCCGTATCTTTGTGATCTATCGTAGTCTGACAAGAGCCAGCCTTACAGCATTCACTCTCCTTCTCAAACACCCACAGTTACTCCAAACTGAAATCATTATCAGTCCAGCCGCACTCAGAAGTAGCGTAGGCCCGTCGGATTTGCTATCGAGTAGAGGGTAGAATCGGAGGCCGTCGGTTGACTGAAGCTCCCTTTAGAGGTGTATCTTTAGGAATCGCGGATGCAGCTAAGGTCCAACTTCGGGACGCTTCAAAGCTGGTAGGGCGAGCATACGAGCGCTAGAGGCGTTATTTGAATCCTCGAGTTTGCTGGACGAGAGAATGTCAAGTTTTCGTACGTCTATGAGCTCTTCTATTTCCAGTGCAGTGGCAGCTGGACACAACTGGAGCCCACAGGTGCGATGGAGCAGAGATCACCATGTTGGGCGTTCTTTCGGTAGGTTGTATTGATGGTATGGATGATTTGAGTTGAGGATGGAAGAACCAAAGGAAAAGAAAAGGTGGAAGGAAGACTTTATAGTTTTTACAAAAGCACTTGCTCAGAGCGGTTGAATCTGATATTCCTAGCAGTCAGTGAGTCTGAACTGACTCAGCGAGATAGCGCCAGGCTACGGTGAATACAGCTGGGATACTTTATACTGGGTGAAAGCTTTTACCGATGTGATCATCCTGACAACTATTTTACACTACGCATTCCCACACCTTACCGCGAGTGTGTCTCAAACACTCTCACTCTATCATCAGTCCTCCCGCCTCGGCAAGCTCATCCCGTTCCGCCCCCTTTCCCACGCCCTTCCCCTACCCCATTCACCCAAATCTCCATCACTATCCTGGCCATCAGTATCAGCATCCCACTCATTCTCTCCATCCCAACCTTCCTCATTATCAGTCTCAGTCTCCCCATCAACAAGTATCTCCACCCTACTTTCGAGCACCATGTTCTCCTTACTCTCGCCGCTCTCACTCAGGCTCATCCCTTTTAGCTCTGTCCCTCGCTCGACTTCCTCCACAGCTCTTTGAAGAGCACGTTCTCGTCGCTTCCTGTGAAGATAGGTGTATCCAAAGAGAATGAGGCAGATGAGGAGAAATACGATGATGGATGCGGTTATAATGCCTGCCTTAACGGCGGTGCTGAGGTGTGCCAAGGTTGATGGGGAGAGGGAGGATGGAGAGGGTGGTGGTATCTGAAGAGGTCCATGGGGTGGATGGCCAGGAGAAGTGGCAGTATCGTTGGAGGGTTGCGCGGTAGGAATTGAAAGCTGAAAGACGGTGGCTGTTGTAATATATGAAGCAGGCAGTGGTGTACCAAACGACGAGGTCTGAGCAGAAGTCGTAGTTGACGGCGATGTTTGTGCGATACAACTCTGTTCACGAATATCAGCATTCATCCAACAAAAGGATTCATGCATCACTGACCGTACACCCACTATGCTCACCATCTCTCCCAACAACCCCAGCACCGATACCATAAACGGCCCAAACATTACCAAAGCCCACCATAGCTCCAGCAACCACCAAAATCATCGATTTCATAGTATTTAAAAAAAGAGTGTTGTGGAGAAGAAGAAGCGAAGTGATCACGAAAAGAGGGGAAGCGGTGACATTGACTTAAGTCGCGCTCGACACAAACAAACCATAATAGTCTTGTTATGCATGCGGTAGTGTACCTGTAGTAGCACTCTAACGCGTCGATGGCTCGGCCTCGAGATGTCGTTTTCGGCGCCTCACTTACACAGGTTTGGTTTAGTCGAATGCGCTGGCATTGTTAGCATATGTGAGCATATCATTTCGACAGCGACTGGAGTGCAAGTTCATCTGAGAAGAAGATCAGATAATCCATACAATATGAGAAGAAGTCTATGTGCTTGATGAAAATGGAAGTGTTGTTTTGATAGAGAGGAAAGTGAAGATGAAACACGCACACGCACGACATCTGCTGTGTAGCCTCCACCTCCACAATCTCGCCGATCCCTTCTCCTGTCGTTAACAAATAACAATCTTCCAAGCCATCTTCTCTATCCGCAAGAACGCCACAATCCACTTATCCCATTAGCCATATTACCTAATTATACGCATTGCCACAACCCACTTATCCCATTAGCCACATTACCCAATTATACGCACTGCCACTCCACCTCACATGTATCCTGGCATCCCAGGTTTGGCGTACTCTATTAGTCCGTCGCAACGCCGACACCGCGAGAAGGAAGCGACGTCCCCCCAACAATCAACTCATTCCGAACACTCAAATAGCTCCCAATGTTGCAGCGAAGACCATCATAAGGCGCGCCGAGCAGACACGTCAAGTACGACGAAGGGTTCGAGGGGGTATTCGCTGTAATCGCGACTTCTCCTTGCATGTCATCATCTTCCCTACCATACATGTTAGCAAAGCCTCGTCCTTGTATTCCTTCCATCCCCGAAGAGTATACCTAGGACTAGGGGTAAGTGAAAAGGAGAAAGAACTTACACCCCATCAGACCTTAGCAAATGCAACAAAAAACTCATCTCCGGCCTCGACACCCCCACCCCTGACCCCTCATACTCACTCATCCCAAACTGCACACTCGTCTGACTATCCCCCGGCCCAGCTTGCCCTAGCACAACAGGAATACAAGACATCGTACTCGCAGGCAGCGTTCCGTTTTCCCACTGCGCCTGACAGTTCACCTTGAGGGTACCCGGGGAAGGCCATTGACCAGAGTTGTTCGCAGGCTGGGCAACTGTGCGATCAGGAATCAAAACGTCGAAATCAATGGTGCTGTTGAAGCGCGCGTTGGCGGGCCAGGGCGGGTTGCCGGGGATGCCAGTGCTGGAGCTCATCATGTGCATGGTGAGGCGGGGGATATGCCAGGATTCGGCGGGTGTGAGGCGGGGGGTGAGGATGGTTGTTGGGAAGGCGGTCGTGAAAGCTGCGAGGGCGGACAGGATGGCTGTGGATAGAGGCGCCATCGTAGGATACGTGAGCAGGATGTTACTGGGAGAGTAAGATGAATACGGTAGTGTTGGAGGGCGTTGTGAAAGGTTTAAAGATCTCTACGTGTTGGAGCTGCGGTGGGTTTATGTGTCGTCCAAGATGGTAAAGGTTTGCGGTCGCACTCAGCTTACCTTACCATGGCTTTGCAATGGTCCATGTACCGAGCCTCGTATCCCATTTTATCCCATGGTACTCCGCGAGACAACTTCTTTTTCCGGACCTCGCCCGATAAATTCATCTAACCCTGTTGATGCCCAATGTCAGCTTCGCTTCGGCTTTGGTGTTTCGCGGACACAAGTAAGTTTATCTGTCTTATTAGATTAATCGTATTTTCTACCGTGTGTTACATGCTAGCTGCGATAGGAACCGTAAGACCTATTATTGCGCCACAATCAATGTGAACAGGGCCATAACATGGTGAGGTTAGACAGGTTGCGATACGTCGAAGAAAAGTGCACGACCGTGAGCTCGTACTCAACCATCAACCAAACAGGTACCTGCTTGCACGATGTGTCAAGCGCGCTATCAATAGTGATGCAGAAAAGTCTGACGAAGCGCATTCGAATGTCCAGAAGGTATGTTGAATTGTTGTTTGGCTCGTAATTTGCGATCGTCGCCGCGAACACTGCCACCCATCGTGTAACCCAACAAATCGTAAACGCCTCAGCGATCAAACCCCGAACACACAATGCTGCGTACCATCAACCCCCTCCCGCTTCAAGCTCACACCACCACCCCCTTCCTCACCCTCAATGCCACCTTTGCCATGGCCTTCAAATCCCAACCGCCTTGAACATCCTTGCTATCCGGAATATGCTCTCCCGAGTTGATAACATGCACCTTCATCTTGGGATGGAACTTCAGACCCGTCAACAGCTTCGGCGTAACCAAAAAGTATTGGCTTGTGCGCTCTTGGCATGCAATATCAACCATTCGCTCGTGCACCATGCGCTCGTTGCGCGGGTCCATACCCTGATTGATTTCGTCGACGACGCGGAACGGCGATTGGGCTAGGTCTTGCAGGGCCATGAGGTAGAAGATTGTTGAGACGGCGCGTTCGCCACCAGATTGGCGGTGCGAGTTGAGGACGGAGAGGGGCTCGCCTTCGCTGTGGGGGGTATTAGTAGATGTGCATGCGCAAATCGGTAAACTTACCGGAAGCGGACTGAGATTTGAATAGACCAGTTGTCAAAGTCTTCTTCGTCCTTGTACACCTCGACTTCACCGGCGCAACCGATCTGCTCAAAGTTGTGCGCAAAGGCATCGCTGATCTTTCGGATGAGAGCATCTAGCTCAGGTTCCCACCGCTCACGGATCTCTGCAATCTTCTTCTTCGCGTCGTGGAGGCTTGCAGTGTGCCGTTCGAGCTTCTCCCGCGTCTTGCCGATCTCTTCCTCACGTTTTTCGTAGGCCCTAATTGCTCCAGGGTTGCCATCTGCCATCATTTCGAGGCGAGCGCCGACGGCCTGGACTTCTTGCTCAAGAGCATCAAGCGAAGGAAGATCACGGTACTCTATGACAATCTTCTTTTCCTCCTCGCTCAAGAGGTTGATATCTTGCTGCGTAGTTTCTTGCATTCTTCGGAAATCAACACAGAGGGTCTTGTATCGCTTGGCAAGCCCTTCCTGCTCATCTTGTTTCACCTTCAGCTTCCGGTCGATGTCCGCATTCTCAGCTTTGAGTGCGTTGAACTCGGACTTCGCTTCAATCCACCGAATTTCGGCCTCCACAAGGGACTCGTGCAAGGTGCGCATTTGTGTCACGATTTTCTGATGAAGGTTAGTAAAAAAGCCAAAGACTTTGTAGAATTTGACTCACAGCATGGTCGAGCGTCAGAGAAGCAACGTTCAATGAGGCATCCCGGGATACCGCCTTGATGGCTCGGATAGTGTTGTTGGTTTCCGCATTCTGCTGTACGTGGGTATCTCTCTCTGTTTGTTTTAGGGCTATATAGCATTAGCAATGACCTGTATCCCATGCATTCCGCACACTCACCGACCTTGCCAGGGAGAGCTGCCCATACAGCAACGGCCTTTTTCGATGTATCTTCTTCCTTTTGCAAGTCCTCCTATTGAGATGTCAGTAATTGTCCCACATCACGCATTAATAAAGCTTACAAGTTCTTTTTTGAAGGTTTTCAATTGCTCTTCAAGCTCCTTGATGTCTTTCTTGACAAGAGCAAGATTTTCTGCGAGTTCGGCACGCTCTCGTTGTATTTCTTGCATCTTGTCATCCAACTCTCGCTTCTCTTCCGTGTTAACCGGTTGTTTAATGAACCATTGCGCCTGTCTGACTTGGTTGACCGATGTCGAAGATGCATTGTACTCTTTGCGTACAGCGATCTGAAAGATATCCGTACCACTGATCCACTTTCGGATAGCACTGTCCAAGACAGCCGCATGCTGCTCCTCGGAAATTGGCCTAGTAGCAAAGGCTACCTGATGCAGCCTGACATTGTCGCAAAGCATAGCCAAGACAGCATCGGGTCCTCGAATGTAGTCGAGAATGTAACCCTCAAATCCGTACTTTGGTAGCTCTGCTGGTGCAACAGGTGGCCGATAGGAAGACAGTGACTTCGGTAAAGTTCGGAGATATATGTCGTGAAGTCCAAGCCCGCCGTTTTCCTTCTTACTTAGAAAGCGGTTTGATAAAAGCCTTTGGTCGTCGCCATTGGTACAAGTGATCGCCACCAAGTCGCCAGTTCTCAGCAGAGTTTCAACAATGTTTACGTACCTGGAATCTGGAACAGTGCATTCCAGGATCGGCGGTCCAACAACTTCACCCTTCAAAGGTAGAGTGTCCTTGTTTGCCTGGAACCACCGCCACGCTGTTGCCGTATCATGGGAGGCCCTCTCTAAAAGGCTTAGTTGCATTCCAGTCTGAGTGTCAAGCTGCGCTCGCTGTCCTCGGAGCATTTCGTATCGTTTGCTCAAGATGTGGACGCCTTTAGCAAGATCATCATATTTGTTCTTCGATTCCTTATGACTGATTGTGGCAGTAGTCATCTGGCTACGCAAGTTCACTTTGCCCTGTTTGTAGACTTCCGCATCGTAGGCCACGGGTTGAGCCTGTCGCTGTTGTTCCAGGCTTGCTATTTCGGCGGCCAAGCGTGTGATGTCTTTCTCACGTATCTTCTTGGAGTTGAGCTCTGCCTTGATCTCGCCTACAGAGTCCGAGATTTTCACCTTCTCCTTTTCGATCTTGACTGCAAAGCTTTCGGCCTGTGCTATGATCCGGTTGACACGGTCCCTGCGGAGCTTCACAACTTGCTCAATCTGGTTCCTGTACGTTTCTAACTCTCCCTGAGCTTGACGTACTGGCTCTATGTCGGCTGTAATCTGTTGGAGCTCCTGTTTAGCAGTTTGCAAGTCCGCCTTTACTTGTTGGATCTCGTGCCTGCGCAGACGAATCTCGATAATAGGCCTGACTTTCTTCAGGCACTTCGATTTCTGCAATAAGCCTTCGCGCTGGTGATAGTGTTCGACATCGCCCTTTGTCGCCTCTTGCCTGGCTACAAGTGCCTTCAGATGACTCTCCTCGTTCGTTTGCTTAGTCTCCAGTCCCCTCTCCTCCGAACGCAGGCCTTTCAGCTGATCATGCCACTCCACCATGTACGCTGGAGCTGCAGCGCGTTGGGTCTCTCTCAAGCGATCGACGTCTGTCATTTTGGCGAATTCCACAACTCGGTCTTGAGGTAAGAATTGACACAAGTTGTCGATTTGAATCGAGTATGCCTTGGCCATTGTCGTGACCTTGTGCTGGGTGGATCGATCTCCGTTGAGTTTGAAGATTGACTTGTTGTCTTCTTTGCGAATGATACGCTGAACGATCTGGTTCTGCCCTTTCCCAGGACCGGCGGCAAGCTCAATCTCGATCATAGCCTCGGTGGAGCCATGCTTGACGAAGGCGCCCAGGTCTTTGGCCCTACCCAGATGCTCGCTACCCCAGCCCAGCCCCAAGCAGATGGCACACACGAGTGTGCTCTTTCCTGTTCCATTCGGTCCAATGACCATGTTCAAGCTGGGCCCCAGATGGAACTCGGCATCCGTGTATGTGACGAAGTTCTTGAGCTTTACCCTCACCAGCGAGCCGGGCTGAAAGGCATCCTCGACGTACGTGTTCCCACCGTCTTGCGTTTGCTGATCGTTCGTGCCGGCGGGACTATCGGACGCGTCGCGGCCATGGCGGGCGCGTTTACTGCCTACCGAGACAGAGGAGGTGTAGTCGGATTGTTCGTCTTCGTCGTCGCTTATGGACTGAGCCGGCCGCTTCCGCCCACTCTGGAGGATGCCGGGCATCGTCGCGCATGTACAGGTGGGTTGGGTGCGGAGTGCGGAGTGTGGAGTGAGCGTGAAGAGGGCACGGTTTCCAAGGATGCGAACTACCACTAGCACCAGTCCGTGCGTTTTGGACGTGGTCAGGTGATAGCGCGACCAAAGAGTTCCCGAGGTCAAGTATCAATTTTGTGAATGTCTCTACAGAAAGATACCGTATTGCTCTTCTTTTCATGTTATACTAGTAGTACACGCGACGTCTTGAATGATCGTGAACGCACATTCACCCACCTAAACTATGCTCAGACCAAACTAACGCCAAATCTAACGAGATGGTAGAAAAACAATGACATAATGCCGTCAAACTTGCAAGCGTCCCTTCATGCGTCCGCCTCATTATTCGGTTTGAATCCACAAATGTCAGGTGCTTCAACTGATAACCTAGAGACTAGGGTTTACGAAGGTAAGAAAACGCCGGGCAGCCAGTGCTACGGCGCGCAGGATGAGTCTTATCCTTAGAAGATAGTACCGAAGTTCTCTTCCACCATGGGCAACGGTTTCCTGGGGCTCGAAGGCTTGCCATTATCGTCGACTGTCTTCTTGTGGCGGAAGGTAACTGGTATTGTCAGCCATGTGCACTAGTACGAGATTGTATCGACACTTACATCCAACGAACAGACCCTTGCCCATCTGGTCATTGCGGTCTTGCATAGCCTCCAACGCAGCCTGCTTCTCGTGAACCTCCTTGTATTTGGCCATGTCGGCTTCGCTGCCAAAGTCATCAAAGTAGCCGGCGTCCGTCTCGCTGTCCAGCTCTGGGACAAATGGCGCCTTCTGCTCCCGCAACCTCGTCCAGTCGACCTCGGCAAAGTACTGGTGGGCGTGAATCTCGGAAATGCCGCGGAAGCGAGACGTCTTCGCCGCAACGAGACGTGTGATAAGATCCCAAGTGCGCTTGGAGAGGAAATAGGACGGATCTTCATAGACGGGTTTCCGTAGGACCTTCTTCCACTGCTTCAGGTTCTGCCACGTCTCGTCGACAGTGGCACCGGCGAAGGGCGGATAGCCGGCTAGAGCTTCGAATAGCATGCACCCCAAGCTCCAGTAGTCGACAGTAAAGTCATACTCGTCGCCCTTCAGCACCTCAGGTGCCATGTAGTCCGGGCTGCCGACGATGCTCTTTGCGTAGTTGACGTCTCGCTCGCGAAGAGAGCGGTAGTTCTCTCGTCGCTGGGCTGCTGATCGCTCTTCAATAGGCCGGCCAAATGGCGAGATGACGTCGCTGACGGACTCCAGCCTGATTCGCATGGATTCGATCTTGGATGGTGCAAGTATGCCGGCTGCTAGACCGAAGTCGGTCAACTTGACGTGTCCGGTGCTGTCGATCAAGAAGTTCTCAGGCTTCAAGTCGCGATGGATATAGCCCAGTTGATGCAGTGAGTCAACACACGAGACCATCTCAGCGATGTAAAAGCGCGCGTGGCGATTGTGCAATACACCGGTGTTGTTCAACAAGGTGCGGAAGTCGCCTCCGGGCACGTATTCCTAGCAGTGTTAGTTTGTTGCAGCACTGCATTGGAGTGATTTGAACTTACCATAGCAAGGTAGATGCTCTTGTCATCCTGGAAAGCGTACAGCAGCCGTACAAGCCACTCGCTCTTGGCCGAAGTCAGAATGTCACGCTCCGTCAGAATGTGTCGGATCTCGTCCAGCTTGAACAGCAGCTTCTTGCTCATGACCTTCAATGCGCACACTTCACGCGTGTCCTTCTTCTGGGCCAGGTACACCTGCCCATAGCCGCCCTGGCCGACCTGAGTGAGGATCTGGAAATCGCCTTGCCTTAACCGGGTGCGGCGCTTGCGCAGGTTGGCACGCTCGCGGCCCAGGTACTGTGTGAGGGCGTCGTTGTACTCGGCGTCGGGTGTTGCAGGAGGCGGGGGGTTTTGGTCCTTGAACTGAGAGAGTCGGTTCTGGCGGGCGTGCACGTAGGTGAGGAGGTCGTAGTAGTAATCGAGGAAGTCTGCCGGGCTGGTGAGCGACTGCACTTAGAGAGCATAGCTGGACTTACACAGCTGCGTGACATTCGCCAGACGCTTCACTGCCGGCTTGCGGGCCTTCTCGAGCTCCTCTGCGGAGAGGCGCTGTGGGCCGTTGATGTAACGCGTCGACTGCTCCGTCTCGCGCGCGCGGTACGGCTCCTGCCGCGACAGTGCTGCGTGTGTGAGGTAGCTCGGCTCCTTCTGCAGGCCCGGGCGGGCACTGGGCGGTGTGTTCTCTTGGTTCGACTTGCGCGTGGGGCTGCCTGGTGTGAGAGTCGTCGTGTCCGGCGAGGCGTAGTCTGCGTCATCGCCGCCGCCCAGCTTCAGTTTGCTCGGCGAGGCTGGCGCGGTGGGCTTTGGCTTGGAGGGCGAGCCGAGCGTGGGCAGCAATCTCATGGCATTCTCGAAGACGTGCGGCAGGTCGAATGCGCCCGGCGGCTGGTGGTGTTTGCTCGGGCTGCCCTGGGGTGTCTGCTGCGGGCTCATGAAGGCCTCCGTCGGCGTGCCTGGGCGGTCCATACCGTTATCGCGGGTGTGAAGTAACGGTGGAGGGGCGGGCAGCTGGAAGCTGTCTCTGTTGGTGTCACCCATGCTGCTCATGATAGCTGCGCCCGAGAAGGAGCGACTGCGGGCAGCAACGAGCTACTACGATCAGGCAAGATCGGGCAGGAGCGAAGTAGCAGGAAAGAGCGGCACAAGCACAATCACAAGCAAGTACTTGTGATCTACAGTGTCTTGTAGTGCTGGCGGCGGTAGAGACAGTGGACAATGCGGGCGCTGTCCAGTTTGTGTTGATGCGCGGGGCGCTGGTGTTTGGCCTAGTGCTGCTCCTAGCAACGAATCATTCCAGGGACCCTGAGACGGATTGACCCACTCTCACGAATATCATGTTATCGATAAGTTGTGCCCATGTGAAGATCTGCCAAGTACTGTGCTCTGTCCATGCTCGCTATACATTATCGACACATTCAATCTGAAGAAAACCTGTGGGGCCGAATATTGGCCACATGATATGCATACCCAGAAACTCCATATCCCGCAGAAACGCCGTCCATGGGCCCCGATAAGACTATCCATGCCAAATCGATGATGTCACAGCTTCAGACACCCGCCCTGCCGCCGCAACAACGCCGGAATACCGAAAACTGCACTCCCTGTCTCGCCTGTCGCTGCCAACCTGTCCCCAGTCTTCACATGTGGGAGAACTCGCCCCGAAGTTCGCTGGTAAGTAGATCGGCGTATGATTGGCCATCCCGAGAGAAGGCGTGCATCATCACCTGGCGGTATCGCGAAGGCTCAATGAGCTGCTTCCGACACATTGGACAGGTGACCTTGTTCTTGTGTGTTTTGCATGTGTCGAACTGAGGAAATATTAGACAAACGCCTCTAGCTTTGGATGCTCAACATACCCATTGGAAGATGCAGAACTCCCCAAACGAGTGTCCGCAGGAGAGCTCTACGGCAATCTCTTCCTCTTCTGTAGGCTGCACATGTGTGGTCGAATAGTCTTTTTGGCAAATGTCACAAGACTTGGACGCTTCGTTAGAAAGCTCGCTTGGTAGGCGCCGCGGGAGGCTGTCTTTGAGATACTGCATCTGTTGAAGAGTAGCAATGTTGGGATCGAAGTGCGGGCGTTGGGTCGAGGATCGTGGCCGCTGCCTTGCACGGTGCGGCGGTGGTGTACGAGCGGCGGCTTCCTCTGCGTCAGACGACGTGCTCGAATGTGAAAGGTCAACTGAGTACCTCGCATAGTTCCGCCGGATTGAAGTACGTGGAGAAATGCTATCATCTGAGCGGTGGCCATGAGTTCCGTAGGCCATCCACGGACCTTCTTCCGTATTGTGCAATGTTTGATAACCGGGCTGACGATGTTGTTGATGAGATGGTCCAGCATTTTGGGCCCGAAATGCTGGTAGCGGGTTCGGAATGTCTCCAGGGGGGGCGCGTACGTCTTCCCTATGAGAGTTGCGTGCAGCTGAGATCGCATTCATCCCAGGGTCGTACCGGCGTCGAGGGAATGATGCAGGTCCTGCGTTCGACAATGTGGGGACTTCGTGCCTATGCCGCGGCGTGCTTGGAGAAAAGAAAGGCTGAACGCCTTGCATCGTATTGACAGCGTCATGGAGCCCTGGCAGATCCGTACGTAGAGAAAGAGGGTCGTTCCAGTAGGCTGGAGGTGGCCTTGGCTGGGCCGGCATGTACGGATACGCGCGTGCAGGTGGATTATAGAAGTGATAGCTCCCAATAGGCGGGTATGGTGAACGTCCTTGTGGTTGGCCGCTGTATGAAGCATCTGGAATGTTCTGGTTTTGGGGCATAGAAGGGTTGCTTATGGGCATGTATGGAGTTTCATACAGAGGTGGGTACTGTTGTTGAAAGGGCGCATGAGGGGAGAGAAGCGGGGCAGATAAGTCTGAACCTTGAGACCCTGGACCTGTCGTGAGCTGAGCCCATGAGAAGGCGTTGTAGTCTGTCTCGGCCATGGGAGCTGTGCTCGGAACGAGTTTCCTTGTCGGTTGACGAGGCTGATCCGGAAACGTTCAACTGGAGCTGGCAAGTGGCGAGTAAGGTCGCGAACGTTGACTTGGTTGAAGCTGGGTAGAGACAATAGTGGATAGAGTACTGTCCTCAGCTAAAGGAATCGTTGGGTGAGTTTGTTAGAAGGCTCGGTGTGCGTCATGGAAGCCTTATCTACGGCTTAGCAAGTACGTGCGGTGGAGTTGGTACTGGCGCTTGACGATTAAGCAGATGCGAAGGTGCAACAGGCGTGTCGACACAGGACCAGGCGTCGAGAGGGCGGCAGGCAGCAGCAACGGGCAGGACGGGTTGTTGAGGCTGGAAAGCGAGGCGCAAGTGAAGATGAGGGGTTATTTAGCTCGATGTTACGTTGACATGTCGCGAAAGAACGGTGGAGACGGCATCAGGTGCTCGACTTGACTCGCTGCATTAATCTAATCATGACCTCTTCGGAAGGCGCAAGAGCACAGGCTCCAGGGCGTCACGCCGACTTACTGTAGTTAGGCGTTCGTTCGTCCGCCCTTGGGCTCTAGAGCGTCAATAAATTCACGGGGAGTGAGGGTGTTGCCCAATAGACTGGCCCAGAGCGGAACCAAACACGGCCATGCAGACGGAAGTATGGCGGGAAAACTCTGGGTACGAGGTGTGTTTCACTCAGCATGCCCGTTGCCGAAGTTTGCAGACACTCGGCCACGGCGCCTGAAGGCTAGCGAGGGACTATAAGCAGATTTTATGCTGGATAGCTTCCATCGACGACCTTGAACGGGCTTAATAGTGAAGTCATCTAGGCTGGCGCCATCACAACTAGGGTGCGGAAGTTGTTTGGGACGACAGAAAAGCGGTGGAACTGTGCTTCTGCGGTCGGCTGCATCGCGCAAACGACAAGTCGAACGCTTGCCGTTGCATTGGGATGTCATCTTGGGGCTGGACAGGGGAATGAGGGCCGGTAGAAGGAACATGAATGCGATAACGGAAGAAATGTGAACATGGCGGAGCTGGTGAAGGGCTGTTCTCGTTTTCATGGATGCATTGCTCGTCTAGGCGCAAAAGTTCCGTTCTTCGCTTGGCGCGAGGGTCACGTGACTATCTGCGGAGAGACCCGGAGGGTTTTCCCGCGGGCATCAGAGCTCAGAACTCAGAGCTCCCAGCTCAGGCTTGTCGGACTTGACCTGATCATTGTTCTCTTTGCCATCTACCGACTTTTTTTTTTAGCTGCTATGTTCCGAAGCGCATCTCAGCTTGCCGAGGCCGGCGCATTGCGGTCACTGGCACATGCAAAGGCCAGCCCCTCACTATGTGCCCGCAGCACGCGTCCGCTCACCACCACAACCCGCCAACCTTCCGCATACACGCCATCGAGGACGCAGGCCCGCTTCCAGCGCCGCCAATTCAGCGTCACCCGCAGCATGGCCAGCACACGCACCGAGAGCGATGCATTTGGCGAGCTCCAGGTGCCGTCGGACCGGTACTGGGGTGCGCAGACGGAGCGCTCGCTGGAGAACTTCAAGATCAACCAGCCGCAGGACCGCATGCCGCCGCCCATAGTACGTGCATTCGGCATCCTCAAGGGCGCGGCCGCGACGGTCAACATGAAGTACGGGCTGGGTACGCGACTGTGAAGACACGCGAAGCGAGGTTGCTAATGCCACGCAGACCCGAAGCTTGGAAAGGCGATCCAGCAGGCCGCCGAGGAGGTGGCCTCGCTCAAGCTCGTCGACCACTTCCCCCTCGTCGTCTGGCAGACGGGCTCTGGCACGCAGTCGAACATGAATGCGAACGAGGTCATCTCCAACCGCGCCATTGAGCTCCTCGGCGGCACCATGGGCAGCAAGAAGCCCGTCCACCCCAACGACCACGTCAACATGTCAGCCTCGTCCAACGACACCTTCCCGACTGTTATGCACATCGCTGCCGTGCTCGACTTCGAGGAGTCGCTGCTGCCCGCTCTCTCCAGCCTTCGCGACGCACTGAAGAAGAAGAGCACGCAGTGGGAGAGCCTCATCAAGATCGGACGGACACACCTGCAGGACGCCACGCCCCTGACGCTCGGTCAGGAGTTCTCGGGCTATGTGCAACAGCTGGAATTTGGCATCGAGCGCGTAAAGACGAGTTTGCCGCGTCTGAAGATGCTGGCTCAGGGAGGCACTGCAGTCGGAACTGGAATCAACACTTTCCAAGGATTTGCCGAGGACATTGCGTCCGAGGTCAGCAAAATGACTGGCCACGAGTTTGTCACCGCGCCGAACAAGTTCGAAGCCCTCGCTGCCCACGACGCCATTGTCGAGGCCCACGGCCAGCTCAACACGCTCGCTACCTCCCTCTTCAAGATCGCTCAGGACATCCGCTTCCTCGGCTCTGGTCCCCGATGCGGCCTTGGTGAATTGAAGCTTCCAGAGAACGAGCCCGGCTCCTCCATCATGCCCGGAAAGGTCAACCCCACACAGTGCGAGTCTCTGACCATGGTCTGCGCCCAGGTCTTCGGTAACCACGTTGCTACCACCTTTGCTGGCTCGCAGGGTAACTTCGAGCTAAACGTCTTCAAGCCCGTCATGATCCGCAACCTGCTACACAGCTCGCGCCTACTAGCGGACGCAATGACGAGCTTCGAGAAGAACCTGGTCGCTGGTCTTGAGGCGGACGAGAAGCGCATCAGCTCCATCATGAGCGAGAGGTGAGTTTTACTATTTCCGCCCATACTTCCATTCGCTAACGTAAACCAGCCTGATGCTCGTCACCTGCCTCAACCCCGTCATCGGTTACGACGCCGCCAGCAAAACCGCGAAATACGCACACAAAAACGGCCTCACGCTCAAGGAAGCCGCGCTCAAGCTCGATGTCATCAGCGAAGCTGATTTTGACAAGTACGTCAGACCGGAGTTGATGGTCAACCCCAGCGAATACAAGGCGAAGTCATAAGGGGTTGGATAGATCGAAAATGTATATATGAGCAAAATGGTCAGCGTTGCATATGAGCTTTGATATACTTGAAATGTATGTGCATGGTTTGGTGATGGTGTGTGACTGTGAAGTTTCACTTGTAGCAATAAGTAGTATATCTTTACTTTCACAACCCAAAGCTACACAACTACATCCCTAACTGATCACCAGGCGAAGATCCGGGAACCAAGAATGGCATACTCCACAAATACTTATATTTCATACATGTTTAACACAAACTGACTTAAAGTCATAGCCCCCACAAAGAGTGACTTGGGTATCATCGGTACCGAACACAATAAAGCAACCTGGGGTCCTGCTGCCATCGTCTCGCAAGGCAACATCCAGAGACCCCGGTCTTGGCAACACAAATAGGGGTTATAAACCCATGGTGGCGACTTCTCTGATGCCCTTCCTTCCCGGCAGAGAGCCGGGAATCATCCAACTCTTGCTCGACACCCAACACTCAACATCCAACACCCAACGCCTACCTCTTCACTCCCTCGCCCTTTGCCCCTCAAACTCCCCTATACTTACCTTCATCGTCACCGTCACCGTCGCCATCTTCATCCTCATCATCATCGTCACCATCACTATCACCACCAGCTGCACCAACTCCACTTCCCCATTGACGTCCCACAGTCCCCCGACCCGGCCAACCCACGAGCACCGCATCATCTCGGCCGGGGGTACTGCATCTTTATCCGCGACGAAGCGGACTGTTGCCCATTCGGTATCCCATTAGAAGCCGACCTCCGATGCAAATAGACGTCGTCAGCCCTGCTGGGGTCGCGTGAACTCTGACCGCGCACCACGTCTGCGTCATTGAGCGAGGAAGTACGTCGGGCGAGTAGATTTGAATCTTGCTGGTTTGAAGCGTGGGATATTGGCTGTGGGGCTTGTTGTAGACTGGCGTTGTTGGAGTGACTGGGCCATGTTTGGCGACTGCATCGCCTACTGAGGCGACTCCCGCGGATGCTGTTAGGGCGGTGATCGCATCTGCTGCTCAAAATGCTGTGCAAGCCACTGCGAAAGCGCCACACTACTCGGTACAGATGGTTCGTCCAAGGGAGTACTACCGTGCGCGTCGCAGTGATGATCGCAGCGGCGTGATGATCACGAACACCAAAATTCTCACCTACAAACATGAGGCTGCAGAGCTACCCACAATAGCTATTATCACGAGATATTGTGGTGGAGTATGATTGATTGATTTAACGTTCTATGTGAGTCTGAGACTATAGAGAACGAGAGGAGCAGTAGCTCCTCTAGTTTTTGGATGATGAGGGGTTTCAAGAGGGAGGAGTCTCTGGAAGTACAACTACATGTTGCATGTATGTATGTATGTATGTATGTATGTATGTATGTATTCAATTAACGTCCCGCCTGAGTCTGAGACTATATAGGACATGAGCAGCAATAGCTGCTCAGGTAGAAAGAGGATATTTATCAAGGGGTGAGAGTCTATGCAAGTGCAAGGGATGGCGAGGGTCTAAGCCCTAAGCAAGGAGAGAGGTACAAGAATTATCCTTTACTCCTATCTCCAATGGCCAAGCAGTGATGTTTGGCACAAACAAGGACTCATATAATAATAATGTTGACAACCTAGCGGTAAGTTAGCTGTACTTTCTTTGCTCACTCAGAGACTAGCAGAACCTACTTGCTGTTGCCTCATTGTTGCCCATTGTTGCCCAATGTTGCCGCCTTTTCCTCATTACTGCCTCCCATCATGCTAAAAAATAGTGTAATTGATCCTAACAAGGTATCCTTAACTCCTGAAGCTGATTGTTAGGCAATACATCGTATATTTCGAGTTTTCTGGTGTTGTTGACGTTGGAGAGTGATATTTGGCTGGGAAATCGATTATGGGTTGTTCCCAAAAGACCAGGTACACCCCGTGACTTAGCGCGGGTTGGTGCCAAAATGACGCTAGATACAATTTGTTACCGGTTTGTAGTACAAACAGTATCTTGCCAAATTCTGCATCTATGAAGAAGCTCTGTCACGGTTTGGGGCTAAGGTTGGGGTGCTCAGCTTATAATCGCATCATTGTCCAACGACTTGACTTTGGTTCGACTTCCACATCATCTGGTTACGCACACCTCATAGTTATATAGCTACCCTTTATTGATAGCTATTCAATCAGTTCAATCCGTCATTCCTTCCCACATGCGCACTGTCCACGTTCCGTGACAAGCCCAGATAGCTCAAATATACATTTCACAAAAAAATACTGGTGTTGTACTTATGCTTTGCATGGTTGTAGGAGCCAGCTTGTGACCGGTGGGTTGGCTGGAAGGGCGTGGCATTACTACAACACCAAGAAATCGACTTGTATAGATACAACATCTATCTCAATAACCTCAAATAACTGTGTTGCGAGAGCGTGGTGTGGTCTCAGTTCTGTAAAATTACGATTTTGACGGGGTATGTGGCACATGCGGGGAACAGAGGTCATGGGGTGTACCTGGTCTTTCGGGAACGCCTATACCATGCACATCGCTGTGATGATTACCGGTACCACGGCGTGATGATCACAGAACACCAAAACACCAGAATGACGCCAGCTTCAACATGCGATAACTCCACCACCCTCAACCCACAACAGGAGCTGGAGCACCCCAATATTCCAAGCTCAGTCGGATCTTGGAGATGCATCTGCGGGTAACACCAGTTGTCCTGTGAATGGCAATATGGTCGATAACTGCTTGTCAAAGCGTCGGCGGCGGCAAGCGCCCGCCCATCTTTTCTACCCACAACCTCAGAAACCCACGAAAAACGACGTGTACAGCTGATTTTCGAGCCTCACATCCAATGGCGAGTGGTACAGGAATCACTGCTATCCCCAGAGCATCCAATATATTAACGTTAACTAGGGTGTGCAATGTTTAGCCGATCTGGCCGCTTCCGATTGCACGATTACCCACCTGAGCCCAGCATTTCGCACCCCACAATAGAGCACGGTTGGCTGTGTCATGGAAACAGGGGAGCAGAAGTCACCAGGAACAACGATTTCACAACCACAAAACTGCAACAAGTGAGCGATGCATGTGCAGATTTGCACGGTGTATTCAAAGAGCACGTAGACCCCTTACCATCTGCTGTACCATCAAGGTGGAATGAGTTGTGCATCGGTGGTCGTAGTTGGAGTTTCCTGTCCGTGCGGGAGCTTACATAGGGAGGATTCAGACGTTGTCGCTGCTTCATGAAAACCAGTCATATTTATCGCGCATAAGGAAATCGTACCGTAACTGGGCCAAATTGAGCAACCTTGATCCAGCTACAAAGGATGAGGGCTCGAGAAGGTGGGGGAAACCTCATGCCTGCCCAACTCAAACCAAGTAAGGAAAGGCACTTACCGTGACTACTGCGCTCAGCAGCATTTGCAGATTCCGGCTCTTTTCCATTATCTCGACGGAGAATTCTATACCGTGCACGTCGGCGCAACGACCGCCTCGGCGCAATGATTGCGGAACACCGGAACACCAGAATGATGCCAACTTCAATGCCTGATAACTCTACCAATATGAGTCCAATGGAAGCTGCCGTTGCAGCAATTGCTGATGCGCATGGTGTGAACAGAGTTACACTGGCCCAAAGACACAAGCACTCTCAAGTGTCTCATGAACCCCGGGCAATCAAGCAACAAAAACTTGACCCACAACAGGAGCTGGAGCTGGTAAAATACATTAAAGGACTGACAAGAAGAGCCCTTCCACCTACAAGAGAGATAACCCAATTTACCAGCCTAGCTGTGAGCATAGCTATTGTCATGCAATTCCCATCTGTCTGTCTATCTATCTGTCACACAATCTCCTTTGGTCTGTATTTGGACTGTACCCCACCTGCTTCTCTGTCATATATAGCATAGTTTACTTCCCTCCATAGCTTGGTAGCAATTCCACTTTGTTCATTAGGCATCTTTGGATTAGTCATCTGCGTATTGTCATTGGTGCGGCCTTGGGGTCTGCCCTCTTACAGTTCTCACTTCTCAATTTTCCTATGTTCTTTGGTTTTCTTTTCCTTTGTTTGTTGCACTTAGGGTCAGAACCCTTACCATCTCTTGTACTTTCAGAGACCTCTTCCTCTTGAAAACCCACCTACCCTAAACCTGAGGGGCTACTTCCCCTCATGTCCTTCCATGGTCTCAGACTTATATAGGACATTAAATGAATACATACAGACATATATAAGTATAGTTACCATACGGCACGTGCAGGTTTTAAAGAGCCAGGCATAGAAGAACCGCAAGCGTCAACATTGGCTTGGCGAGCAGCGCAAACACACGCAGTGCATGCTTTCCCGTAATCCTGTTCCTCGTCAAGCGAGCGTATATCCATGTCACTAACTCGATCAAGCAACCCTTCCGCGGTTGAATGCTGAGTTTTCCCGGCCTCGGCGCAGTCGGTCAAGCGTCCACCCCTTGGGCAACTCAATTCCACCATTAAGACTGTCTCTACTTCCCCGCAGTCGTGATGCATTTGATCATAGCCCAGCCCTAGTTTCTTGCTTGCAACATGCGTCGGTCGGGATCTCGGTTAGGTAGCTATGTACCTGCATGTTGCCCATAAAACCATCGAAATGTCCGAGTCAACGGACACAGCGCTCTTCGGCTCCAACATCTTCAAACTTCAACTGTCATGAAGACCCTTGCTGGAATTTCATGGCTGTCGGCTTTGTCCACTTTTGCCAGCCTCCAGAACTCACTCGGTGTCAATGCCCAAAACAACACACCCAGCGCATGGCCACTCCACGACAACGGCTTAAATGACGTCGTCCAATGGGATCACTACAGCTTCAAAGTCAACGGCAAACGTCTCTTTGTCTTTTCCGGAGAGATACACTATTGGCGAATTCCCGTTTACGAGGTTTGGGAAGATTTGCTGGAGAAGATCAAGGCGGCAGGTTTCACAGCTTTTGCGTTCTATGGAAACTGGGGCTACCATAGCGCGAACAATACGACAGTCGATTTCGAAAGTGGCGCTCATGACTTTACTAAGCTCTTCGAGATCGCAGAAAGAGTTGGACTGTATGTCATTACCCGGCCTGGCCCGTATGTCAACGCTGAGGCGAATGCTGGAGGCTTTCCGTTGTGGCTTACAACCGGAGCTTATGGTGAGCTCCGAAACGATGATCCAAGATACCTCCAGGCCTTGGATCCTTACTTTTCGAAGTTCTCGGAGCTCACAAGCAAACATCTCGTGTCGAATGGCGGTACTGTACTTGTTTATCAAATTGAGAATGAATACGGTGAGCAATGGGAAAACATAGACAAGAAGATACCCAGTGATGTTGCTGGACGATACATGCAGGCTCTGGAGGACTCCGCACGAGCCAACGGAATCGATGTTCCTCTTATTCACAACGATCCGAACATGAATAGGAAAAGCTGGAGCAGGGACTTCGCACCCGGCGCCGTTGGAAACGTCGATGTTGCAGGTCTAGACAGCTACCCTTCGTGCTGGTCATGTAATCTTGACGAGTGCACTGGAACGAACGGAGAGTAAGTGGATCGGTCAAAGACTGCGCGCGGCACATACTGACTTCTTTACCAGATACGTCGCATACCAAGTTATCGATTACTACGACCACTTTGTTGAAACTTCCCCTACTCAGCCGAGCTTCTTTCCTGAATTTCAGGGCGGCTCATACAACCCCTGGGGTGGACCAGAAGGTGGTTGTCCTGGTGATATCGGGGCTGATTTCGCCAATCTTTTCTATCGAAACCTGATCTCCCAACGAGTTACTGCCGTTTCCCTATACATGATGTTCGGTGGAACGAACTGGGGGGCTATCGCCGCTCCTGTCACGGCGACCTCTTACGACTACAGCAGCCCAATCAGCGAGAACCGCAGGATTGACAACAAGTACTACGAGACGAAGAACCTCGCCATGTTCACCCGCGTTGCGGAGGACCTGACCGTCACCAACCGTCTCGGGAACTCAAGCTCTTACACGACCAACTCGGCTGTCGAAGCTAGCGAGCTACGCAATCCTCTAACAAACGCTGCGTTCTACGTCACTATCCACTCTGAGTCGTCCTCTGGGACCAAGGAGTCATTCAAGCTGCGGGTAAGCACATCCGTGGGAAACTTGACCATCCCTCAGCATACCGGCTCGATCGTTCTCAACGGGCATCAATCCAAAATTCTTGTGACAGATTTCGCTCTAGGCAATCACACGCTCACCTACTCTACGGCCGAAGTTCTTACATACGCTCTCATAGACGCCAAACCAGTTGTTGTGCTTTCGACTGGGGTTGGGGAGTCTGTCGAGTTCCACATCAAGGGTGCCACAACAGGCGCAAACGCTGTAGGAACAGGCGCAAATGCTACATTCCATGCCGAGGCTCATGGCGTCACGACCAACATCCAGCAAGTCTCTGGTATGAGCGTGTACCAGTTCGACAATGGTGTCAACGTCGTTGTCGCTGACAAGCCTACGGCATACTTGTTCTGGGCCCCCAACCTATCGAACGATCCTTTTGCACCTGTCGATCAGTCAGTTCTCGTACAGGGGCCTTACCTCGTACGTAGTGTAGCCCTCGAAGCCGACATACTCTCTTTGAAGGGAGATATCATGAACAGCACCACCGTTGAAGTTTTCGCGTGTAAAAGTGCGCAAACCCTCTCTTGGAATGGCAAGGAGTTGCAGACTTCGCGAACACCATACGGCAGCCTGAAGGCGACAGTCGCTGCTTTCAATAGTACCATCCAGCTCCCGTCGCTGGAAAACTGGAAAGTGAACGATGGGCTCCCGGAGAAGTTACCAGAGTATAACGATAGCAGTGCTGCTTGGGTTACCGCAGACCACCTTACAACACCGAACCCCACAAAGCCTGACACGCTGCCTGTTCTCTATGTTGACGAGTATGGCTTCCACAACAGTTTCCACCTCTTCCGTGGTTACTTTGATGGCTCAGCAACAGGCGTGAAGCTTTCCGTGCAGGGCGGTCTTGCATTCGGTTGGACGGCCTGGTTAAACGGTGACTTGGTCGGGTCGTGGCTGGGCAACACTACTCTGGGCGTGGGCAACATTACACTGTCATTTGCCAACGCAACTGTACATGAAAACAGCACCAATGTCCTACTCGTCGCACAAGACAACACAGGGCACGACTTACGAGCAGGCGCTACAGACCCGCGCGGTATCCTGGGCGCGACGCTCAAAGGAGTCAACTTCACCTCTTGGAAAATTTGTGGCGAAGCTGGTGGTGAGCACACCCAGCTCGATCTCACACGCGGACCATTGGCGGAAGGCGGTCTTACAGCTGAACGTCGAGGGTGGCACCTTCCCGGCTTCAACGACTCGGCCTGGAACTCGAGCTCTCCTTCCACTGGTTTCGAGGGCGCGGATATCAAGTTCTACCGCACCACGATCCCTCTTCTCATCCCAGAGGGTGTCGACGCTTCTTTCGCTTTTGTGCTCAACGCTTCTGGTTCAAAAGCCATTCGCGTGCAACTCTTCGTCAACGGTTACCAGTATGCGCGATTTAACCCCTACGTTGGCAACGAGATCAAGTTCCCGGTCCCGCCGGGCATACTCAACTATGCGGGTGACAATGTGATTGGGTTGAGTGTGTGGGCGCAGTCAGAAGAAGGTGCACGGGTTGATGTTGAGCTTGTGACGGAGTATGCGATTGAGAGTAGTTGGAGTTCGAGGTTTGATTCAGAGTATCTGAGGCCGGGCTGGACGGAGGAGAGATTAGCTTATGCGTAAGTACTCGTCTTGCCAGAATCCAAAAGTCATGCTCCAACGAATATCAATGAATGATCTCACCCCCACCATGCGCAAGTTTTTTCTTCTCTTCTTCTTTCTCTATGAATTTACTTGGGCATTTCAACGCGACACGTGTGATGTTCTAATGCTATTAATCATATCAATGTAGTTAAAGATGTACCTAGCCTTGGCTCGATTCCATACTGCCTTTCTCACCTCACGTCTCCACGACACAATGTAATGCTTCAACCCGCCCTTTGCCAGAACCTCCCTGATCTCCGCATCAATAAGCAGCGGTCTCTTCAACAGCTTCTCCAACTCCTTAGGCTATTGCTTGGCCGTCAAATGCGGCCTGTTCCCCACAACCTCCTCAATCACATTACCGGAACTATTGCCCAAATCACCGAGCTCAAGCGTACAGCTTGCTAGATATTTAAGAGGGTGTTCAAACACCTTCATGATGTCCGTATTTATAGAATTGATGGAAGACGCTGGTGCGTTACTCGTACGAGGTTTGTCTGCCTCATCTTCAAGGGCCTCTTTGGCATCATATGCAGGAACCTTGTCGAACTTCCTTGACTTCCTCATGGACCTGGGAAGCTGCACCGCCTCACTGATGATGAAGGTTCTGGTAGGCGACCCCCTGAAAGCTCTGCTACATATGTCGAGGGAGCGCGAGTTGTGAGTCTGAGCCTCCGGTTGTTGTCTGCGTTGTCTACGTGCTCGAAGTTGAGACTTACCAGGATTAGCTGGGGGAGCTCGTTGAGACCTGGATCGTGCTTGTAACGGAACATGATGCTGTTTGCGTTAAAACCCGTGCATATGAGGCCCATCTTCTCAAGACCGAAGAGATGGCAGATGAATAGCGCGCCCCAGGGGCCTTGGATGCGGATCATTGAGATGGGGTCCGCGAGCTTTGCGCCCTTGATGGCTTCCATGGAGTGCCAGAGTGGGGCGTTGATCTCGTAGAGCTTGGGGAAGTACTTGTTGGATGGGTGGTTGGGCCATGGGAATTTTAATGCTTTTTCAGTGTCTCGATATGTGAGAGACACTCTTTGGTAAGTGCTTCGCGGAAGACTTTGACTGCGAATAGCTTGCGCTTTTTTGATTCGATGTCGTTAGAGTCCGGTACAGCGGATGATGAAGGTTTCGACGAAACGTAAATAAATATACTGCCTAGTATCAGCTCCTTGATGGGAACGTACTTCCCCTTGGCCGTCGTTTGCAAAGCGATGAGTAACGACGGGGTATGAGTGGAAAGAGCGACATGGACCCTGAGTGAATGAAGTTCATCAGCCCTACCAAAAAGTTTAACCCCGCTACACCAGCCAACCTTAACCCGCGACACGTCAAACACAGCCACGCAAGATGGAGGACGATAGAGCAGCGACTAATCTGGGGCCCGAGGTGGAGGAAGGCATACCAGAAGAGCATGTGGCTGTGCCCAAGCAGCCGAAAAAACGCTTCGTGGGTAGGAAGACGGCGGAGAAGACGAGCGAGCAGCAGGCCGACGCAAACACGAACATCGAGGACTCTAGCGCGATTCAAGGTGTGAGGGACCCTTTCCTGACTTGTACTGAAGCAGAAAGTTAACAAGTGTAATAGTCGCACAACCTCGCCGTACTGCCCGCGCCCTGAATGCGATCCCCGACTCCATCCTTCACGATCAAGAGATCAACGATGCGATCGCCCTTTTACCCCCGAATTATAACTTTGAGGTGCACAAATGTATCCACCGTATACGTACATCGGGCGCGAAGTCGATAGCCCTGCAATTTCCCGAAGGGCTGCTGCTGTTCGCGACCACCATATCCGACATCTTGACGCGCTTCTGTCCTGGGGCTTCGACGTTGATAATGGGGGATGTCACATACGGCGCATGCTGCATAGACGACTACACGGCACGAGCGCTGGGATGTGACCTGTTGATACACTACGCCCATAGCTGTCTGATACCGGTGGCCGTGACCAAGATTGCGACATTATACATCTTTGTCTCCATCAGCATCGACACGCAGCACCTGATCAACACCATCACCGAGAACTTCCCAGTAGGCAAGACTATCGCGCTCGTTGGCACCATTCAGTTCAACGCGACAATACACGGCATTGTGCCCATACTGCGAAAGGAAGGTTACACCCCGTTTGTGCCGCAAATTGCACCTCTATCAAAGGGCGAGATTCTCGGCTGTACCTCACCGTCGATGGCGATCAAGCCAGGGCAGCTCAACGCCAGAGGCAAGGAGGAGGATGTGCCTGACATGATACTCTACCTGGGCGACGGCCGTTTCCACCTCGAGAGCGCCATGATCGCCAATCCTCAGCTGCCCGCCTATCGCTATGATCCCTACTCGCGACGGCTCACGCACGAGACTTACGAACATGACTCACTCTACGACCTACGCCGCACTGCCATCCTCACCGCCCGGAAAGCACATACGTGGGGCATTATCCTCGGCTCATTAGGTCGACAAGGTAACCCGCATACTTTGACCCTTATCGAGAACGAGCTCGCGCGGCAAGGCATCAAGTGTGTCAATCTTCTCATGTCTGAGATCTTCCCTGGAAAGCTGGCAGTCATGTCCGATGTCGAAGCCTGGGTGCAGATTGCATGTCCTAGGTTGAGTATCGATTGGGGTTACGCATTTCCCAGGCCGCTGTTGAGCCCTTATGAGGCGCTCGTGACTCTTGGCGTGAGAGATGCACCATGGATGGAAGAAGATGGCGAACAGACGAACATCGCAGAGCGGGAAAGAAAAAACCTCTATCCTATGGATTTCTACGCCAAAGATGGCCTGGGACGAACGACAGTGGATCATGTGAGGGCTGCCGAGGTGCACATCAGAGGATAAAGTAACACGAATATTGCATCAGCACGGCGTTGGATTTCAGCATTTTATTCGTAGAATTGCACGGGCAGGGATCAATCAACTTGGAAGAGACTGCAACTATTGGTCGCTTGCTCTGCCCAAACGCGAATATGCTCGAAACAGTTGCATGTTTCCCCCATGGTCGATCAAGAACCAAAACGAGGCGGAAGTTTGCTTCACAAGGTTGTTTTCGCGCTACATTGTCCCCCGTTTTCCGTTTGTATTCAAAGCGCAACAATGTCCGCAACGGCTCAACTGCCCGCACATCAACCCGGAACCATTCCACCAGGCATCGATCTACCAACTCCACCCACCACACCTCAGAAAAGGAAGATCTCCGAAGCCTCCGTTACGTTCAATTACGAGCAAGAAGGTTCAAAAATGGCTCGTCTCAACTCCCAAACACCCATCTCCGAAGAAGTCTCAGGCCCCACAAGGCAATACGGCATCTACGTGCACGACATCACAAAGGATTCTGCAGACGCAAAAGTGAATACTGAACTCGTTGCCATAGCATCGGACTGGAACAGCGCCTACGAAGCCTTGCGCATCCACGCAGCCGGGCAGATCGACGTAAAAGCTACCTGGGGCGCTTCAAAAGGGTTGGCCACTAAGAACATGTACGAGATCCTCGACAGCAAGAACATGGTCAAGCTACGCTACGACATGGACGCCATCGTCGCGTCCGGCAAAGACGCAGATGGAACCACCATCTGGGAGCGCTTGAAGGAACCAGTCGTCGCTTCGCCACCTATTCACTATGGATTATACGTCGAAATCTACCCCAATGACGAGTACAACAAGGAAGAGTTCTTCGCGGGTGGGTACAAGAGCTTGGGTGAGGCGAGCCACGCCATGAAAATGTCAGCCACGGCGTTCTTGAATGGACACAGCGGGGCGCAGATGATGGATCGGTGTATCGAACTTGTGGACGAGAGGGGGAAAGTGGGTCAGAGGTACATTATCAGGGACGGGAGGTGGAGGGCTGGGGGTTTCGTCAAGGAAGAGGATTGGGTCGGCCGTGTTGCTAGACCCAGGCCTGGCGTCCACGGCGCTACGCCTCCTCTTTCTTCTCCCTCAAATGGCCAGGACGATCTGCAGGATTCCCCCCTAGGTTCTGAATCCGCGGCACTGCTGCAGAAAGATGCTCAGTCCGAACTGGATGCAGCCTCGCCCGAGCTACACGGAACTCGTTCCTCGACTGGAATGTCGCGCGCGCAAACGCCGAATGGTATACCTCTGTGGTGTTCGTGCCGCCTCCCCGACGACGGCAGTCTGATGATCGAGTGCGAGAACTTCAACTGCGCCATTGCGTGGTTCCATGGTCGCTGTGTCGGTATCAGGGTGGCGCCCGCGGAAGATGGGGTGTGGTTTTGTCCGGCGTGTAGAGCGCAGAAGGCGGACAGCGACGACGAAGAGGACGAGGATGATTATGAAGAGGGCAAGACGTGGGAAAGAAAGACGCTGGCGAGGAAGACAATGGGCAAGGGGAGGGTGGCTGCGAAGACGCCGAAAGGGAAGGCTGGTGGTGGAGGGGTTAAGGCGAAGGGCACGGGGAGGAAGAGGAAGAGTAACTAGACTGTTTTGGCGGTGTAGAGTCGCGTTGGAGAGGTGGAGTATCTAGACTGAGATGTTAGACCGGGATGAAATGAAGCTCAGGCGTTGGCATTGCTCTACATTTGAATTGGCATGGTGACGGGGGAAAAAAAAGGCAGTAAAATACTTTTTTTCTTTTCATGTGTCGTGTGATGTCGGTCCCCTTAATTTGCATCATCTCGCACATGCCCTCTCCGTCCGCTACTGAGCCACGGCACTTGTCTAGTTTGGCCTCTCGTACTGCGCAGGCGTCTTGATAACTCTATGCAACAGCATGTGTCCAAACGCGGAGCTAACGAGGAAACAGACAATTACACAGATCGTTGTGTTATCGAGCATAATTGCTCCCGACGTTGTAATCAATGTGCGGAGATGGTTCAAGAGACGAGAAGAGCCAACGGTAGGTTGTGGCAAGTTTTAAGGAGGATGTTAGGAATGCTGAAGACACTGTTGGAGGTGTATGTACTATATAACGAAAGTGATTGGTTGGTTCGTTGGTTCGTTGGGGCGGGGTAGGATGGAAAAGGGAGATTCCAGCGGCGTTGGCTGTATGCAAGTTTACCCCAGTCCTGGATCCTATTGGAGTTTCGGAGGATAAGCCCAGAGGGTGTAAGGTGGGTCGGAAACATGGGTATAGATTGGCTGCGTGTTGGAGCATGGGTGTACTGTACTGAGGATGGGTACCGTATGCGGCTGTGTGGTAATTAACGTATCTTGTCAGTAAGCTGCGCAGATCACCATCCTGCGCACCCCAAAAACCACTAAAACTGCGTTCTCATATCTCAACAACAACTTGATAATGAATTCCAAAAAGAACAAGTATAGGCTTCTGTGCTGATTTAAAGCTATTGTCTAACTTTCAAGGTAATTCCAATTCATCAGGTGTTTCTGGAGATGTAGCAATTTGGGTCAAAATTGGGGGCCAAAACTCGACATCTCAACGACTCGGCTTTTCATTATAAAACTTTAATAGGGATCTTGAATTTGGTATCAAAGGCTACATACGGGTTTTTAGAATCTATTACTCAGTTGTTGTTGAGATAAGAGAATGCGGTTTTGGTGGGTTTTGGTGGGTTTTGGGGTGCGCAGGATGGTGATATGCGCAGCTTACTTATAAGACACGGTAATGTTGGTGAGTGCTGAGTAGTATAGCGTGTAAATGGCAGAAAACATAGACAGGCACACAGTCATACTGTTGACACGGATGGCATGGATGAAGCGCGTAATGGGTATCGTTTTCCGCTATGCTATGCAAAAAGGACTCCTGTGCTAAATCAAAGTATGCAGCCAACACTCCGATAGGAGTTTTCAATCCCTGCTCGCAGCCTCGGTCAGTCTATCTCCGGGATCAACTCGTCGTCGTCGATCAAGTCTGGATCGACTTTGCTTCCCAAATCCCCGTCTTCTAAGAATGACCGCCCGTTCAAGGCTTCAGGTAAGTACTCCTGCTTCACCCTTCCATCAAGGTAATGCGGATTGTATTTATACCCCTCTCCATAGCCCATATCCTTCATCAGCTTCGTCGGCGCATTGCGTAGATGATGTGGAATCGGCAAGGCAGCAACACCAGGTTCCCTCAACGCGTCCATGGCGTTATTCATCCCCCGATATACGCGCGTCGATTTCGGTGCGAGGGACAGGGCGGTAACGGCGTGCGCGAGGTTTATTCGACACTCTGGCATGCCAATCTTCTCGCAGGCCGAGTATGTGGCTGTTGCGAGGGATAGCATCGTGTTATCTGCTAGACCCACATCTTCGGATGCTACAACGATAAGGCGGCGGGCAATATATCGTGGGTCTTCACCACTTTGCAACATGCGTGCTAGGTAGTACAGGGCTGCGTCTGCATCGGAGCCTCGTATCGACTTGTGGAGGGCAGATATGCTGTCGTAGTGCTGGTCGCCGGCACGGTCATATACGAGGGTTTTTTTGAGGCTTTGTTGTATCTTCTCCTTCGTTATGCCAGGGTCCTTGGAGAGGCTCATGGCGAGGTCGAGGAGATTGAGGGCGGTGCGGGCATCGCCGTCGGAGAATTTGGCGAAGTACTCTATCATGGACTTGTCAAGGATGGGGGAGGTGCAATTCTCTGCTGCCATGGCGCGTTCGAGTATTCGGACGAGGTCTTGCTCGTTGATGTCGTTGAGTGTGAAGGTCCGGCATCGTGAGAGCAGGGCGGATATGACTTTGAAGGACGGGTTCTCTGTTGTCGCAGCTATCAGAGTAATCTGGCCCGATTCTACGGGGCCCAGGAAGCTGTCCTGCTGGTTCTTCGTGAAGCGGTGCAGCTCGTCACAGAAGACGATCGTCTTTCGCCCTGTCAGGTTTAGCTCGTTGGCCGCATCTGCGAATATCTTCCTGCACTCGTCCAACTTAGTGCTCGTGCTGTTGATCTCGACGAAGCGTGCGCCGGAAGTATTCGCGATCAGTCGAGCGATGGTCGTCTTGCCCGTTCCTGGCCTCCCCCAAAGTACCATGGACGGGAGCTTGCCGGCCTCCACCATGCCTCGCAACATGCCGCCCGGCGCTACCAGCTCTTGCCCATGTACGTCATCCAGCGACATCGGCCGCATGCGCTCGGCGAGTGGCATGGCATCTTCGACTGCCTTGAGCCTACGCACCCGCTTGGGAGTAGACGGTGACTGCGCGCCATTTGTGTCGTCGAACGATCGCTTCGCGCGCGGTGGCGGTGTCTTCGGCCGTCTTACGCGCTGTGTTACCAAGGATGGCGCTGGGGGTGACGACGTCGGGTTGCCATTCTTGTGCGTGCCATCTGGGGGTTTGCGTGTGCCAGGCGTGAAGAAGCTGTGCGTCTTTGATGAGGTTGGCGTATCATTCGATTCCTCGATGAAGTCCTTGCATTCGCTGTCAATATGCCTGTTAATGTCCGATTCCTTCACTGCTTTCTCACAAATCGGACACTTGACCATGGTGTTTCATCTATACGGCACAGATTAATGCGGTAGACGCGACAAGCCGGACATCGGGGCGCGTGAAGCACGGACCTCTCCTCCGAGACGCGAGCACGCAATACTAATACATTTGGCTGACAGCCCTGAATGCCCTGGAAACAGCTTCATGGCACATTTTTGATTGCTCTTGCCATGCGAAGCGCTATAACTCCGGCTCTAAGAAATCTCCGATCGTCTACACTTCACCCTTTGACAGCTCTTAAGAGCCCCACCAGAGCCCCTCTACGAGCCATGTCGGCAACGGCGAGAAGACAAGATCCATTCAAGCCTGCTAGCCGAGTCGCTGGGCAGAAGCAAGATGTCTGGTGAGTCGACTCCTCTCATGATTCAAAGAAATACAGCTAATACAGTCAGGTCAATCGTAAACGAAGCTGCGGCAGCCTCGCCCGTCCAGCCCATCGTCAACATGGGCCAGGGCTTCTTCGGCTACAACCCGCCCAAGTTCGTCCTCGATGCTGCCAAAGCCGCCCTCGATCAGGTAGACTGCAACCAGTACTCGCCCACCAAAGGCCGCCCGCGCTTGAGGAAGGCCATTGCCGACGCCTACTCCCCGTTCTTCGGCCGCGCCATCGATCCTGAGACGGAGGTCACCATCACGACAGGCGCCAATGAGGGCATTCTCAGCGCCTTCATGGGCTTTCTGGAGGAGGGCGATGAAGTCATTGTGTTTGAGCCCTTCTTCGACCAGTACATCAGCAACATCGAGATGCCGGGCGGGAAGGTCGTATACGTACCCATGCATCCACCAAAGGACGGCGCAACCAAGACGACGTCGGCAGCGGAATGGAGTCTGGATATAAAGGAGCTGGAGGCCGCCATAACGCCAAAGACCCGCATGATCGTCCTCAACTCGCCCCACAACCCCATCGGCAAAGTCTTCTCGAAACAAGAGCTACAAGCCATTGGTGATATCTGCGTCAAGCACAACATTATCATCCTCTCCGACGAAGTCTACGACCGTCTATACTACGTCCCCTTCACACGCATTGCCACCCTCTCCCCCGAAATCGCAACACTCACATTGACAGTTGGCTCAGGAGGCAAGAACTTCTATGCCACAGGCTGGAGAGTAGGCTGGCTGATCGGGCCGGAGCACCTCATCAAATACGTCAGTGCAGCACACACCCGCATCTGCTACAGCAGCGTGTCGCCCTTGCAAGAAGCCATAGCCATCGGCTTCGAGCAAGCCGGCGCCCACAACTTCTGGGAAGAGTCGAAGAAGGAGATGAAGGCCAAAATGGACAAGTTCACGGCTGTATTTGATGAACTGAACCTCCCCTACTCGGATCCGGAGGGCGGGTACTTTGTCCTAGTCAACATGGCCAAGGTCAAGTTACCGGATGACTACGAGTTCCCGCCACATGTTGCGGAACGTCCGCGGGATTTCAAGTTGAGCTGGTTCCTTATCAAGGAGGTTGGGGTGGCGGCTATCCCTCCAACCGAGTTCTTCACACCGGGCAATGCGCATATTGTGGAAGACTGGCTGAGGTTTGCAGTATGTAAGAACGACGATGTGCTGGATCAGGCTATGGAGCGCTTGAGGAGCTTGAAAAAGTATATCCAAGAGTGAAGTAGTGTTCATGAAGATGAGATACAACACAAATACAAACAAGAACATCGAGCAGGGAAATACTCTCGAAGTAAGTCGGAAAACTCGCAATGTGCACCGCGGTTATCCTCTTTACGCTAGTGCGTAGGCGTAGGTGTAGTCTTAGGAGCAGGATTGTGCGTACCACTCGGCCTATTAGTATGCCACTTAAACTTTGGCTCCGCCTTTCTCTTGTCATGAGGAAGTGTGGGGGCCGGAGCTGGGTTGCGGGTACCATCAGCACGCTTAGTGTGCCATTTGAATATGGGAGCAGCCTCCGCTTCCGCCTTAGCCTCCCTCCTACTTAACGGCACCGTAGGCGTAGGCGCAGGATTCCGACTACCCCTAGGCCTCTTAGTATGCCACTTGAACCTGGCATCCCTCTTTTCTGATGTAATCGTCACCTCCTCCCCCCCCTCCCAACAACCCTCTTGTTCTTCGCACTCTCATCGGCATTCTCATGACAGTGAGGCGCTGGGAGACCGTGGTGTAGCGCGTTGTTTTGGAGGTTGTTTTGCCGCAGCTGGGGGTCGTGGTTGTGGTGGTGGCGGTGGGGCGCGGTTGACACTGGTGGTGGTGGCTGACCAAGAGCAGCCCGTAGAACTGATGATATTTTTGCGGGATCACTTTTCGTTGTGTAATCTATTAAGATGACTGCCATGGCGAGATCGGGCAGAAGGGACACGAGCGAACGCATGGTGCCGTGTATGTTGACTGTTGTTGGCTTCTTTTTAATTCAATTGTGTGACGTTTAGACGTGAGGAGGCTGTGCTCGTAAGGAACGATAGAGAGTTTTGAAACGAAAGGGGGCTGCACTTCATATAGGGTACGTTGGAGTGCATGTACGGTGGTGCTATATTTAATGAGTGACAAAGTGACAAGGTGACAAGGTGGCAGAGTGAAAGAGCGACAAAGAGATAAAGGTCATCACAAGAGAGAGCTTCGAAGGCTGATGAGGTCTTTGTCGATTATTGTCTGATTTGCAAAAGCAAAAGCAAAAACAATCAAACGACTTGCCAAAGAAATTCCCGCTGCCATCGCAAGTACTGCAGTGTGGTGCATGTGAGCTTGAATGACCGGCCCACGGCAAGTTTTGACATATGCCTAGTTGGATTCACTGCCTCTTCGGCTCGATTTCCCGTTCATGTGACAGCCTGCACAGTTGATGGGGAAATCAGAGTTGGACCGAACGGCTCATTGGCCTTGTTGAGGTAACAGCGGGAATTAGACATTAAAGGCTTTCATTAATCAAATCTTTCATTGTTCATCGTCATCGGCGTACGCTTCCCTGTCCCGGAACACCAGGAACTCGTCTGCATCGTTGCCCAGGATCTTCTGCCATATCTCTCTGACATTGTCGAGCACCGAGTCATCGAATGCGAGATCTATGGATGGGGGTGGGAAGCGCAACACGTTACTGCCAGTGCTTGTAGGCAGAGAGTCGCAGCCAGATGAAGACTGCTGTTGGTACTGGATGGACCAGAGTATGGCAGGCGGAGGCGTCATATCTACCGTGGATAGCAGGGTCTCAACAGCTACCCTGAGAAGATCGAGTCCCTCCTGGCCGCTCAGCGAGGTCGAGGCATACAAAATACCTAGAGACGCAGTCAGTGACATGAAGCTCGAAGAAGTTGTATTGATAGAGTGGATGAGGGGCCGTTGATCAGGTTGTTAGAGTTTGTCTTCAATGAAATTCAGACAATGTAGATAAGTATTTGTAATGTTTGTTCATCATAATAGCAGCAAGTGGAGGAAATGGGGATGTAACTCACTTTGACCAGAAGGGCACTCGCCCGTGTCGCTGGAGTGCACGAAAATGTGAACTGGCGGAAGCTCATCATTAGAGTTCAGTTTCAGTGAGCCGGATGGGAAGACGACCACGGCAGAAGCCGGTACTGGTGCTTCATCGGCGATGGGCGGGAACAAAGGCGACAGGGAAGAGGCGACTATAGTCATTGACCTTCGGTACGAATCTTTGGGCGTAGTCGAGGAGCTTCCTCCAACGATCCACTTCGTGGTGACGACCTCGCCATCTTTCAGGCGAAACTTCATGCCACTCTCTGTCGTCTCTGGGGTGCCATCATCGGGTGAGGCCATGCCTTTTCCGAGAACATAGACGCCACCACCGACAGCACAGGATCGACACGACACCTGGCTAATCTCAGATAAGCCACCCCACTTTGGTATAACAGCGCCGAAGCCAGCGCCGAATACGCCAATCGATCGTACATGTCTCGCGATTCGCGGTAGCGCATACTCGGTGGTTGTCTGATCTGAGCCGGCTGGTGAGAGTGCCAGAGCTATCAATGGATCCTGAAGGCTTGTCGGGACCTTGAACTGCTCAGACAGGAAGGTCGAGAACGGTTGTTGTCGGCGCTCTTCCCACACCTCGATTTGCTCTTCGTACTCGCCGATGAAGCGCAAGAACTTCATCAGTGCGCGCTTTGCCTTGAAGTCGAGGTCGTGATCCTGGAAGACATCCTCTCGACCGTTTGGCACCTTCAAGAGCCGTCCATGCCGTGAGAAGCCCTCCGACGCCGTGGAGCCTTTGCTCTGTGCATCGACAGAATACACCCACCAGCTGCCGACAGCGAGGAACTCGAGCTGACGGTATACCCGAGACGAGACGAGGTAGCCAAGAAGGGAGGAGCGAGCATAGATGAGTTGAGGACTCAGTGCCAAGCTGTATGCTCTCGAGAAAGACAATGCGGGGGCGTGTGCATCTGAGCAGACAGCCTCGGGTTTCGTGATGATGACGTTGGAAAAGGCAGCTGTTGCCGAATCTTGGTCGAGTTAGCCAGGGCCGACATGAGGAATACTGTCAGCCTTACCTTCGTTTATACGCTGAGCCCACTCTTCAGCTTCCTGCAAGCTAAAGGCAGCTTCAGCGCCGCCGTAGTAGTCATTCTCGTCGACGTGGAGGATCCTCTTATCCGAGCGCGACAATGCTCTTTAAGTGCTGCGTCAGTCAGATCGCGCCCACTGCCATTCAATGACCGATATACATACAAAGCTAGGAGGGACTGCTGCAGACCGGTGCCGACGATCAACACATCCCACTCGGTGTTGTCGAGAGTTTCCATGATGGAGTTGCAGGAAAAGTTGCGCTGGCGGAAGAACTTGGTAGCGCTGATTAGCGTGACTGACTAAGCAATCGAGACAAGCAAAATCTGCCGACCGCAGCCGGCCATGTTTCTTCAACACCGCGCACGCTGAGGACATCTCGGCTTATGTATGAGCTGTCCGGAAGGCAACCAGGTCTTCACTGATCTGGGCTGTGCGCGTGAGAAGAACACCTCGTCCGGTATCTACTGCTTTGGATTTTACCTGAATAAGCGGCTCGAATGTGGCGATACATACTGAATACCTTGACACGATCTGGGGTCATTGGCAAGAAGCTACAGAACTGCCTATGTGGCTGCCGATGCATATTGTTTACTGCACTCTAGAGGTCGCTGCTCCAGCAGTAACCACGGTCACCCACGCCTCATTCTCTTCAGGTTGCTGGATGATAGCCTCCGCCTCTAACTCGTCGTTTCCTGCCCCAACTATCGTAATGCCATCGTTCCTCATCGCCGCCAGGGTGGGTCCAATCTTTTCGACATGTTCGTCAAAGCGCTTCTCGAACACGTCCATCGCCCTCTCACGACTCACAAGCCTGTCGTGTGCCACCTTCCGGTCTACGTTCAGTATAGTCGTTCACGTATCTGTACCTGCTGCCACTTATCCTTGACAACTTCTTTAACAACCCGCCCAACGATCCGCATCCCTCGGAAAGCCGTCGATGAGGGTTCGGACGTTCTCGGGCTTCACATCGTCACGGAAGACGCGCCATCTGACATACTTGGGAGACTGCTGTGGAGGACCTAGCGTCTCGGCTGTAACGTGTGTAGTGTAGCCTTCCAGCTCTGCTTGTATATTCGATTATATTAGGTCTATGAGTTACTAGTAGGCAATCAATCTCTCGCGCTGATATACCCTCCGGCAGAATTCACATGTTCGCAGACTTCACGCGGTAGTATCAGCACACAGTAAACCCTCGAAATATTTCCCATTACGTACATGCTAGCTGAAGTCTTACCATTATTACCACTCGCCTGGCAGCGCTGCTGGAGAGTGTTTCCGGCCATTGAAATGCATTTATTCACTTCACAACTTCGTGAGCGATCCTATTGCTTGCATCGCTTCAAAGGCTGCACATCTGTTGCCTTTTCGGAACTCGCTCTTCACTATGCTGCGGTTATGTTCGCGATCATCAGTTCCTTTCCGGTGAGAACATAGACATGCCCAGGTCGCGTCACGAAAACGTTTATCCAATTTGTGCTAGCGCGGCTGGCGGCGTTCCTTCTTGACTCGTGTTTGCAAACTCTCATTTCGCTCTCACTTTTTATCCCATCTCATTTCACTTTCACGCCTTCGCTGCAACCGCCGCTGCACATGCGAGACTGACAACATGTGCATGCCCAAATACCCGCTCCACGATGGCGACGATGGACCGGGATACCCGCTTCCTACAGGACTTCCGCGATTAGCTTGGGTCATGCCAGTCGACATGTGCGAACTAGGAGCGAGTCTTGAAGCAGTCTCTGAGATGCTACCCCAGACCACCATATTACAGCTCTGTCATCGATTTCGCGACTGACCACTATCCAAATTGCCGCAAGAACTTCTTCGAGAAATTATCACTGATGTTTAGCAAATCAAACGAGCGGAACTGCGGCCGCGATGGCGTCGAGACTTCACGTACTTCCAAGGATTGTGCCGATATGAGGATCACTACCCTTATTACTGTGGCCGGGTTGAGACGACTTGGCAGGCACTGTTCGTCGAACAACGCTGTGGCCGACCATGCTCGCCAAAGGAGGACCATTATGCGGAAGCAGAGAAGGTAGAGATGGTTCGAAGTGCGGTGATAGACGATCCTAGCCATGGGATGCACTTTGATGCTATGCACAACTGGATCGGTCGGACTCGTAAGTACGCAAATGATACCGCGACAAAGAAAGATGGATTCCTGCGCCTCAACGATGTGAGTAAAATGATGTAATCTCATTGTACAGCCCATTAATGCATTTAGATCCTGAAATCGCGTTTCGGTCTTGAAGCGATTGTTATTCACGAAAAACTGACAGATGAAATGACCGTTTGGCTACACGTTGTGCTACCCCATTATTTCCCCCGAGAGCGATGGCCAGGACAAGATGGGCGTTGGAAAGGCTTCGAACCTCAACCCAATTTTGGGGCAGTACCAGGACGAGTTTCTGATGGACATCTGCTCCTGCCGTGAGACCGCTTGTCGAGCCTCCCCAGATCACAAATCCTGGGATAAGACCTAACTCCTAGCCAACTATATCGAGAGGAAGAGCCAGGGTATGTTCAAATGTGACTCCAGAGAATGGATGTACCTGACTCCTGATTTTGCAGAGCTGAAAAAAGAGTCGTGGCCGAAACTGTCACGGTTTGCGGTCTCTCTTGCACGGTTTGCGGCCTCTCTTACCTCACGAGCAGTGGCACCTCACCTCTCATGAGACAACGCTGCCTTTACAGCACTAGTGCTGTTTACAGCCCACCACTATATGTAATGTTCGTAGCTTCACACAATAGAACCTCAGTTCAATCCGTCATTTCTTCCCACTTGAGTTCTGTTCACTCACCGTCACAGAAACTCATGGATATTGTCGCTTCTGACGTTGTGCAGCCGTCATAGTGGCATCAGGAACGACGTGCCAAGAGACTAAGGGTCGACATCAATCACGGTCTTCTTCGATATCATGCGCAAGCAATATTCAATCCGTCGTTGATCTGTCTACGGACGCTCTCTTCGCTGGAACGTTTGCGTTTTACGGAGTTTCAGGAATTATGTGCTATTATATTTCATGTGCTCCAATAAGCCAAGCACCTATAATATTACCAAGAAAGGGTATCATGTTTTCCTTGTGTGAGTGTCTAGAGAAGTTCAATGATACGCCCTGTCCATCGTATACCCGAGCGCAAAGCTTGGATAGTTTCTCTCACATCTGATCAGCCTCTTGCTTCACCATCATCTTCCCGTGTCCTGATATCTTCTTCCTTATCCCACACTTTATGCCCCGCTACCCATGTCTGTAGTACCTCTCCCTCCTCACTCAGCACTGTCAAATCTGCTCTCCTCCCCTCCTTTAATACACCTCTTCCACCTTCCCCGTCGACTCCCATGAAAGCCGCCACGTTCTCCGTCACCGTGCCCACCGCCTCCGCGATCCCACACCCAGACCACTCCATAAGGTTCCTCACACTCTGCTGCAGCGGTATGCAGCCCCCGATCAGCGTGTCAGTGCCCGCAATCGTGGCTCGTGTGCCGTTCTTGGCCTGTTCAAAGGGGATCTGCGAGTGACCTGGATATGTACCATCCTTGAGAGACGCAAGTTCAATGCTGTCAGTGATGGTGATCGAGCGCTTGGGGTTCGAGCGATGAAGCAAGGAGACAGTATTCGGATGCAGATGTTCGCCATCCGCAATGACAGTAAACCACGGCGGAGCCAACTTCTTCGTCTCCGGCAGCGAAACCAACCCCGCCAACCCCGGTGTCCTCGACCCAAACACCGGCATTGCATTCAGCGTATGCGTCAACCCCGTCGCCCCAGCCCTCAAACCACTCAAGCCCTCCTCATACGTTGCCGTCGAATGTCCCATAGCCACTCTGATACCATGCGAGGTCAACGTCTTAATGAGTGCCATGGAGTCTGGTAGTTCCGGGGCGAGGGTGGCGAGCTTGACGGAAGACTGGAGGTTTGAGGAGCCGAAGATGGTGGACGGGGAGGTGGAGCAGGGATGAAAGAGGGATGAGTTATGGGCACCCTTTTTGGTGGGGTGTAGGTAGGGGCCTTCGGTGTGGGCACCGAGGAGGGAGGCTGAGGAGGGTATTTCGCGGGGCTGGAGAGCAGGGAGTATCTGTCTGGTGTCAGCTATATGCATTACCCGCATACATGCTTCACACCTTTCTTGTACAGGAGGGGATTGTCTTTCCAAGATCCCACCAAGTCCTCACGTATCGTTGCAACTCACCCTCTGGAATTCATCACTCTTCACAGTAGGTATCGTAGCCCAGAATCCCGTGACACCCTGAGTGATATAGTACTTCGCAATATCATCTATCTTCTTCGCATAGCTCTTCTCGTCCTCATAATGCGTGAAATGGAAGCCATTGGCGCCATTAGTGTGAAGCTCCAGAAATCCGGGGGCTATGATACTGTCTTCCAAGTCTATAGCCTCACCTCCGATATAGCCTTCTCTTTTCAAGATGAGTCCGGTCTCGTCGGAGATGACGAGGTGGTCTTCGACAAGCTCTCCATTGAGAAGGTAGCGACAGTTTGTGAAGAGGGTGAACCAGCCTGACATATTGCGAGGCCTGCCCAGCAACAGTGCTAAAGCGTGAGCAGAGAGATGGTGAGTCGTCTCAAGTCGGGATTGATGACCAACCCCGCAAGCGCTGATTGGCCAAACCTGCCATGTGCAGATCTACGCATCTACGTCATGCGACGATCATAGTTGAACGCCAATGCGACTGCCAGGATTGTCCATCAAGAAGTCAGCCACTGTGGATATCTGGGAAACTTCTTGCCGTCCCCAAGCAAGAGTTTACATGTAGGGCGACGTGTCTTGCGCAAATGGTAACGCGGCTGCTCCCTTTGTAGCAACGGAATCCTCATCCTACGTCATCAACTCCAATCGTGCCACCGCCCCGCGCTGCACTTTCATGGCCAGGTTCCCTGCTTTTGGTTCGCAGTTTTTTTCCAGGGCTTCATATCCTCGCGCAATACCCGCAATTGCTGAGTGAGGCCTCGTCTGACTGCTCTAGCACTTCCTTCGTGCGGTCCTACAAAGAGCAAGGCGCTACAAGATGGCGGACCAACAGCAAACCAAGCCCGGGGGGCACTACTCTGGGCACAATCCAATTCCGACCGTGCGGCAGTTCGTAGAGAATCTGGACAAGGACAAGAAATACCGCGACAAGAAGCTGGATGAGGAGGCAGCCTCCAGCACGCAGCCGCAGAAGGTTGCCTCATCGCCGCGCAAAGCCCCGGAGCGACAAGCAGAGGGAAGCGAGAAAAAAGTCACAGACCCGACGACTGGCCGTGAAGTCACCATTGCCGATGTAAACGAGGAGATGATCGAGGAGTCTAAGAATCCGCATCTAGTTGTGCCCAACGTCAACCTGAACAAGAGCACAGTACGTACGTCTGCATGGGCCATGTGACTTGATGTTGACCGTCTCTAGCCCATAAAGACCGACCCCTCCCAGTCGCTCGAAGACTATAAGCACAACCAGGATGTCACGGCGCCGCCAGACCCCGTCGCCGAAGGCACCACGACCGATGTCCCCATCCACGGCGAGAAGACGAACGTGCTCTTCCACCCCACGCCCTCGGTTAGCTATGAGCCCATGTTCGCAGCATTGGAGAAGCGCGCCTATATCCTGTGTGCAGGAATACTCGTTGCGACCATTGTTGTCGGTAAGCTGTTTGGCGGTGCGCTCAAGGGCCTGATACCCCTCGCCATGTGCCTAGCATCGGGTGTGTTCCTCTGGATGAAGGAAGTCGTGCGCAGCGGGCGGGAGGTCGAGTGGAACAGCGAGCAAGTTCGAGGTCAAATGGTACAGACACCAGGAAGAATCGTCGAAAGCTGCTAACAATGGCGCAGGCTGCTCTCAACTTGCTGCCAGAATCGGTCGAGTGGATGAACACACTGCTTGGCATTGTCTGGGGTCTCATCAACCCTGACATGTTCCAAGGAGTCGCCGACACGCTCGAGGACGTCATGCAAGCTTCCGTGCCCGGCATCATCGAGAACGTTCGCGTCGCCGAAATCAACCAGGGCAGCAACCCATTGCGCATCCTCAGCCTGCGAGCCCTGCCGGACTCGCACATGGGCGATATGAAAAAGGCTATCCACGACGAGAACAAGCAGACCAAAGACCCACAGGAAGCAGCTGCGGACGAAGAAGGCGGTGACTTCTACAACCTGGAGGTCTCATTCGCATACCATGCCAGCCCTAGCGGGAAGCGAGCATCGGAGAAGGCGCGTAACATGCATATGTCATTGATCTTCTACCTCGGGATAAAGGGTCTCTTTGGTGTACCGTTGCCCATCTTCGTCGAATTGCAAGGCTTGGTCGGTACTGTGCGTCTCCGCATGAACATGACTCCCGAACCGCCGTTCCTCAAGAACCTGACATTCACCCTGATGGGTGCGCCGCAAGTGACAGCCGGCTGTACACCTATGTTCGAAAAGGGTGTCAACATCTTGAACCTCCCGCTAATCAGCAACTTTGTTAACTATGCGATCAAAGCTGCAGCAAGCAGTATGTATTGACTCTTAATAATCTAGAGCATGCTAACAACTTCAGTGTATGTCGCGCCCAAGTCCATGTCTATTGACATGCGAGCCATCCTCCAGGGCGACACAGTTCAGAAGGACACCGAAGCTTTGGGAGTACTATGGATTCGCATTCATCGTGCTGTCGGCCTGAGCAAGCAAGATCGACGAGGATCGAAGCACGGTGGCAGCGACCCGTATATTACAATCGCCTTCTCCAAGTACGGAAAACCTATGTACTGTACTCGAGTAATCACCGACGATCTCAATCCTATCTGGGAGGAGACAACAGCTGTTCTTGTCGGCCCGGAGCTAATCAAGGCGAACGAGAATCTGAGTGTCGAACTCTGGGATTCTGACCGACACACGGCCGACGATATCGTTGGAAAGGTCGAAATCTCGTTGCAAAAGATGATTCAACATCCTGGCAAGATGTACCCACAGACCTCAAAACTCGCAGGCATGGAAGCTGATAGCGACATGCCCGGAGAACTTCATTGGGAAGTTGGCTACTTCAGCAAACCGAAATTCAGGAAGGAGATGCGAACTGACGGCAAAAACAAGGCGCTACCTGATGAGCTGAAGGACAACCCGAAACTGCAAGACGAGAAGGGTGTAATCAATTCCGACGAGGATGATGCCGTTATGCACACTCCACCTGATCCTCTTTGGCCGAGCGGTGTCTGCAGCGTCATCGTTCACCAGATCGTTAACCTTGAGCTCGAGAACATCAAAGGAACCGAGGGGAAACTCAAAGGTCGCGAATATGAGCCCGCAAAGCCATACGGTGAGGGTAAAGAGGAGACTGGTGGCAACCTTCCTACCAGCTACTGCACCATCCTGTACAACGATGAACTTGTCTATCGAACACGCGCCAAGGCGGTGTCATCCCAGCCTATCTTCAACGCAGGGACAGAACGATTCGTTCGCGACTGGCGTTCGGCTATCATCACTATCACTGTGCGCGACCAGCGAAACCGGGAACATGACCCCATTCTGGGTGTTGTACCTCTCAAGCTGTCAGATGTCCTGGAGACATCTTCTCAAGTCACGCGCTGGTACCCTCTGGATGGAGGTATAGGCTTCGGTCGCATACGGATATCTCTCCTGTTCCGTAGCATTGAGACTCGCCTGCCTCCTCAGATGCTTGGCTGGGATGTCGGTACTTTCGAATTTCGTTCCAAGCGCATTCTCGCAATAGGCTACGATCACAGCCCAAAGCTCCGCATGCGAACTGGTGGCAGTACTGGTAAGATCAGCCGAACCCATGCTCACAAGACAAACGAAGGTGATGGTTACTACTGGGATCTAGAGGAAAATGAAGGTAGGAACAACATCCGACTGCCAGTAAAGCATCGATATAGATCACCAATCGTCTTCGAGTTCCACATCGCCAACCACCGAAAGCCGGATGCTTACGCCGTAATCTGGCTCCAGCACTTCATCGATAATGAGGATGCAGACATCAACATCCCAATCTGGAAGACAGCTACTCCCGCTCGCCTCACGCAAAACTATATCACCGAGGAGAACTGCCATAATGAACCAGGACTCGAAGACCTTCAGGAAGTTGGTCGTCTCCAGTTCCGTGCGCAATTCAAAGCTGGCACCGACGAGTCTCACGCGGCTTTTGTGACCGACAACGACACACGTGAGACCTATGAGACCTGGGAGGCCTGCCTTACGGAAGGTGTCCGGAACCGTAAGGTCGAGAAAGAGCTACCAGAGCGTGTACAACAACTACATGAACAATCGTTGACTGCGGGTCGTGATATACTCAAGAATGCCGACGAAGAAGAGAAGCGCAAGTGGCTCGCAAAGGACGGACAAGACTGGTCTGGTGCCTTCGGCGATAACCCCAAGGCCTACATGAATACCAAGGGTCATAAGAGACGGGAGCCAGGTGTCGAAGAGCCTCTACATGATCGCTACCACCCATCTGACAATGAGGACAATGACGACGATGATGACTCTGATTACTCCTCTTCTGATCTTGGTGTCGAAGATGGAAACACAGTCGGCAACGCACAGGCCATGAGTGGCAGCCCTGGCGGCGGCAACCAGAGCAAAGCTAACGGAGGCATCAAGCAACAGAAAACCGACCTGTCACCGACGGTGGACCACAACCCTCGTGCTTCGGAGTCTACAGCGCGCACCGCGACCACTGACGTGACGAGCAGCAGCTCGTCGAGCAAGGATGTCAACAAGCAGAACAAGCGTGCAGAGGAGAGGAGGCATCGCGGCTTGATGCAGTGGAAGCCGGCGAGGAATGTGAAGTTTGCAACGGACGAGGCCAAGATCGGGTTGTCTAAACTTAAGAAGAGAGTGACCGGAGGCTTGGATGGGAGGCAGCCTGGTGTTGAGACTGGTAAGTTCCTCCCTTTGTTCTTCTGGTTGTATTTGAGATATTTTTGCCTAACCTTGCATCGCAGAAACTGGAACCTAGTTGCGAACTTTGCGTGGTCTGTGGGCATCGTGGTGCTTAGGTCTATGGCAATTACGGGATTATGGTTCAAGCAAAATGGAGAAGGCGTCCTTTGCTGTTCTTCAGTATTCCCGTCCTGCACGATGCTTTCGAATGGGATTTGGTGATGGAGACGTTATAAAGTGGTCATAGGTAACGATTGAATGCTTGGGCAAACATTGGATTATGGGAGTAGCCATTTATCACGTGTATAATAGTTAAAAAATCGAAATGCTGCTTTATTGTTCTACGTTGCTTGATACGTGTTGGGTTACGCAACGGTCACCGGTGTGCAGTATCCCAAAGCAAAGGCGCTGGAGGCTTTTGTGGAAATAGCTGTAGAGGTGTCACTTGGAGAAATTGGTATGATCAGAGCTGTGTAGACTCTGTAAGCCAGAAACTAGGTTTAATTCTTGCTAAAGGATGCCCCGGTTCTAGGCTTTTGAGAGCAGATCAAGTGACAATGAGACGCGCCGTTGTTTATTAGGCTTGGGGCTTTTCGAGAGGAGATTGGAGAAGGAGGGAAGATTGCCTTCACAGTCTTGTTGAGTTTGAAGTAAGACTTTTGCTGCAAAGCACTCCAGGCTGCACTGGAAAGCCAAAGGGCTGAGGCAGTATAGCGCTCGGAAACCCTGAACACGAGCTGCCTGTGACTCTAATAAGAGATGTCTAGAATACCGAATACCGATTAGTTATTGATGTTGAGATTCTGGCAAGACTGATGGTTGCGCTTGCGCTGAGATGATGAGCTCAGCTGCAGCGCCAACACTGTCGTCGCAATTGACAAATCCGTGCTTGAGGATATTGTCGGCCACATAAGTCCGGCTTCAGTGTCAGTGAGAACTCCAGACGCACAGGCGACTTTTAACGAAGCAGTGAATTGCTGCCTTCCATGGACTCATGAGCATCGACATTCAGCTCGTCTACCTTGGCCCCGAATCATACTACCCAACGCAAAACACTAACCTTTTTCCTATTCAAGTATTTCCCGGCGATCGCGTTGTACAGTCCATTGATTTCGGCCCTCATTCCAGTTATAGCGTTCGTCAAGGCAGTTTCCCTTCAGCTAGCCCACTTTACAGTTCTGTACGCGCCGGCGCTTGTTGCGGCGCAGTACTTCAGCCTGCAACCCACATTTCAAACGGGCTTGGAACAATGTTTTTGATTTGGGGGAATCTTGTCGATCAAATCGGGTCGGACTTGTTATTTTGCTGTGCCGCATGCGGGCGCTTAGAGGGAGAAGGAGGGACGGGTTACGCCTTGCATGTTCGCTGGGGTCGGTAAGCCTTGCGAGTTTGGAACTGAAACTGAGACATAAGGAATAACTTCATCTGGGCAAAGGGCTGAGAAACCATGATCGGGATATGTGGGGTGTTAATGATTTTGGGGTCTCGAGTTTTGCAGAAATAGTTTGTGATAGGGAGGCTTGGATGGGGTTTGACGTGGCCGCGGGAAAGATACCAAGCACCTAAGCGCCTTCATTCCTTGTATGTTCACCCGTGCTTCCAGGTTCAAGCTGTAAATGACCTTTGGTGTGACTGTGAGCGATGTATTGCGTTTGAGCGGGGGTTTGGAGCACCACGGAATACAGGAGATTGGTTCATGGTATTGGTTAATATGACAAGATGGGTGGGTAGATAGTTTGATTTTTTGTCGTGTTGGTTGCGATATGCTTTTGTTCGGCTGACATGCATATGCATGCCCAAATGTTGAGGGAGTGACCGTTTTTACCGCACCTGCATGCATGAACTGATGGTCACATGCTCTTAAGGCACTTTATAGGTTGGAATCAACTGTCCGGCAGCTGATTAATTGAGATAGCCCGCAGTTTTGAAGCATTGTGGTGCGGCTTATTACCATATTGTTCAGTGCATGGAAGTTTCTCGAAGCTTCCCGAAAAGACAAACTATGAAGCCTTTGGCGGTTGCATTGGCTCGCCTCTGTATTTGCGCTTGGGAGAGACAAATTGCGGTTGAAATGGGTTGTGGACGAGAAGTGCCGACGTATAACCAAACGAATGGGTTGAGCCGTGTACAATTCTCCTGCTAGCAGACTTCGATTACGTGGCTTTAAGAAGGAAACACTTAAGCGCCGTTAGTGCGTAAGGCTGTGTGTGGCCGCATAAGTGGTCGACGCCGTTGACAGGGGCGCAACGACTCTGCGCATGCCTGAGTGAAGAACACTATCAGGCCATGTTGTGTATGTCGTGTCGTTGCATGCGCATCTCCTTGCTAGCCACTACATTACAGCAACTAAAGACTGGACGAAACGTGAAATGTTGACAATACATTTTGTAGAGCACGAAAGCTTGAGTTATGACTTACTGGTCGCCGAGGGCCACTAAGCAGCGGATATGTGTGCCTCCTTAGTAATGTGTCTTAGGGTTAAATTGAACCGATGATCGATCTGGATGACAGATCACGATACGTAGTGTCTAATGCCAAGGCGGAATTTTTACCCATGAGCACATGTGCTGGTGTTTGTAGGCAGTGATCTTTCCTAGCTCAAGAGGCCGCAGATAGTGACTTTTTAGAATGGACCCGAGACTTTGGTACATGCCGTGCTCTCAATAAAGCGGCATGGGAAATTCTGGGGCCATGGTGCCCACGCACCTTTCGCAAACCCAGGGGAGTGCTCAGTTACCAACGTGGTGGAAGTAAGAATCACTTATATATCCCGAATTAATCAGCAACATCCCTGAAACTGTTCATTGGACCATTTAGCCACATCCAACCATGCTGACGTTCCGTCCCGGTACGAATACAGCTCGCTTGGTATTGGGCTTCTTGCGCAGCAACAAGGCCCGTTCAGAGTGGCGCCCGATGACATTGAACATACATTTGCCTAAGAAAAAATGACTAGAGGAAACCAAGGATGGTTAGCTTGAGCCTTTGACTTCTAGCTCGTTGCGTTGCAGAATCGGGTAAGCCCTTCCGCAAATCATTTTCAACCGCGACGATTCGTCAGATTGGTGAGTACACAACCCTGAAGGAAACATATCAAGCGCAGGGATCCTTCGAGCTGTCGCCTTGTCATACAGCTGTTCGGCCGTATTGGCGCGGATATGGTGCATTAGGCCGGAGTTGTGCGCAGGTAAGTTTCGGCTATCTTTGAAAGAAGGTCAGGATGTTCGCTGCGCATACTAGGTCATCCCAGTTAGAAAGCACAGTAGAAGTGGGTATCGAGGTAGCCTGACGTACCTAGGGTCAGATACCTATGTGGACCTAAGACTTGGACAGAGCCCATCAAAAAAGGCCAGAGGATTCGAGAGTCCATGAAAATTACCATAAACAGCTCCATATCCTATGCATATCAAGTTCATGTGAGTGCGCGAGATAACGGGGTTTCATTCGCTCCAGCGACAAGCAGGAGTGAGTGATTACGAGGGAAATTGCACCCGCCCATCTCCAGAACTGTAGAAAGTGGCGCATCACAAAGACACCTAGCGGCCTTGCCTCGGTTATTACCCGAAAGATCGTCCGTAGTGGCTTGTAAGAGGCTAGAAGTTCTGGCTGAGGTGTCGTTCGATCTGACTTGACCCTCTTCCTCGCGGATATTGAATGGCTCGCACCATATGCCGTTGTCGCATTAACACAGGCATCACTTTCGAGCCATGTGATTCTCAACGGGAGAATGCGAGGCTCGGCCCGTTGGGGAGTGAGGCGTGGCTTTGTGTGAAGCAAGACATGAGAGAATTCACTACGTAAAGCTAGAGCTTTGGCTTCACCTTCCAGCATCAGTGAGTAGCCCCTTCCTGTTCGGTACCCGCCATTATGCGCCGGCCTAAGGTTCTTCGCACGCTGGCAGTATCGTGAGCAAGACGCCTCAGTCAGTGATTGTTCTGCTGAAGCGCGATTGGTCACACGCTATCGTGACGATGTGAAGTGGGGTAAAAGCACATATTCAATCATCTATAATTTCATTGCAGCTATTTTCAAAGCAAAAATGTAGTGAATTGGATATGTGGACAATGTGCTTCGGCTCCGCCAAAACCAAAAGTAAACTTCAAACTTCCTCCCAGGACTGACCATGATATCTCAGTCCGTCTTAATGAGCCCGCGGAGATGAATTGATATTGCGCGTAGTGTACTTTCAACGGCGGCGGGGTGCGCACTGGTATGCTAGTTAGTGGGTTGCGGAATCATGGAACAAAGAGTGGCTGACCAAACAATGGGTGCACAACTTGCCGTTCTGATCAACCCAAACATTTTGGGGGTGACCCTCCTCTTGATAGTTGGGGCAAGTATAATTAAGGTAGCTGCCACCTGTTGCGCCGGTAGGGCTGTGACCGGTAGGTTGTTGTTGGTTACGGTTTTGTGATGTAGACATGGTGATGCGCTTCGAGCAGGGAAGATTCGGAGAAAATGTTCAAGTCTTAAGAGAGTAGGAGATATTAAAGTGGATCCTAAAGTAAACTGCTAATCGGTAGCAATTTCTTCGTATAGAAGATAGTGTGTGCACTTTATACTCGCACAAGATACCTACCTTCCGTCTTCGCAGCTCCCAGCTCCATGCAGTTTCCGCGCCTCAATCAATGGTCATTAGACGACAGTGACTAGGCAAACTCGCCCCTATCGAAAACAGTCACATTGCATTGATGTTCGTTCGGGCCCGGTAAGAGGCCATTAGGCAGTCTTGTAAGAGCAGCGAATACGCCACACGGCACGAACGCCTCATGAAAACGGAGCGTCGGAAGGAGACTTCCTAACCGTGCCTCCGCCACGCGAGCCTGAAAACCTCAGAGCCTCCCCTACACTATCTTTCAGGAAATATCACGCGATGCTGAGGTTCAGAATTTGGCTGGGTTGCTCCGAGCCAATCCCTTCGGTGATCGTCGCAAGGAACTATGACATACCTGTGGCGACCTCGCACAGCCTGAGGCATCAAATAAGAACAATGTCGCATCAGCCTTGCGATACAGCTCTTCCATTTCCTGTTACGAGCATGACTTGTATGTCTCAGACTAGTCTCCGAGGTATAGCCTGCGTGCCGCTCGAGGTGACGCTAGAAGTGAGTAGCACTCCTCCGATGAGAGCCGAAGTATCCATATGAACTGCTGATCAATATCTTCAAGTAGTTTAATGTAGCACAATCCATCGCAGTATGTCTCCGTCGTCTGCATTCGAAGCCAGTACGCCCCGCAGACATAAGAAGGCTCAGAAAGCAACACACTAATCACCGCTTCGAACACGAACACGGCTCAGTACCTAAGAAAGGGTGAATAGGCAACACCGTAGCCTCAGAGTAGAATCTCGACTTTCTGTTCATTGAGAGCTCGGGTAACCTCCATATCGAGAACCATAGGTCGTCGAAGTTATTCATCCCTGTCTTAAAGTCTGGAAGCAGTCGGGGACCCTATGTATTCACAGTACGCAGTCCTCGCTGAGCCACAAGACCTAGAGATATTAAGACAGGGGGGGTTGGTATTAAGAAAGGACACCAAGTAGACAGACGATCATTACGTTTCCTTGACGTGTAATATGGGCCTTTCGAAGATCCTCCTCCTACCATGCCGCACACGTCGTCCTGAACTGACTCGCCATTTCAGAAATCGCCTTCACCAGCCTTCCACGATCGCACAGTCGCTATCCTCGCCATCGATAAATGCGTCGCTGTGACTCGAGGTAGTAGAACAGGCAGAAGGATACAAGGAATGAACAGAGGACGAACAAATGAAATGCGTGTATCGTCATCTGTTCAAACTCCGGTCATGTCTCTTGCAATCAGAGGCCTGTAGTACCGCCAATCAGTCCTCCAGTATTGCGCCCCCGTACTCGTCGGCATCATGGAACACCTCTCCGCCCTCGCTCTCCTCCATAACCACACCACCACCTTCCTCCAATACCCCACTAGCCCTCCAGGCAGCAATCGTCTCAGTATTCAGCCTCTTCAACCCTTCCACCACACCCCCAACATCCTGTCCACCAACTCTAACCTGACACCTATACACATTCTTGTCGCCTAGTACATTCTCTTGCTCATCGGTAATCCGGACGTACTCGACGCCCTTTTCGACAGCGAGGTGACCTAGACGTTCTTTCGGATGTAGACAGTCTACAGAGTCACGGAGGATACGATCGAGGGCAGAGAATATACCCAGGCGACGGAAGAATGCTTCGCAGGCAGGGATGTCGCCGTGGGAGTCGACATAGATGGCGCCCATGATACTCTCTACGATATCCGAGAGGAACTTTGGTGGGTCGGTGAGAGAGAGGACATGCCATGGGTACCTCGCATCTTTCGCTAGTGCAGCGGCGATCTGTGTTCGGGCGTCTGCGTGTTGAGCCAAAGCGACATCTCGGGAAGCGATTAGTTGAGGGCTACTGGATCTGAGGAACTGCCATAGAGTTCTCAGGTGTGTTTCCGGCTGGAGGGTTGCTTTGTTGGTCAAGACTTCAGGTACTTCCGTCTCGAGCATGCTGTAGGTGAGGAAGGAGGCATTGACCATTGCTGTCCTGACTGCGTGCATCTGGCGATGTGATATCTTCGGCTTGTGAGCGTAGAGTCTCCTCGAAACGATGTAGTCTAGTACCGCATCTCCCAGGAATTCCAGTCGCTCGTAGGAACAGTGGACGTTGATCCCGATAAATGATGCGTGGGTGAGTGCTTCAAGTAACAACGCCTTCTTGGTAAACGTGTGTCCTATGAGTTCCTCTACGACATCAAGGTTCATGATGGTGCACTGAGTGGGCGCAATATCGTGAAGGATACGATTTGCGTCTGGGATAGGCGTCCAGTTCTCGAGTGGTAGCAGCGTCTGGACGCATATGAATGCTTTCGGGAAACCACCAATTACGTACGATGCGCCAATGAGTGACTCAATGATATCGGCGACCAGTTTTGATGACTTCTGTAACTTTACTGGTGGTGGTTTGTCGGCGAGGGTCTGTTCAACGTATCTGGGTTTCCATTTCGCGCCGGTGAAGCCTAAGTTTAAGGTACGAAGTCAGTGTATGTCTTACAAATAATTTGTACACAGAAATTTGCTTACGCTTGGTGATAATGAACTGGTCAATGCCAGCAGCCAGGTTGGCTCGAGCCAAGAATCCATTACTGATAATCCTTCCTTTCTTTCCAGTAAGGAAGCTTTCTGACTGAATAAGATTGTCAGCCATCAGATGCAGTGAAGCGATGAACTTCAAAATACAGTCCCCTAGAAACTCAAGCCGCTGGTAATTATTCTCATCGTCAGCTGAGGACGCAGTGAGTGCCGTTTCTATGATTGGTAGGTTTGACCCCTCGAATGAAAGCGGCTTGAGGTGCGTGGTCCGGAGTATGTCCGCAACCATGCATACTTCGAACCTATGCAGAATCGACGGTAGAAGAAGCGCAAGGATAGAGTATGGCGTGGGGAGGTTGTCTACTATGCATTGCGAAGCGGGGAGAGTCTCGACTCTGGTATACGCATCGTTTTCGTTCGTGATCCCGTAGACTGGATGTAAGAAGTCTTTGCGCTTGGGAAGCCGAACAGCATAAACCTGTGCCTCTCTCAATCCTGGTGATACTTGGTTTTGTGGTACGCGGAGGGCCTTCGGCATATATTTTCGCAAGTCCCCTTGCTGTGTAATAATTCCCCAGTTGGCTGCATCATGGTCACCTTGCGTAAGAATCTCTGAGACTGAACGATAGCCGGTGTTCGATGCATCCCATTCGCGAAGTTGAGCGATGTTCATGATGCAGCCCAGCGGATCGCAAGGAGCGAGCAACCACAAGAAGTCGTCCTTATCTTTGGCGACATGACCTGGCAGAACCGACTGCAGAATTCTGCAGGTGATTGAGCGCAGTATTTGGATCTCATCGTCAGAAAGATTTGTACCTGGTAGCAATGAATACTCCACTGTATATCGCATGGTCTTGTTCCAATACAGTAGCGTTTCTGGCATTGCAGCCATGGAAATCGGTGTCAGCAGTACCATGCGTATTGGCCCTTCTCCAGGAGCGCTCACCTCAAGTAAGGTACGAAACCACACATGAGGATTGTCTTGGTAGTGTTGGGCAACCATCGGCCAGGGATCGAGAGTCGGCGACACCGGTACGAAAGACGGCCGGTTATCCGGGATCTGAAATTGTGAGGCCTGATTATCCGCTTCTTCTCGTGCAGGAAGCAAATTCTCGTTTACTAGACCCGCAAGATGGAGAGACTTGTACGCTTCAAAAGCAACATCTTTTTGCGCCATTCGTTCCGTCCTCCAGCTCTCTAGACTCTTAGCAGTTCTCACTGTAGGGTCCACAGATATCGGAAGCATGACCTTGGCGGTGGTTAACCCAGAGGCTGTCTTTATGAACTCGAATTGGGGTCGTGTGTTGATGTAAGCACCGGAGCCGAGGAGGGCGCAAAAGTGGTGGAGATGCTGCGAAGCGTTGTCGAGAGTTAATAGAGCACTAGTTGTAGTCAGTAGGTAATTTGCCGACTTCACTTTGCTTCCAGTGATTAGGCGCGCAAGCAAACGACAGCCATGTTGGTCACTTACCCAGTACTAAGAACTCTGAAGTGACGCTGTCCGTCTTCGTCAATCTCTTCCCTCTCCTCAGCCGCCTTAGCATGACGTAAATCATTCTCGTAGGCCTCTCTCATCTGGGCCTCGAGAGATTGCCAGGACTCCGGGGATCGTGCAGCTTCAGTATCGGGAGTGAATATGAAGTACTTCGATTGTTGCTTTCTCGCTCGGCCACGTCGCTGTATGAAACTCTTCAAATTCGTGGGTCGCTCAAAGCAGACGACGAGATGGCAGCTCGAGACGTCGATCCCTTCCTCGAGGACACTCGTCGCAAGTATGAGGTTCAAATTGCCAGCTCGGAATTCTTCGAGTGTGCTTTGCTGATTCCGAGGCTCGGCAAAACTGGATATGTTTGATTTGCGCTTATCAAACTGCGACGACCCAAGGAAGGTGCCTATCCGAAGCAAATCTCTCGTTCGTGGGTGGACTGACAGTATCTCTGCAAGCGCCGCGACCCAGACGCGCTGTTCGATGAATACGAGACCTGTGAATCCTGGATTATCCGTGGCTTCAGCGACTAAAGTGTTGACGAGAATCTCTACCTTGCGCGAAATATTGGCAAGAATGTCCGACGGAGAGTGTGAAGTGTTAGGGAAAGGAAGTCGTCTCAGGATGTTCAAGAGGTGTAGCTTTTCGTCACCAGACCAGTCGAGCAGTTGCTGATCGGAAACGCGGGTCGTCTTCTCAAATTGTGCTATACATTGCTGAAGAAACCACTCCGTAGCTGATGTCCCTAGCTCTTCCGCCATAGCCTCTGCTTTAGACACAAGCGTTTTCAGTTGTTTGTTACAGTATGTTTTTTGGCTGACCCAAAGTTTCTGTAACTGCTTAGAGACGTCGTAGCCACTCTGTTGTTGCTTCAAGAGTTTAATTACATCCGGGTCCGTCATGAGATCGTAAGAGATGTATGCTTGCTTGAGTGCAAGGAGTAAATGGGAGCGTTCATTGTCGGGAAGCTCTGATGGATAGTCTATCTGAAAAAGTTCGGGCCTGTGCACATGCCGGACTAATTCTGAGTGATGCAACTTTGGTGTTTTCACGGTAGCAGACAGATTCTGTTCGATTTGCCTGCACATGTCAGATCAATGTTTCTAAGCTCCGAAAGGCCTCCAGATCTATCAGAGGAGAGAGTGAAATTCTTCGCGACACCTTCAGTCAACTGGAGGTCTCCTTTGAGGACTCTACACAGAAACTGCAGGCGGAAAAATCGGGGTGTCGATGAATCGACCGCAAAGCGGCGGAGCTTGAGACGACACTTGCTTACTGTAAATCTTGCGTAGTAGCTTTCGCTTTCATCACAGGACTGGCGCTCAATCCGAGAATCTTTGGCAACTCGCTGCAGCCAGTTTCAACTTGAGGCATGTAGAAGTCTGACATGATCCGATGAGCAGCATGCTTGAGCGTGCAATGATGCGCTGAAAGAAACGTTAGCCCGATCACCCTCACACAAGCCAGGTACTCTGACCTTCATCAAATATAAGCAAAGCCAGCTTGCTCATCTTGAAAAACCCATGGGTAAGAGCATCAAGCAGCACCTGATGTGTCGACAAAACAATACGGACGTTGTGCAACACAGCATCCCAATCGCTCTGCTTCGTCCACAGATTGATATCGTTCCTTCCGCAGAGAATCTGGTAGCCAAAACCAGGCAAGTTGGACTGGAACACTTCATATTGCTGCTCACAGAGTGCGACGGTGGGTGCGAGAAACCATACAAGCTTTTGAATGATGAGAAGTCTAGCGTATAAGCCTTGCAGCAGGTATGCGCACCTTGTGGGGATGGCACGTCTCCAATTCCGCTCTTGTTCGTTCGATAGCTCTGCAGACTCGTCAAACCAGCGTTATACACAGTTTCATTGATGAATACTTGCATGTGCGTCTTGCCAGAGCCCGTGTCCATGACCACGATGATGTTGGACTTCATGCTTTCCTCGACCATTTCAGCCTGGTAGCTTCGTAGTCTGAAAGGTTCATTTTGCGACGCTGCGATGACGGTAGCCCCAGGACTAGATCCCTCTGGAGAATACATTACTATATCAGAAGGCTGTGTGTGATGGAGTCGTGAGCGTTTCGTTGCTGAGCGAATCTCAAGGGCGGTAATCGGGCTTGGCGCTAGCCTGACTGTGCGGCATCACACAAGCAGAAGGGCTGACGCACGTCGAGAGATGAAAATCAAAGCGCACGAGTAAGAATTTGACAAGTTGGCTGTATTGGGAGATTGAGGGCATCATGTTCGTAAATGCTACATAACTCGTTCTCACGGTCCTGACTTTCCATACGCCCCTAGCTTCTTCTCTATCATGGCTCGGGGCTGGCAGAGGCGGTGGTATCCCCATATGCATTTTCTACAGGTTCGTCAGGTAATCCTCGACCTCCGACGGGCTCAGCTTCCTGAAGCGTGGCCCTACGGCTCCCTCGACACCCTCGACACCCAGCAGCCTCTCCTCGGGCGGTCCGACAATGCCGATCTCGACTGTCTCGCCGTTCATCTCTCCTTCTATCGTCTCCTTGAGGGTGAGGAGAGCGATATGGATTGCGTCCTCAAGCTCCAGACCCTCGGTGTACCGCTTCTCCAGGAAAGTCTTAGCGCTCGTCGCACTCTTGCCTATCGCAGTCGCCTTCCAGGGGAAATAGCTGCCGCTAGGATCGACCTGGTAGAGGCTGGGTCCGCCCTTGAGGATGCCGCCAGTCTTGCCGCTAACCTTCTCCTTCTCCTCGCTCGTTTGCGCATCGCTCTTGCCCTCCGCCTCTGGCTCAATACCGTCGTCCCACCCTGCAATGAGCAGACTAACACCGTACGGTCTGACACCACCAGACTGTGTAGCCTCCTGCATCACTCGCGCGACATCCTGGACTAATATCCTCGTGGGCGGGTACTCGTTGTAGACGCGCTTGTAGCCGGTATGTGAGACCTTGCGGGCCTTGTCAACGAGGACGCGGTAGTCGGGGCCCATTCCTGAGTAGACCATGCCGATGTTGGGCGTTATGAGGCTGATCTTGGACGATGATTGCGAGTCGATGAGCGGGGATGATGACTTTTTCTCGGTCGCGAGGACGATGCCATTGGTAGCTGTGTGCACTTGTCAGAGGTTTTCTATGCCCGTAGCGGGCGACGACATACCCTTGATTCCTAGTGAGGTCACACCCTGGTTGACGGCGTTCAGGGCATACTCTATTGACATGTCAGACACGAACCGCCATACGGATCACGAGACCGCCAATTCCCCAGGAGCACATACCAATCTGCACCAGCTTGCCGCTGTACAATTATCAGCAAACATATCACATACGACCGCTATGGCAGTGTTTACCTGGGCGAGAAAGTGGTGAGCGAGAACGAGTATCTGTCGGCCATAGCGACTGCGACTGTACGGGAGTATCAGGAGGATATGAAGGGGAAGATTGCGAAGCCGAATTGTCGACGAGAGGTTCGGCGGGGTGTTAGACGGACGCGAGTACTGAAGGCGATCTGAGCTAGAGCTCCAGGCTCCCCAGAGCTGCGTTGCCAGAGCGCCAAGCCACCGGCGTTCGGCGCAACCCTGCTTCCGGCTGCTGCTCGGAACCTGCGAATCTGCGAATTCCTTGACCTTCCAGAACAGCGCCATTTTCGTTCACCACTACCTCTACCATATCCTGCCACCGTGGCCCCTGCATCACACGGCAAAACGAGGCTGTGTCGGAACATGGTCCGGACTACCGAGAGTCATAAGTTGGCGCATGTCTCCCCCGCGGCTTCCTGGTTGATCACATCATCTGTCGTCTTCGTGCCCATGCTTCTTTCTTGGTAAGAGCCGCATTAACCCACGTCAAGCTCGCGTTTGTACAGCTTCACTTCCTACTCTTCTTTCTCTCCGCAACATGTCTTCGTCGTCGGGTTTTCAGTCTATGCCAGGCTGGTACTGGCCAGACGACGTACCAAAGAACGAGCCTCCGGATGCGACATCCTCATCTGCAGGTACACCGTCGCAGCCACACCCCTCAGGCACATCATCTACGGGCGGCACCCAGTCCAGACGCACTCACTGGCCACCTAGGCAATGCAGGATCTGTCTCGAGACTGTTCAGCCCACATTCAATGTACCATCGCAGAGCCTCCCTAGCTTCTTGCAGTCCTCCAACGTTGTCTACGAAGACGAGAGTGGCCGTTTGATCAGACCATGTCTCTGCAAGGGCTCATCAAAGCATGTTCATGAAGCTTGTCTGCAGGCCTGGCGTCATGCAGACCCGAGCTACGGGCGCAGGAACTACTGGCAATGTCCTACCTGTGGCTTCAAGTACCGACTTGCGCGTCTGGGTGCTGGACGATTTATTGGTAGTGTTGGTAAGTCATACCCTCGGTCTCAAATCACGAAGACGGAGATGCTAATGGGGACTGCAGGTGCTCAGATTGCGTTGACAGCCATCATCTTGTTGTCTGTCATCTTCGTTCTTGGATTCGTTGCTGATCCTATCATTAACTTGTATCTTGACCCATGGAGTTACCTCACGCCATGGTCTGGTTTATCGGGATCCGACTACTCTTACCACTACGAGGACGAGTCATCTACATGGTACGAGCACTTTGCGAAGGGCTTCGCCAGCATGGGTGTACTAGGCTTCTTGAAAGTCATTGTAGCCAGCCCGCTGTCCTACTTCCGGTTCGGAGGCGGGCGCACTCGAAACAACACTGGGCGCGATCGGTATGAACAGGTCAGCTGGTTCATCATTGTGATTGGAGTTGGCACATTCTTAGCGGTACGTATTGAAGCTTGCAATATGGCTCAAAGATTTTTCTAACGATGAACAGGCTATCTACAAAGGTGTCCGTGTTTGGAGTCGCCGAGCGCTCGAGAAAGCTGGCGAACGCGTCATGGATGTCCAAGGTGACGACGACGACCAAGACGATTAGCTACGACTGCAATGCATTCATACGATACATTGAGCTTCGAGCCAGTTGCAATCGTTCAATGCTACAACATGCACGTCACTGAAGCCACGCACATTCTTAAATTGCCACAAGTTATTCCCCAATACTGTGTCGATTAGTCTACGTGCGAAGATCAAAACAGCCCGCGATATTCATTTCGGCATCGTACGTCTTGTGCAGCCGGCTTCTTGGAACGTGGCGCTACCACCTTTGGCACTATCTTTGTTCGCTCTAGCCTGCTCCTGGAGCATCTCTTCATGGCCTGAATGACAATGAGCCTTTGGCATATTCCAACCGGCACCGTCAGTAGTCATGTCGGATGCTGTTATCATTTCGATCCTTTCTCAGTGAAACTGGGCCTGTACAGCCCCATACCTCACCCCGTCCACTTTGAGCTCAAACACCAACCCTGCACTCTTGATGCGCATATCCAGCGTAAAATCCAAATTGTCAAACTCCACGCCCTTGGTCGTCGTCAACCTCGTGAAAAGCGTCTTCGGCACCGTGTTCAGATCGGTAGCGAGAGTGCACACATTGATGAGGCCCTTCTTGAACGAGTTTGGAGCGGTATCGCTGTCACAGGCAATGAGATCGTCTTCGACAATAAGGGATTGGCCGGGACGAAAATTGCGCGTGTAGTGGAAGGATATGGGTGTAGATTCTGAAACTTGTGCGCCCTGGGTGGCCATGTCAGCAATGCTTTGGGTCAAGTATGGGGAGAGAAGCAATATACATACCTTTGCGATGTGCCATTGCATTCGATCAGACACCATCCAGCGCTCCCAGAGTGGACTCCAGTATCGATCTGATATCGGGTGCTTTGCTTCGTCGAACACGGTCGCATAGCTCGTTCCGTAGTGCCATCGAGACCGTCTGCTGATGACCATATTGCCCTCCAGACCTCTCAGCACCGCGCCTCGTACCACTGCCGTCCAGGCGTGTATGGGGTGGTATATCTCGATCGATTGCGGCGCACCCAAGGCTGCAGCGTGCGTAGGCCTTTCAGTATATGGCGGAGGTGGGGCGCTGTTGAAGTGTGACTTCATCCGCCCGTACAGGTAATTGCTCTGTCCGAAACCACCAACAAGGATGATGCCGCACACCAACCCTCCTTTTGCTCTTATGCTGTGTACCTGTCCCTCGACCAGACGGATGACCTCTTGAACCACTGGATCAAAAAGCTCTTTGACCTGCTCAGCGCTCATAAGCAAGAACCCAGAGTCTAGCCCTGCTTCCTCGTCGTCCGGCAAGCCTGGGAAAGGGATGTTGACCTCGCTGTGTTCCTCCTCATTGAAGTTGCGTTTCACGAACTCTTCGAAATACTTCAAGCCCATATTCCACGTCTTTGTCTTCTTCTCGCGCATCCAATTGTATCGCTCGGTTCCGACGCGCTTCTTGACGTGGTCTTCGAAGCGGTAGTTGATGAATGTCGAGCCGCAGAGGCCGCCGGTACCGACTGCTGACTCTTCGACGCGAAGCGGGGCGAGCTGGGTGATCTTGTAGGCTATCAGGTCGACAGTGCCACCGCCGGCATCACAAACGATGAAGTTTTCCCCGATCTGCAGATGGTTCGGCTGTATAGCCTTGAGCGTATACACAGCCGCAGCTTCAGGCTCCGAGATAAGCTTCAGCTCAGTCCGATTGCCCATGCCAGCCTTCTCCGCAGCTTTGAGCGTCGCATCTTTCGCCGAGTCCGACCACATAGCAGGCACTGTCAGGACGAACTGGACTTTCGTCATGCCCATGAACGTCTCGCCGTACCTCTTTGTCAGCGTCTCCATGGTATGCTTATAAATCTGCGACAGGTAGTCTGAGACAGCCTCCATGACCGTCTTCTCGAACTTGCGAAGCTGGGCGGCAGTCTCCAATGGGGATACGAAGTGTGGCAGCTTCTGGTTCCGGTCGAGGAAGAGCTTTATACACCGCAGACGCGTCTCTTCTGGCTTGAACTGGAAGCCCCATTTTGTTTTCTGCGCGGGCTTTGCGGCCGACTCGAGCGAGGAGGTAGAGCCGTTGCGGGGAGGAAGTTCACTGTAGCCGATCTCGGTGGGCACCTTGTCGGACGTGATACCTAGAAACGTTGGTGAGCTTTGTGAGGGGCGGGATGCTGAGGGGCTAGGGGAGCGTACCGTTCCCGCCGGGCCATGTCTTGATGATGTCGATGTCGTCAGGGGTCGCACTGTACACGGCAGCCACACCTACTCCATTAGCAGTGCACGTGTCAAGCACAAATATTGCTACCAACCGCTGTATGTGGTCCCGAAATCGACACCGACGATCAACCTGTCCTGGAGAGCAGTGCTGGCTGGCGGCGCGTTACCCATACCAGTCGCAATGCTAGCCTTGTCGCCTTCATTGAAGGCATGCGTCATCGAAATGGCTACCCCAGGTGAGAGGCATTGGAGCGTTCAGGCACCTGGAAGTGAAGCCTGGCGTGCGGTGGGACCTTGTACAAAAGGCGTGCAGCTGCAGGGTTGATGATCGCCGGCCGCGCGAGGCTGCTGCATCTGGCCTCGCAAACGATTCTGTCATCCCTCATGAAGCCAACCGGGGAGCAAAGTTGTATTCAAAGAGGTTTACAGCTTGTTCGAGGTGGTGTGAGCTCTACTGCCATGTCCTTTCCGAAGTGCGACCCTGAACTCGGAACGCTCGGCCTCCGCCATGACGGGCGACAGAAAGAGCTCTGGTGAGCTTCAATTGTAGCTTTGCGAGCGCCGTATTAACATGTTCAGACATCCCCAGCCGCCTCGGTGTCAAGCGCGGCGCAAAGCTCATCTCCAAGTCATCGAAGCCTTCCTCGAGTATTATCGTTACCCCACCGAAAGCCGCGGTTGTGGAGCTGGACGACTTGAGGCTCCGCCTACATGCCGCTGAGAAAGAGTCGCAGGAGAGGCTCCAGCAGCTCCTATCACTAAAGTCGAGCGTCTCGTCGCTCACACGGGCCGATTCACAAATCACCGACAGCGAGCTTACCGACTCCTTTTCCCAACTGGCAAACCGAATCCGAGAGTGGACAATCTCAAACTTCAGACGCACAAAGTTGAACCTCAACAATCTCCCCAAAGAGACCGTGGAAGCCCTCGCCTCGATAACTCCCGACTACGAGCGTGCTGCTGCTACAGACCGGCTCGGGCTATACCAAGCTATCGTCTCGAGCGCCGTGACGCAAATCCTTCAGGAGCCTCTCGTCGTCGGACTGCCAAATACCGGTCCTCTAGTGGTGGTCAGGCAATGCGCCCAAGTCATCCAAGGTAGTAAACCAGGATCTGAGTATCACGAATGGAGACGCGTTACAATACGAGCGATAGAGAAGGGCGAGGAAATACATGACCTACTACTTAAAGGAAGAGACGATGCGCTACACCGTCTGGCTGCACACGTCGGATATCTGTTATTCACACTAATATCTGAAAATCTCACTTCCGGCGCTCAGTCAACGCTCCTAAGCATTCTGAACACTGCAGCGGATCTGCAGCGTACACTTGCACTCCAGAAAGCACGCTATCAGACCCTCTTCTTCAATGGCCGCGAAGACAACACATTTAGCTTTGATGACCGGAGGATGGAATCCGTCAATGACATGGATGACGGCATGGACGAAGATGGCGACACACTGGCAGAGCGAGTGCTCCTGTTCTGCGTCTTCCCATGTCTGGAGAAATACGGCGATGAATGGGGCGGGCATCTAGAGACGAGCAATATCCTTCTCAAGGCGAGGGTGTGTTGTGGCTTTGGGTAGAACGAGGCCTGTATAGCTTCATGGCCTGGATATCAACATCTGCCAACTCCGAAGAAACTCGAAGACATAAGCTCAAGACATAGTTACAGAGATAGCCGTCGCTCCACCACTCCTCCCACTCTTCTTTCTTCACCAAACAAACACGCCCAGCATAACCCCTACTTGAATACCGGCTTCCACACCTCAACTTCAACCTTCCTGCCCTGTTCGTCCACCATTATGAACGCGCCGCCTTGCGTCAGCCGCCTAAGCACACTCAAGATGCTGTGGGATTCATCCTCGAATGGTATCATGACTTTTAGGCGGAAGGCGAGTGGCATTATGTCTGCAGTTGAGGAGGGCTATGGGATATTGCTAGGTAGGGATGGGAAGGTGAATGGCGAGATACGTTTGGGAAGGGGGTGTAGAAGGGGCAGTCTGTGCTGTGGAATGTGGACGTATAGGTGTGCGGGCAGAGGGTGTGGGTTAGTTGGCGTTGGATACACATTTTGGGGGCTGCTTGTGCTGTTTGGGGATTAGGAAGATGGATGGTGGGAAGGGGGTATGAAGGATCAGAGAGCTTCGAAAGGGTCTTTGAAGCCTCGGAGCAGAAGTGGGGCTGTGACTGGGTATATTAACACTTTGATGGGTGAGACTTCGTGCCTCGTCTTTCTGTTTAGAAAGTAGAATCAAGTTTTGAATCACTTGAAGATGGGCTTCCAGGCCTTACCGTACTGCGAACCTGGAATCTGGCGAAGTGAAGTCTGAGCTTTCACGAGTTTCAACAAAGAATTCAATCGTGCTTAGGCTCGAACAGATACAAGGGGGTGACATGAACGGACTGCTAGTACGCACAGTGCAGGTGGGGTGGAAAGCCATCGAAACCTGTTACAAATACAGTGTATTTTACACCCAAATTAAGACAAAAGGGGGTGTTACATCAAAAGTGGGTATGGCCACCTCGAGCCTTGAGGACAGCCTGGAACCTGTTGTTCATGTTCATGCTCAAGCAGTATTTCTGGATATCCTGAAGCCGAATCTTCTCCCACTCCTCCTTAATCACTTGGATCAGCTCTTTCTTTGTCCTTGGGAATCTCTTCTGTACCTGTGATTTGAGCAGCCTCCACACGGTCTCAATAGGGTTGAGATCAGGTGAATTGGCTGGCCACCAAAGCAGCCGGATAGCTCTCTTGTGCAGAGCGTTCTTTGTGGCATGAGCTGTGTGGGATGAGGATCCATCTTGCATGAGGAGAGCATTGGATATATCCACACAAAAGATCTCATGCTCCTGCTTGAAGGCTTGAATCAGAGGTAGGATATGGAAGATATTTGAAGCTGAGTTGATATTCCCAATCAGCTCTCTGTCCCAGATTAAGAGTAGACCCTTTGAGCCATCTCCTCCAATGCAAGCCCAAACATGGATACTTGCATAGTCCTTGAACTTTGGGACACAACAAGAGGGAAGATACTTCTCTTCAGGCCTTCTTGTTACGTACAACTTCCCTCTCCCAATCCTAAAGGATGCTTCATCAGACCAGATTACTCTGTTCCAGACTAACTGGGGGTTATTAAAGCAGGTAATAGCCCACCACAGACGATTGTTGATATGCTTTGGGGTCAGAAGAGGCTTTTCTATTGCTACACGTTGATGATATCCTTCCTTGTCAAAAGCTTTTGTCAAGGTTCTTTCATCTACGTTGATTCCAAGCTCATGGGCAATCTCCCTGAATGGCTTAAGCTTTTGTTTCTGACAACACGTAGCATGAGAGACTAGTCGTTGTCTGATTGGTGTTGTGAGAATTTGAGATCTCTCACAAGGTTTGACAGGAGTGAGTTGAGGGTTGATGGCACATGATCTGACTGTTGTGTATGGGATACCCAGCTCATTTGAGATTTTTGAGTATTGCCAGCCAGCATTGTGACGGAGAGCATGGATTTTGGCTTGTTCTTGATAAGTGAGACGACGTTGCGGTGTCTTGATGTGAGACATGATGAGATAGATGATTTTTGAAACTTGAGGCATGCTCTGTCATGGCTAATTGGTGAAATATATACAGCTTTCTATTGGAGAAAAGAATCTTCCATCAGGTTCGATGGCCGCTGATCTGTGCTACACTAGCAGTCCGTTCATGCTACCCCCTTGTAAAAAGTACTCTTTGTAGACTCTTAGGACAAATCGGCAATCAAAACGTGACAGCGCTTGCGATGACAGCCGATCTCCCGCAGTGATGCAATCATAACGTTAACTCGCGACCCCATCCACCGCGTCTAGATCCGACCCTTTGTATTGCTTTCCTCCCGAAATCTCTTTGATTCGCCCAACACTTGCTTGCCTTCCAGTTTCTCTGACACAAATCTGCAACGTCGTTGAGGGTTCCGCACGTCATTTTGACGCGTCTCGCAAAGAGGTGGCTCACAACGTGACGTCAGACCTCTTGTCCTTTATGACACAATCTCTGAACCACAACGATGTCTTGTCTCACTCGAAGTCCCAATTCGCATGCAACCACTTGAATGCACATAAAATCGCAGACTAAGTCCAAAACAAAAACCAACAACGAATTTACAGCAACATGTTGACGAACAACTCCGAACTCCAGCTTAGCCAAGTTTTTGATGTCAAAGGCAAGGTCGCGCTTGTCACTGGTGGCGGCTCGGGTATAGGCTTGATGATCACACAAACGCTTGCTGTCAACGGCGCCAAGGTCTACATTGTGGGCCGAACCGAGGAGAAGCTTGAGAAGGTTGTCGAGGTACACGGACAGAACATTGCCGGGCAAATCATTCCCATTGTTGGAGATATATCGACGAAGGATGGCGTACAGTAAGTCAACCTCTTGTAGAAGTAAAGGCACAAGACTGACAATATAACAGGAAAATCTTGAAGGAGATTGAGTCCAAGGAGAAGTGCCTGTGCATCTTGGTTAACAATGCCGGTATTGCGCCAGAGAAGGAGGAGGTAAAGGGAGATCCCACAGAGTTCAGGGAAAAGATGTTCGACGGCATAAATGAGAAGGAGTGGCTCGATGTGTACCAGACCAACGTCGTCGGACCCTTCCTCATGAGCACCGCCTTCCTTCCTCTCCTCCAGAAGTCAACCGACTCGCACAAGGGCTACTCAGGCACCATCGTCAACATCTCTTCCATCTCAGGTCATATCCGCATCTCACAAGGCCACTTTGCCTACAACAGCAGCAAGGGTGCAACCGTCCACCTGAACAAGATGCTCGCTGCCGAGATCGCGAAGAATGGCATCAAGGTCCGCGTCAACTCAATCGCCCCGGGTGTCTTTCCCTCAGAGATGACTACGCAGGAGAGCAGGGACGACAACCAGAAGAGCGAAATGCCGAAGGAGCACAAGGGGGGTCTTCCAGCGCAGCGACCTGGCAAGGACCAAGACATAGCTGCCGCCATTCTGTTCGTTGTTGGCTGCCAGTACCTGAACGGTCAGACGATTACGGTCGACGGAGGGTATGAGATCCAGGTCGGTAACTGAGCGCGTGGCTGATCTTGCAGTGCTGTGGAGTTCCTTCTCCTTTGCTCTTCGATGAGCTTTACGATGTACGATAGCATTATTCGAAAGATGAATGGTGAACTGAAGCTTCCAACGACTATATCCTGGAACGTCATTCAGATCGAAACCAGGACACTTTTGCCATGCTTCACCTTATCATTAGAATGATCAAGCTAACGCCTAAAAGCTTGTCGCCGGAACGGCAGGGATTAAGTCGTAGCTGACCCCACTAATTTGGGCTTAGCGAGTGCTTAATTTCGGGAGGCGAGAGTGCCATTCCTGTCTCCACTAAGACGACCTCCACTAAGACGACCTCCGCTCAGCTATAGCGCATGCACAGCGCGATCTCCACCCTCAGAATCTATTTGAGGTGAGCGTTTTGTTGTAATGTGTCTCTAGCATCGCCAGCAGTGCACAGCATGGCGCCGAGCGCGCACCACAGCAAAACCCACTATCACGACAGATCAACACGATATCGCCACAAAACCTCGTGAAGATGCCGATTCCCCGGCCTAGTGACGCCGAAAGATCAATCTCCGGTGCTAGTCGGCCCTTTTCAGTAGCCCTATAACCATGCACCTGGCACAGAATGGCACGGGCATCGTATTGACATGCATCTAACGGTCGGTGCAGATGTAGCGCCGGGCTAACGTTCAGCCTCAGCGCCAGCCCTGGTGAATGGGTATGCCTGCTGTGTTCATTGGGTGCGGAGTCTAGCCCCTGTGTTATGGGCTATACGAGTGGGCTGTTATTAAAGAGCTGGACTGCCGTGCGCCGATAGTTCCATTTCTTACATCCTTCGTCTTCGCACTATCAAAGTTTTTGTCACCTGTCGCTCCTTTTGCATCAGTACACTCGCTTCTTATCAATCGCTTTAACAAACATATACCTAATCATAATGCGTGTCTCTACCTTCGCTCTCCTTTCGCTGGTGTCTGGCGCTCTCGCAGGAAACTGCGGTCCTCAAAACGGCAACGCCAAGTGTGCTCAGAACGAGTGCTGTATGTCTAACCAGATCAACTTTCTATGTCAAGGCTAACACCATCTTAGGCTCTCAGTACGGCTGGTGCGGAACTACCATCGACCACTGCGATGCCAAAACCTGCCTCTCCCCCTTCTCCGGTTCTTCTTCATCCTGCAAGCCCACCTCAACCACGTTCATGACCAGCGCCACCAAGCAGGCCACCTCCCCCGCGACAACCTTCCCCACCGCCGTCCCCGAGATTGATGTCTGCGGTCACGCCCAAGGTGGCGTAACTTGCCCCGGTGCGGGCGCAAACGGCTACTTCTACCGCTGCTGCTCTACTGCCGGCCACTGCGGCCCCAAGAACGATATTCAGGACCAGGCACTATACTGCGGCGACGGATGCCAGGCTGGCTTCGGAAAGTGCGATTCCGAGAAGGCTCCTCCGATTCCTACTGCGCAGCCCGGTGTCTCGGCCGAGGGTGAGACGTGCGGCCCGATTGTCAACATGAAGTGTGGATCAGGGCTATGCTGCTCTGGTAGCAACTTCTGCGGAAGCGGACCCGACTTCTGTGGTAAGGCGAATTGGTGCCAGAGCAAATGGGGAATGTGCACCTAAATTCAGGCAACGTCGGAGGAGTGTGCCATACTGCGGGGGGAGGGCAGTCTAGTAATGTGTAGTTGGACGGTGAGGTGTTGAAACGATGAGACGGGACGTCAAATAGATGGATGGAAGAGACGAAGGAAAGAGACTATTTTTAATAAGCACGCCCAACATGAATAAAGTTTAATGTTGGCGAATATGGCTCCTTGAGTATAGCGAAACAGATGTTTCCCATCTTCACGTACAACGATTGACAGGCCAAACAACAATCCATGCGAGGTCACATTTCCTCAACCGACCCTTCGTACACGACCCGCTCATCGAGAAACACAATAGTGAACCCACCAAGTGTCGCGCCTTTCCCAATCATGGCAAATCATGTAGCCCAAGAGAAACATGTCCATTTCGCAAACCAGCACTCCGAGTTTGCCTTCCGCGGCGGTAGCGTCCTCAAACCCAACCACATAACCCGCTACGAATACCGCTGGCCCCTCCACTACCCCATCCATGCGCTCCGCCCTCAGCCTCCAAAAGACCTTATCAAGCGTTCGCGTCCCCAAAGCCGCTGAGACTTCGGTCCGAATGGGGCCATCTACCTCAACATTACCCATTCGAGACTGCTAGCGCCGACGCAAACCGCGTTTGCTCAAAAGGTTCTATTCGAAAGTGAGCGGGATAAAGTGAGTGCGAATCCACTGGGCAGAGCGATGGCCCGAGTGAGCCAGTATCCTGGGAACACGTTGTTGCACAGTGGCAAGTTTGAGAAGAAGAAGGGGGTTTTTGTGTACCGTAGTGCGCCTTGCGGGTCTGTTGTTTTATTTAGCAAAGGATCTCAGGGGTAGTCGTACATTTGAATGAATGTCAACCCCTGATATCACTTCGTCATATGATTAACTTTGTCATGCTGACGACCCTTGTCATTGTGTTAGAGTCGAGATGCACTCACACATAACATAGAAAGATCAAGAGGACATAGAGGATAGATAACAACAGCGTCAAGGGATCAAGCCCTCGTCAGAGGCTTGCTATAACTGGCGCTCTCTCACTCTTGGCAAGCCTTGGCACCTCTCGGTAGAAGCCTCAGAGGGTGCAGAACGCTGAGAAACACGCTGAAGTGCTGTGCCCTGCCTCTACAGGTAGGCTATTCTTGTGAACGTACACTTCTCGGTGCTTCTGCTAAGCCAGACTCTCAAAATCCCTTGTCATCCGATCTACCCAGTTATCCTTATGGAATGTGTCACGGTTTGGAGTTTCTCTTGCCTCACGAGCAGTGACGCCTCACCTCTCATGAGACGACGCTGCCTTTACAGCACTAGCGCTGTTTACAGCCCACCACTACATATACTGTTCGTAGCTTCACACAATAGAACCTCAGTTCAATCCGTCATTTCTTCCCACATGCGCACTGTTCACGATCCGTGACAGAATGCTGTCACCCATAAAATGCTTTCACCCTTGACATGCATTTCGCAATTTATCACTTCTCAACATATATTAGCTTGTGATATGCTTGCGAAAGGGGTACCTAAGCATATCACGACCTCCGCAAAACGCGCTACAGTATGTGGTTAAGCGGAGCCACCAGCCCTCCGGCCAGTGCCGCCAGAGCAGGATAATCAGCCGGAGGCTCTGCCACGCAACGAACTTAATTCGGTTGGTGGTATGAACGCAGCATGGCAACCTTAGAGCCACCAGCTCTCCGGATTATGTAGCTGGAGTAGTATAAGTAGCCGGAGGCTCTGCTTCATGGAGCCTCTATCAAATTCATCTGGTTTTACACTAACGATCGCCCTCAGGGTCCGGCACCTTACACAGATGACTGGACCAAAGATGCATGATGAATAGAGTTTAATTGCTACTGAGCTATGGAGGGGAGTGAACTATCATTAGACAATGAAGGAGCGGGCGGGGTACGGGCCGAACTCGGACCGATGGAGACCGCGTGACAACACCAAGGGAATTGCATGACAACAGCTACGCTCACAGCGTACCGTGTCCGTGCGCGCAACGCGCATGTTCGCGCAATGCGCATGTATGTATGTATGTATGTATTCATTTAATGTCCCATATGAGTCTGAGACTATGGGAGGACAAGAGGGGCAGTAGCCCCTCTAGTATAGAGGTGGTAGTTCTCAAGAGGGTGTGATCTTTGAAAGTACAAGGAATGTTGAGGGTTATAACCCTAAGTGCAACTAACAAAGGAAAGGAAAACTGTTGCAAATACGCTCCACTCTCATAGCAGTGCCGGGCAATCCTTTGAAGCCCCGGAGCTAGGCAAACCTTTGGAGCTCCGGAGCCAGGAGAAACAATTGCGCGAGCAGGGTATATATACATAGGAACTTTAGGTTCATACAATGCAATGATCTATCTCCCGATTATTCCTAAGCTCCTTTTCATGCAACAGTTATGAGCCCGGCGCTTCAACGAACGTAGACACCCTTCTGCGCAAATTGAGAGCTGTGGAATTGAAGCTCAGTAGCTATTTCCCTCCCCCACAATTGCCACGATTGCCACGATGAGCAAAGCAATGCTCCCAACCGGACAATACGTGCTCAAGGAGCATTTGTTGCGTGAAAAGGAGCTCAGGAATAATCGGGAGGTAGATCATTGTATTGTATGAACCTAAAGTTCCTATGTATATATACCCTGCTCGCGCAATTGTTTATCCTAGCTCCGGGGCTCCAAAGGTTTACCAAGCTCCGGAGCTCCAAAGGATTAACAAGCTCCGGAGCTCCAAAGTATTACCAAGCTCCGGGGCTCCAAAGGATCGCCCGGCACTACTATGAGAGAGGAGCGTATTTGCAACACACCCCCCAGTTGAGCAGCGTAGTGAAGCAGCTCAATTGTTGCTTGCAACGCTCGTTGCCTAGGCGGTGCGTGTTTGTTGTTTGATGAGCGTTTGTTCCTCGATGGGTATTTGTTGCTTGAGAGCTCGTTTGTTGCTCGAGAGCTCGTTTGTCGTTGTTGTTGTGGTTACCGTTGTTTAGACGCTCGATGCCTATTTAGAGATCCAAAAGCGACCATCTCGGAGCTTCCTTTTCTAACACACTCATCCAACATGTTCGGCACTGTAGGTTTTAGGCTCCTGCGTTCCCCTGCTCCTTTGAGCTCTGCTAACGTGTATAGTTCAAACGCAAGAGCGCCGCACATGCTCGCGTCAAGGCCTTCGCCGCCACGCTCCCTCCAAAGCGCACGGTAGTGCGTAAGGGCAAGGGGAAGAAGAGGGCGCTTCTGCGTCCCTTGCCTCCGCCGGCTGATCCCCCCGCTACGCCCTCGCCTGAGCCCCCTGCTCGCTCGTCCCTTTCGCCGCCGTCGTCTCGCCGCGGTGCTCCGGGCGCTCTCCGAGTGCATCCCTGCTTGGGGTGCGTGAGGAGTGCTCTCGCGGGGCGCTCCTCTGGGGAGTGCTTCGATCAGTCAGGTGGTGGTTCCCGGTGCTTCCGGTGCGCCTCTGGGCACTCGTGCGTTCCAGTGTTAGTATGCTCCAAGTGTGTAACATTGTGTGGTTTCTTATGCTATCCAGCTCTGCGCTCGCAGCCCCCATTGCCGCAAAGTTCCTGGCCGCGCTGCAGGGCGGTGCTCCTGAGTCGCAGCTCAGGAAGCTCCGCATCGCGCTGCGCGTGGTGCTCGAAGCTTCTGCCGAGGAGCTCGGCTCCGGTGAGGAGGAGGGGGAGGAGGATGAGGA
>ML976011.1:165081-183170 GCA_010015635.1 Clathrospora elynae
AACCTTGAGCTCTGGTGTCACAAGAGGCAACGAGCAGGGATCTCAAAGCTTATTAGAAGCTTGATTTGTATGCTACGTACGGTACTCAGGTGTATTTACAAGACGTTGCGTGAAGAAAGGAAACAGTGTGTGTCCTACCAAGGAAGGTATCTATGTCAGAGGTATGCTGCGTGACGTCACACAGTTGTCAACGCAGCAGCCTGTTGGTGAAGGCAGCGGTGGCCGCAACATGTTTGGCAGGAGCGTTGCAACAGGAATCAGGTGTCAAGGGAACCACGGTGGTTACCGTGACATCTGGCTGGCGCTTTACAAAGGTGTTTGGCCAGTTTATACCAACTGGATCCTGGTGACGCTCAGCCAGCAAGGAATTAGCCATATCCTTTACAGCAGCAAGCCGGGGCGGAAATCCTTGTGCGTCAAGCTCTAGGATATGCTGGACAATCACCTCCTCTTCTGTCTTAAGAAGCTTCATTGATTTGGGTACACAATTGAGTCAAGAAGGGGTTCTAGTATATCAGTTACTAAGGGTCCTCCTAGGAACATTGTAGATCTTTGCAGCATAATGCACTATTAAAGCTGTGTCTTGATAGAGAGCCTGAAGCGCAAGCTGTATTTTGGCCTCTTTTTGAGACAATTGAACATTGTTGGGTGGAGGCATGATGTATGTAGTATGATTTTGGTGGGGGCTTGGCAAAAAGTGGCAGCTCACCCGCAGTGGCAGCTTGCCCATGAGGTACGTTATATGATTAACATCTTCACAACTGCTCTATCCTCGCATACCGTTGATCCTCCTCTACCTACCCATTTCACCCCACAAATAAAAGCAATTTCCGGTTTAATTGTCTCACAAGCGCTTACAATACATGAGACCAATCACAAGCACACGGGATGAAAAGTGGCGCAAGGCTGAGCCGCGAAGGATGGATGATGCGGGGCAAAACGCCAACTCGTCCCCCAGGTTTCGAGTGCCGTCACCATCTCACCTTGCGTCAGCTCACCGCAACGACGCGACGATCCGATGCTGCTTTGTGACCTGCACAGAGGATTGCGCAGTGCCATTGTCGGTCTAGCAATTCATCTTCACTTCGTTTGGAAATTGCGAGAATTCGAGGTTTGAAGAGTTGGCGGTGAAAGACGGATATTACCCGATACAGATTGTAAAAGACGTGTCGTGGAGCAAAGGAGCAAGAATTGAAGAAGAAACGTTTTGCGCGAGGATTTTGGGTGTGCGATTGACTGGAGAGAGAGAGAGAGATCCTGGAAGGAAAATACTTGCGCGATTATTGGAAAAGATTTGTACGGTAGAGGTGGGCCCAGGCATTTGCGCAAATCGGATAGCCAAGGACGAGCACTGTGCCGGATCGAGGACGCTGAACGAGAGTGGAAAGAGAAGAAAACAAGCGTAGCGCTGCTTATCTGGTTCCAAGGAGTCTGGACCGGAAGGAAGGAAGGACAGAAGGAAGTAAAGAAGGGTTCGCTGTCCCTGCATTGGAATCTGACAGCACGCCGCGACTGCGTTCGGTATTTGTAAACTTCACGACGGTAGCGGCAGCCCTGTGACGGAGAACACTTGTCACCGATATCGCCTACGAAAACTTTGGGCATCGGGCATCGCATCGCGTCGCATCACACTGCGCACATCGCCTCTAGAGTCCATCGTTATCCGCGCTCCATCATCCTCCGGGCCCATACCTCATTACTATCAACGAACCGACCTCATTGTCCCTACGCAACACCAAGATATCTTTACCCCCTTCACAACATAACGCGGCACAATGATCACAATAATGTCGACATCCCACCACCACACATCGCACCCACCATCCAGCCAAATACTCGACACGCTCTCTCGATGGCATAGCACTAAGCGCGAAGCTAACCTCATCAAGCGCCTCGGCATGCGGACTCTCGAGATCATCGCCATTGCGCTGGCGATGCTCGTCCTCCCTGCGACTATTCACCGCATCATACAGAGTCTCGACGGCGCATACGATATCCTGGGAAGGACAGCGCGGTCTCCACATACCACGGTGCCGTGGATCAGCATCGTAATTGCTGCAGTGGTGTTGCTGGGTTGGCATGTTTGGTTGGTGAGATTAAGCTATATGACGATTGTAGAGGATACAGCGGGGCCGAAGGAGGACAGCGGCACGTACCAAACCGACGGGTCCGAGGATATGAGGAGGAAACCTGAAGAAGGCGTTTCTTGGGGCCGGGTATTGGGACGCATCGTCATCCCATCACTACTCCTCGTTTTGGGGGTACAATTCACATACCAGCTTCTTCACCGCACTGTGCATCCAAAGGAGCTTGTTACTTCGAATATGGTTGATATGCAGGAAGCCGTAGGGCAGTTGTACGGGTTTCAATGAAAGCTGGAGTTCACATTCAGGTTAGAAGACTAGTTAGTAGGATAACCGGTCACACAGATGGTCATTCATTGCTTTCTGAATCCAAACGACTGGAACTCAAGACGAAAAAACCCTTCTACGCTGTCGCTACTACTGGGAGGTTCACAGCAACAGAATGCCCGCGGATTTCCGTAACGTTTACCATGAAATCAGTATCGCTCCCGGAGCTATCTCATGTACACACGCCATCTCCGATCAACACACTTCACGATACCACTGCCATTACAATCACCATCATCATCGCAGGCCAAACCCACAACGCCATCAACACGCCAAAATCTACGAGAGCCTAGTGCATCTCTACCTACACATCCACGAACCCTCACTAAAATCCCCACGCCCGTGCACCGACTGGTCGGCGACCTAGGTCCCACAGGGTGCGTACGTCGTCATCTGTAGCGTATGCGGAGTCGGTCCGTTTTGCAGGCTAAGAAGCTGGGGGATGCTGCTAAAAATGTAAGAACAGCGTCTACTGCAACGCGAAGGCGAATGTCGTGTGTTGCACAGGAACGCTGATTTAGATGGAATGAGGATTGAGTAGGGGAAGGAGAGGGGTAGTGATGCTAGCGCTGCTGCGGAGATTGGGTGTACCAGGTGTTTTGTCGCTTGTTTGTTTTGATGCAGAAGACCGTTGGTTGTGGTTATTGCTGTGCGTTGAATGTAGATATGGTGTGTTTAAATAAACAAGCTCTGGGACATAAGTTTTATGCATCGCTAACTGTATTTCTCCAGAATGGGATGTATTTGTTCGCTGCATGACTCGCTTAATTTTCCTTTGATGCTCAAAGTCAAAAATCCATAAGCGCTCTTCTTGTTCCAATCCCAGAATATTAACATATTCATCTGTCACATTCACAAGAACATGCTCTAAGTAAGCCATCCCCACTCTCGATCATCGTAGCTCGAGTCTCGGCGACTGCGGAGCCACCGCGCATTTCAAGCCTACCATCTGTTCATTCCTCATCCTCTGGTACGCTACGACACCGACCGTAGGTCTCGAATCCGTCGCCTTTCCGAGTCTTCGGTCATCGCATGTCAACGAAGTGCGCTGTACCATGGATACGCAAACCGGACAACTGTAAGTCTACAGCCTGTCAACTGTCATACCAAGAAAGGCGAGATCTCATTCTGGCCCACTTTTCGAAGGCGTCGCGGACCGTTACTGGTGGGTGAGAATTCAACGACAGAGAGGTCCAATGTCGAGAGCGCCGCCTCTTTAACTAGGTGACAAGTACCATCTCAAGTTGCGTGGGGAACGGTCGGTGCGCAAGCATAAGTGCGTGATGATAAAGCCAATGCAGACCCATATGGCGATGCGATGCGTGTAGCCGTAGTTTGCCGTGAGATAGATATATGCGAAGTATTCGCATTCGAGACGCCTTACGCGAGACCTGCGATAACAGAATCAGCCGTCAACCTTGGATCGGTGATGAGGCAAGACAGCTGCGGGTTGCTGGGTCGCAACTGATAGTGGCGTAAAAGCGCGAATTGCAGAGGAGCAAAGCAAAACTGGATACGCCACACAGCAGCGTGTTCCAGTGGCCGAAGTGGTGATAAGCGAAAATAGGGATTACAACCATAGAACAGCATCGTACGACGCAGATTCGCTGGAGGTCTGATCTTGTAAGTCTCCAGATGCCGTCTTATGCACGAGAATGATCGCCGATGAACGCTGTTGAATGACTTAACGCTGCTTGGCGCTGGAAAAGCAATTGTGATCCTGCATTCCTACACCACTGGAGGTGTGACCTCTATCGTGCCATCTTTTTCGCATGGGGAGTGTCGTGTGAATGTGGTTGCAAAGGGATTTGTCGCATTGGTAATGTCGTTTTGTCGCGTCGAAGTTGTCAAGTATGTGTATCGTAAGCGACCTTGCTGCTTGTCGCGTGGGAAATAGCAGAGGTGGTGATAAGAACAGATGCCAATTCTCGGAAAGATTTTGCTGAACAAATGGGTATTGAATTCAAGTAAATGGGGTACCAGGGTGCGTAAGCTGTAGGCGAAAGGAATCTATCCAACCCAAGTTGAATCATCATTAATACAAATCGTTGCACGTGATCCGCTGCCCTAGATGCCGCGATGGAGGCGAGTCTAAACAACCCGCTTGTCGACGGGGATATTGCGCCTTAGGCCGAAAAGTTGGAGCATCTCAGTCCAGAAACCAACAGGAGGGGTAGTGAATGACGCTTCGTAGGCGTCGATGAGAGGAGCATCCCAGACAAGATCAACCTCATGCGGCTTCAGCCATCTGGTCCTCTTGAGTACCTTCCAGAAGATGAAGAGGATGGGGGCAACGCCGACCATCGTGTAGTAAGTGAAGAATGACTCAAGAGTGAAGTTGCCTGGCGTGAAGGTAGAATAACCATAGACGAAAACAACGGTGATCTCGATGCAGAGCGCGATCCAGGTTCCGTATGGTTGGAAGTAACCACAGTATGGGAGGGTCTTGCGGTCAAGACCCTGGGCCTTGCAGGCCTTGTAGAAAGCGAGGTAGGTACTACACATGACGATGTAGTCTGCGGGAGAGGTACGAAGTTAGCGTATGTCTTACACTTGGTTCGTAGAAGATTACTTACTGATGACACCTCCAGCAGTGATGATGTTGGTGAGCCAAGTCAGAACCTTTGCAGAGTTGTCCGACAGCTGCATGAATGAGAGGAAGGGGAAAATCATGACGACGAGGAAGCAGTAGATTGGAACTCCATTCTTTGTGCACTTGCGGAGGATCTTTGGTGCACGACCCTCAATGGCGAGCGAGTACAGACTGCGAGTAGCGCAGTAGGTGTACGTGTTACCAGCGGAGAATATACTCGTGATCAGGAGGGCGTTGACGAGATGAGGAAGACCGTTGATGTTGAGGTTCTTCATGGCAATGACGTAGGGCGACGCAGCAGCACTAGATTCGCTTGCCTTGAGAAGTCTAATGAGCTCGGGGTCGTTGTAGGGCAGAACAATGCCAACACAGAGGGCTCCGAGGATGAAGAAAGCGCCGAATCGCCAGTAGACAGTCTTGAAGGCGTTCTTGATGTACACGCGAGGGCGCTTGGCTTCACCAGAGACCATGGATATGTACTCAGGTCCGACGACACAGAAGGAAGCAGCCCAGAGAGAGCCGAGGAAACCTTCGAATTTTCCGAGACTTCCATTGCCGTTGGAGTTCAGTGGGCCCGGGTCGCGCCAGTAACGAAAACCGTAGGCATCCTTTTGGGGGTTGCCACCGACCATGGTGATGAAGGTGAAGGTGTAGAGGATGAGGATCAACAAGACCTTGCCTCCAGACAGCCAGAACTCAGCTTCGCCGTACGCCTTGACAGCGAGAACGTTGCAAGCACTATATTTCTATCAGTTATGAACGCAAGGGGAAACGCAGTCGATGGGAGGAAAGAGGGGGGTCTTACCCATAAAGAACGATGGTAGCGGCACAAACAGCAGCGACTGGAATGTCATCTCTCCAGAACTTTAACACAATGTTAAGAGCTGTGATTTCGAACGGAATGAGCAGGGCCTCGTAGAGGAAGAAGTTCCAGCCAGCCATAAAGCCAAGAGCTTCGTCTACCCAGTGACCGGCCATGCGGATGAATCCTCCAGATACTGGCATGAAACTTGCCATTTCGGCCATGGCGTTGTTCACAAGAGCGATAATGCACGAGTATCCAGTGTAGGCGAGAAGCATCCCGAGCGGTCCGCCCTTGTTGAGCGCACCACTAACGCTTACAAACAGGGCTGTACCAATGGAGCCTCCAATGGCAATCAGCTGGATCTGACGATTTCCCAGATGACGCTGCAAGTCGTCCGAGTTGTCGGTCATGGTGCCATGTTGGACATCTTCACCAGGGTATGTCTCGCGGACGAACTCGCCTGAGTACTTCTTCTCTTCAGTCATGATCGCAATGGGTCTTGTTGCTTAGGCAGTCGAGAAGTGTCGCAAGGGAGTGTGTCGCATGTGGTTAGTCGCTTGAGGCGTGGGGACTGTCGCTATTGAGTCGAAGATGATGCGAGCAGGCTGACTGTCAGTCGCGTGGGGAAAGGAGCCGAGGCTACAAAATGAGTCGCACTGGGATCGGTGGAAGTGATGGCGGGTTGCAACGTTGTAGAGGAGTGAGAGGGCCCTTATGGAAGCCGGGCTCTGGAGTGGTCGTTCTGGGGTGGTCGGCAGATCTTTATACAGAGGGCAGGCACGGGATGTCCCAATTACCCTGCCTGCGGATTCTGACAGCAGTGAGCGCTCCGGTGGGACTAGGCGCTAAAAGCGGTTTTGTACAGGCGGCGCGGGTTAGCCGTTTGCGGTCTAGTGCGCATTCCCGTGGCTCTGGGCATGGATCGTCGGCAGCGGCACAGAGTTTTTCGACGCCACCCCGGCCTCACACTGCGCTAGCAAACCTCGATACGTCGCACGCGAATGAGGATGCGCGTTTCTTGCGCTAGTCAACCGGCCTGAGCGACCCGTTGAGAGGCGGCGGAGACGTGTGGGCACGCGCGCCTGGAAGTACTGGGGGCCTAGGTCCTCCGCTCTCCACGGACAATGCAGAAAACGTAATCCAGCCTGGCAGATTGCAAACCTCGAACAGAACGCAGCGCGCGAACCGCGTGCTGTCATGAGCCTTCAGATCGATGGAGGCGGTTTCACACCCAACCCTTGGAATCCGGGGGTAATATTTGTTCTTGGTGTGGCGCTATGCTGCTGATAGAGCCTCGCATCTTTGTTGGAAAGAGCTTATCTGATAAAACAAAACCAGACCTCGGCTGATAGAAGGAATCACGCCTCGGCGATGGTGTGATTGGTGCGTCACATGACTGTCGAGTTGTTGAGATTCCCAGCCCAGAAAACATGCAATGACGACATCGCGCGTCCAGTCGAAATACCGATCTCCTCGTGGGCGCCGGGCCAAGATATGCGGGTGGCCTTGGACCAGCTTGCTATCACAAATCCAGGAGTCCTTCATACTGACAGCCTGCTCTCCATGGAGTACGCCATTTACTGAAGCCGTACGATCTGGGACATGTTGCAGACGAGGCGCGCCGGCTTCGCGTTGAGGTCGCCATCACTCGCGCGGTGACAGTGAGGGCCGGCAAGATCAGCCGAAAGGGCAATGAAATCCTCACAACAAATATTTGGAACACTGGTCTTCCAGAAGACAGGTAGCGTGTCTGCGCGATATCAGCCTCATCAGCGCCCGGTTGCTGTTTCCCTCAATGCGCTGTTTCTTCGGCCTCACTGCATCAGCAGCTCAGATGAGCCTCATCGTGTCGCGACAGAAGAGCGGCATAGTAAATAGAATCGGGCAACGGAGGAGATGGCAATATAATAGTTTCGGATGTAGTTTCAGGTCAGGTCGAGAAACAGTCACGATGGGGCGTGGGAACTTCTTTATGAAATTCTGCCCGTAGCAACTTCCCCTCTATGGGAGTCATCCATCCCGACATCTGGTGACATAAGGAAGCGACGATGCACGCCCTACACGTCTGACATGTCAACAACAACAGCAACACCGCGATATTACCGTGATTCGTTGCACAGTGGGCAAAGTGAACAGTCACTTTCCTAATTTCACAAGTGCCTCATACGCGGTTACTGCGACGCTGGAACCGCTCTACACAGTACGCATCCCTCACTTTCGGTACAACTTGCTCTTTTTCACATCAATATGTCCAGATCGATATTCCCTGCGTCCCAAGTCTGGACCCTTTATCCCCGGACCTTATCAACACCACTGTCAATCCTCCGAAGATGACGCTAAGCCCTATGATCCACGGTCTAGGTCGCTATCGCCGCCACACTACATTAAGCGCACCATGCATGCTACCTGTATATGCGCTTCTCCATGGCTCCGGTGAACCTCCATTGTGGGGACTTTGCCTGGCGTGGCACCCACCTCTCTGATAACACTCACTAACCCACCCATAGGGGTGGGTAAGTATACACTACGTTTTAGCCAGCTGATCTCTCAGATACCTACCAGATCTTCTACGATGATGCGCCGCACGCGATGAACCTAGATCGATCGACCACTAGCTACGAAGGTCCTCACGCTTGCTCTAGCAGGTTGTGTAGGGAAGTTCTGGAAGGACACCACGAAGATCATGACATGCCAGTCACTGTGATGGAGTGTTCAAGGTGTTAGATACCGCGTACACGCCGGACTCTTATTTGACACCGACTACTCGGGCTTTCTCATCACACTAAATGGAACAACATCAAGCAATCAAGTAAATTAAGAATCATTCGATGCCAGTTCACTCTATTCGTACCACGCCGCTGCAGTGTCTCGTACTTCAATGTTATTGAAACTTCCGTAAAGACAACTACTTCTTCTTCTCAAGGTCTCACTCGTTTTAATATGGAAAGATTTGGCAACGCAGACTTCAGCTATTGCTAGCTAGGGAGGTATGAGAAGATGTTCAGCTCAGCGCATTTTAAATTGGTGCTTACCGGTACCCACACATGAGCTGCCCCGCTCCTGCATCTGCCCCCGCACCACCACGTCGTAGATTCCCCTTGTGCAACGCACCTTCTACCCGTCGGGATACTCCGTTGGTAACGACGAACTCACAACAACGCTTCCGTCCTTCATGTCCTCCAGTTTCCTCTACGTCCCCTCAACGTCTCCCGCTTACCTTCTGAACGAGGTCCTCGTGTACGCGCTTACATCACGCGCACCTCTTTCCCTAGTGTCGCGACTATTTTTTGTATCCGTCACCGAGCTTTTCCTCGCACTTCTCGTCTCTCGGTTCCCATCAGTTCTCTGCACACGGTGCCTGCTGAGGTCAGTGTAACTCACCCGACCTACCACACGACTACACGTATTGGGGGTTGCATCCACAAGACGTTTTTACTACCCACATCCCGCGCGGCTACTATCACAGGATCTAATTTATACCACCACGCCAGGTTGCATTGAGTATAAAGTTCACTATCTCGCTCTCCTTGAAGCTCTCTCAACACCCCCTCAATCAACGACAAACAACCATCATGTGTCGCTGGTTCGCATACATCTCCCCAACGGAGCCTTGTCTCTTGTCTGATGTGCTCATCACACCTGCCAACAGCATCAGCAAGCAATGCTCTGAGCACTACCTGCCACATCTACTTCCACACAACAAGGACAAGAATCTGGACCACACGTCGGATGAGCTTTTGCGTATGCGCAACTCGCTGCTGAACATGGACGGCTTGGGAATTGCATGTACGTGGTATATTTAAATTTTGGTCACAAAAAGGTCAATCCCAGTCACGTTGGTAGACTCAGCAGCTGGACGGCTGTACGAGGATCTCCAAACCCTCCAAACCCCTTCCCCAAACTACTAGCGGCAATCTCATCATGAAATATCTCAGCTCACCACATACCTCAGGGTACACCTCAGCAACCTCCACCTACATAAACCACGTAACCGGCCCCCGCCCCGCCCTCTACAAATCTCAGTCCCCCCCAATCAACGACTTCAACTTTAAATCCCTATGCTCAAACACCGAATCCCACTGCGTGTTCGCCCACATCCGCGCCTCCAGCGGCTCCGTTGTTACACAGGTAAACAGCCACCCTTTCGTCTTCGGCCGCCACGTCTTCATGCACAACGGCGTCGTGTCAAACTTCTCTGCCATCCGCCGCGACATGACAGACCTCCTCTCCTTCGACGCCTACTGCAATGTTTTCGGGTCCACCGACTCTGAACACGCGGCCGCGCTGTACGTGACGAATTTGACAAAGGGCGGTGGCAGGGACACGTGGGAGAAGGCGTATTCTATGAAGAATATGCTGGCGGCGCTGCGCAAAACTGTTTTGCAGATCTTGCGACTTCAACATGACAAATTGGGGGCGTCAAATACCCCCAATTCCCTCAACTTCTGCACCACGGATGGCACAAAGTTACTCGCTATCCGCTTCCGCAACCACGCCACCCAGCAGCCGCCGTCCCTATACTGGTCGGAATTTGCGGGGCGCACGCTAAACACGAAGTACCCCGGCAACCCTGATAGTAAGGATATCGAGAACCTGGAGGCGAGTGCAGAGGGGGAGAAGATGGGGAAGCATACGATTGTGGCGAGTGAGCCAACGACGTTCGATGAGAACGAGTGGCATTTGATAGGTAGGAATTGCGCGTTATGTGTAGATGAGGATGGGGTGGAGAGGGAGGTTGAGGTTGAGTATGATGAGGAGCTTAATGCCAAGGATCCCAAATTTGATGGCGTGGCTTGATGGAGACAACAATATTTCCGGATACTCACGATTGGCGGAGGAAGCTGCTAGGTCCTAGTAATTGGGATTGATTATAGTACACCTCGGGCTTCCAAACACACAACACCCTAGTTAACTTGATCAATCGCCTACCTACCTGTCCGGGCCTTACGCATACCCCCCGGACACACTGCGTGGTAAAGTTCCCACACCCTCAACCGTAACACCGCTCCCCCTCTTCTTCGGCATCCCATCGGGCGCAAGCCCCACCCTCTCCTTCTGCTCAAACTGTCTCTTCAACTCCGCCTTCTTCTTCGCTGCCTCAACATACTTGGCCCGCTCCTGCCTAGCCTTCTCCTTCATCTCACCAAACGGATCGAACCGCTTACTCTCGGGGTCCTTGAAAGGATTCTTGACCCAACTTCCACGATCCGTCAGCGTCGTGCTTCTCGGACGGTTGTTGAGGAGATCATATGCTTTGTTCAGGGGTGGGTCGGCGAAGGGGTTTGGAGTCGGTTCCGGAGGTGCAATGGGAAAGCGGGAGATGGTATTGCTGGCTTCTGTAGATACGGTTTCGGGACGCGCGTAAGGTCCTGCACCGAAAAGGGTATTACTGCGATTGGTAGAGCGAGTGAGATGCCCATCACCACCACCACTGCCGCCACCATTGAGACGCCCGAAGACGGAAGCAGCTGAGCCCACATGTGCGGTTTCCGGGGCGTGGAGGGAGTCGGTGTTAGATGGGTTGAAGGCATCGCCTGCGAGGGGTGCATTGTAGGTGGTTTGTCTGCGTTTGCGGCGCTTGAAGGTGATTACTGTGCCGATGATGAGGCATATTGCACCTGATTTACTGTTAACTATGTAATAGAGTATGTGGGATGGTTGACGAACCAATTACACCTAGGACGGTGGCGGCTACGTGTCCACCATGTGTCATGGACAGCGACTTCTCTCGTTGGCTCTGCGGAATGGCGCTTTGGGCTGCTGTGTTCGATCCAGCAGGTGGTGGTACGAGAACGATTAAAGATGTCGCGGTAACTTGATCCCGTGTTCCGATTCTGCTCGCGACCTCCGTGACAGTCGATGTAGTGGTAGGTCGAATTATCGTGGTCATGGAAGCGGTACCCGTGATCTGAGGCAGGGCTCCATTGCTGCCTATCTTGGACGCTGGCACGGTTGGTGCTGAGCTGTTGCTCCCCGGAAGTGATGGAGCTGGAGTCGAAGAAGCAATTAGTGCTACGGTAATTGTGGCAGATACACCACTCTCTACTGGAAAATGTGGCTCATCGTCGTCCGAGTCCGAGTCTTCGCCTCCGCTACTGCCAAACGAGTCTGGACTCTCAGGGCTATCCTGTCCAGCAACAGGTGCCGAGCTTGCCCTTGGAAAGACCTTCACTATCGATGGTCGTCGAAGCTGGTAGCGAGCCATGTCTGATCGAGTACTCTTATTAGGTATAGAAACACTCCTGAGCGTTAAGAGAATGTTCTGAAAGTATAGCAAAATAAAAGAGAGTCCCCGGGACTACGAAACGAAGTGAAAGTATCCGGTCAACGGTGTGTAGAAAGAATAGCCTGACTTCCCCCGATGTTATCAATCCTTCAGCAGCCAAGACGTGGGGAGAAAGAGGGAAGCAATGGAAGAATGGGGACGCCAATGCTATGGTATGAACGCTGGATGACGGCTTGGGAAGTTCCCGCCCAGGATTATTAGTCTCAGTCGCATAACGTCTCCAATTTGCGTAACAGTGGGTCTTTCTGGTGTTAGTCTCCTTCCTGAATGCTCTCAGTGAGATGCCATCGAAACGGCCTTTCTGTCATTGGGCCAAGGTATGCGTCCTTGAAACTAAGGCTCGTTGAGAGCCAAGAGGAGCGATGTGCAATGAGCAGAAAGAAGAGACGCATCATTGAGTTGATTGATGCGAAACGACACCTCTTCTAGGATGCCATGGTCGTTAATCGATGGTGGTTGGCTGCGACGAGTATCTGAAACCTCTTGGCGGTTTGACCGACCGACGATGGAGCGCGATGTGCCTCAAGAACTCCGCGCGCGCTGCGGCGGCATATGAAAGAGTAGAGCCGCACAGCTGCCGCACCATAGCAACGGTAAAGATGAGACTGAGGACATTACTGATGGGGCGCAATGACGCGCCAACTGGACCAATTCGAAGATGCGTGGAATTTGTAGAGAAATAGATGGATTGCAAAAACAGCGCATTCCTGACATTAGTATCAAGTTCCTGGTTATTGATAAGAAACCTGGTAGGTCCAGCGCTTATGGTCATGGCCAAGAGCGGTGATGTGATGCTTGAGGATGAAGGATATGGGGAAGCCTCGAGGAGTGACGAGTCTGTGCGACCCCGGATGATAAGCGAGACCTAATAGCATGATCGCGCAGGCGGGATACCAACCTTCCGCATCAAAAAGCCGTTCAAACTCCAAAAAATCAATCTTAAATTATCAAGGCGCAATACGCCCTCACTTCCCTTTCAGAGACATCGATATTTATGTTTTTCATGAACGTTGAACACCACGAGCTGCCACTCACTGCACGTAACCGGAACATCAGCTACTTCAATATGCCTAGAATGTATTCACGTCCCTCTATTATTACCATAGGAAAATTCTCTTTGATCGTTGCCGACACTCAGGCGGGTATGATCCGGTCCAAGCTCTGACCCAAGCACATCTCGTAGTAAACGCCGCGTTTGGCAAGAAGATCATGGTGCGTCCCACTCTCCACAATCCTGCCCTTCGCGAACACAATGATCATGTCTGCGTCCTTGATAGTGCTAAGACGATGCGCCACCGCAATAGTAGTGCGTCCACTCTTCGCCTGCTCAAGAGCTGCCTGTACGACCCTCTCAGACTCGGTGTCCAGTGCTGAAGTCGCCTCATCGAGTAGAAGCAGACGCGGTTCGCGTATCAGTGCCCTGGCTATAGCGATGCGTTGACGTTGGCCACCCGAGAGCTGGGTACCTCTGCTACCGCACATGGTTGCGAAGCCTTCGGGTAGTGAGGTAATGAAGTCGGAGATGTTGGATTGCTTCGCTGCAGTCTCGATTTGGGCATCAGTGACGTCTGTTTCCATACCCATTGCGATGTTGTCGCGGACGGATCCCTGATAGAGGGCAGGCTCCTGTTGGACGAGAGCGACTTCTCTGCGATATTTGCGGGGACAGAGTTTTTTCAGGGGGCGGTCGTCGCAGGTTATACGTCCAGTCACAGGATCATAGAATCGGATGGCTAACGATATAAGCGTTGACTTTCCGCAACCACTCGCGCCGACACAAGCAACGAACTGGCCAGGCTTCACATCGACATCGATCCCCTGCAGAACCTTTGCATGCGGTCGAGATTCGTATGCGAATGAAACGTCTTGTATCTCCAGATGTGCCGGACCCTTCTTGTCTTGCTCGTCTTCGAAAGGTGGTTTCGATGGATCCTCTTGTACAGCAGGTTGACGCCGACGCAGTCCAAAGACGTAGTTCGCAGCGGTAGCCGATTTGGTCAGGCTCGTGGTGTATGCAAAGAAGGCAGCAGCAGCCTCTCCAGAGAATATGACACCAATAAAGACGGTAAAGAATTGAGTAGTCGTGTACTCGCCATAGCTGATCAGGCGTCCGCCATACCAGAAGCCAAGAGCCATCGCCAAGAACGATACTGACTGCGATAATGCATACCAAAACATGGTCCATGCCAAAGCTTTGATACCATCTCGTGCAACACCATGTAGGCGGTCTTGATATCTGGCAAGGATATGTCGCTCGAGCGCAAGGCTTGATACTGTCCGGATGGCTGAGACTGCCTCAGAAGCAAGGGCAGCGCTGCTGGCAAAACGTTTACCCGTGAGCTCTTCAAGCTTGAACTCAAGGCGGATTCTGAGATACCCAGCAAATACGATGAGCGGTAGAGCTGTTCAGTGAAGTCAGTATGCTGTCTTCGCTAACGTAGTTGTGGTACTGACCTCCAAAGACTACAACCAGTCCTAGCTTCCAACCAACTGCGATAGCTAGAATGGAACTCGAGACCACGTTGACGACATTAATACAAATGAGCATCAGGTTAAAGCCCATAAGTTCGCGAAGGTTATCAGGGTAACTCGAGAGGTTTGAGGCTAACGCGCCGCTTGCGTTGGTTTGGTCGTCAAAGAAGGACATGTCTTGCTTAAGGATTAGATCGAAGATCTCGCGTCGGTATTTCCTTGCAACCTGCTGCGCCACGATGTTGCTGGTCCACCCAACAGCCGCATAGACAGCCAGATTGCCGAGTGCGACAATAAAGAACATGAGCGAGTAAAAATCGCCTTGAGTAACGGCTCGTCCAGCAGGGAGCTGGAAGGCTTCTACGACACGGGAAAACAAGATAGCTTGAGCGGGGTACGTGGCTCCTGGATCATTGTTAGTTAAAATGGGGCCTGAAGTGTTTAGGTGAATTACCTCCAAAGAGGCATGCGAGCCCTAAGACCACAAAACACTTCCACAGATCGCCCTGCTCCTTGAGGACGATGAAGATGCACTTTACCAAATTGTAGTTCATGCCGTCATTGTCTGATCTCTTTGCTTCGGGGACGACACCAGATGCCTGAGTTTGCGTTTGCACAAGAACAACATCTTCCACGGCGTTATCGGCGTTATCGGCGTTGTCTTCGTCCAAATGCTCTTCATCCTGAGCTTGATCAAGATCTTGAGCTCTAACAAGACGGGTATACGCACCGTCGTCTGCTAGAAGCTTGTCGTGCGTGCCTTGCTCACCTACAACGCCATCGGAAATGAGCGCAATGTTGTCCGCGTTCCGGATGGTAGAGAGCTTGTGCGCAATGACAATTGTCGTGCGGTCCTTCGAGACGCGGTCAAGCGCCAGCTGCACGATCTTCTCGGCCTTTGGGTCGAGAGCGCTCGTGGCCTCATCCAAGAGTAAGACAGTCGGCTCTGAGACGATGCTGCGAGCAATGGCGAGTCTTTGCTTCTGCCCACCAGAGAGGTTCATAGCCCGCTCACCGAGCTGGGTGTCGTAACCCTACGCCAAGTTAGCAGGCGCCCCCCCAACAGCTGCAAAGACGGTGGCATACCTTCGGTAGTTGATTAATGAACTCTTCAGCGTATGCATCATTGCACGCTTTCTTGACAAGCGCACGTTGTTCCTCTTGTGATAAATTGGCTTTGTCTGTCCCGAAGAGCCCTGATGCAACGTTGTCGTAAACAGTGCCAGAGAACAGGACTGGCTCTTGCTGCACCAAGCGGATTTTGGTCCTCAGCCAGGTGAGATTCAGTTCTCGTATGTCAGTACCGTCGAGGTATATCGTGCCGCTAGACTGATCGTACCAGCGTTCTGTGAGTAGTTAGTACATGTTGAAAGTCATGAAATTTATGTCCAATGTGCAAAACGAACCTAGTAGACCGACTATGGTGCTCTTTCCTGAACCACTGGATCCAACCAAGGCCGTAGTTTTGTGTGCGGGTGCCGACAGGGTCAGACCTTTCAGAACCGTGATATCAGGCCTTGCCGGATACGCGAACGCAACGTCTTTGATCTCAATGACACCGTTACATGCAGTCGGCACCTCGCCCTCCTCGCCCAAGGGATCGATTTCGGACTTGCGATCGATTGTCTTGAACAGTTCCGAAGCAGAGGACGATGCTTTCGTCAAAACAATGATCTGAGGCGCGATGGTCGTCATGGCGTTCGCTGCGGCAATAACGGCGAGAATAACGGTAAACACGTCACCTGCAAGTGTGTCAGTTTTCACTGAACGACGGAGGTGGATACAATAGGCCGGGAGTACTTCGCGTCATTTTCAGATGCCACAGGAGGCCATGAAATAACTCGAAGTGCCCCCGACGCATCTCAGAGTGACACTGGGAATGGAATTGTGAATTACCACTCTCTTTGATCTCCCCACTGGTGTACATTCGGATACCTTGCCAAAACGCTAGCCCGTAGCCACAATAGACGCAGAAGAACTCCGTGGAGAACAGAACGGCATAGACAGGGGATTTTTTGAGACCGATGTCTACGGCATCGCTAAGATGCTTGTCGTACTTGCGCGATAGCAACGGGTTCAGCCAGAATGCGTGGACTGTGCGTACTGTGGAGAAGACTTCTTCTGCAAGTAACCCGCCTTTGGAGAAGATCGGTAGCAGCTGAGCCTCGTTCTTGCTGTCGACAAAAATACACATACCGACGGCGATCAGGATTGTGGGAATGATGCAGATTATGATCAGAGTAAGCTTCCACTGTGCGATGAACGCGACAATGAAGGCTGATACGAAGGTTGACAAACCTTGGATGGTCAATGTAAGCTTCTCAGAGATACCATTGTTGACGTCGTTTCCGTTGGTTGTAACTTGTGTCGTAACTGAAGCAGCGGAATCCGAGTCAAAGTACGCGATGTTCTGTCGCAGGATGTGCTTGATGAACTCGATGCGAAGCGCCTTTGTAGTCCTTATTGCCGCAATGGAGATGAAGACTGAATGGATATAGACTGTGCCGAACTTCGCGACGAAGAGATACAGGAAGTATAGAGTGTACTTGTTGACTTCGGAACGAAATTGCGCTGGTGTAGTCGCACCGGTCGCGAATCCAGTGAAGGTTGAAACGAATTTTCCAAAGATCAGGTTCATTAGTGGGAGCAACGTCCCAGCAGCGATGGCCGCAACAAATGCGATGATGTTCAGGGTCCAGGTCTTGCGATCCGCGTATTTGAAGACGCGCTGATATTTCGTCAGCTCCGTTAAGCAGCCAATGATAGTAGAGCGTGAAGGTATCTGAACAAGACCAGGGTGGAAAAAACGCTTAAAAAAGCAGCGAGTTCTTCCTGGTACTACTGTCATTTGCATATGATAGACGGCAGTACTCACGAAATAACCATTCATGCCACCCTCCGCCTCATCAGCTGGTACATCGCTCTTGTCCAGAGAGTTGGTACCCCTCTTCGCATCGTCGTTTTTGCGTCGCTCGGGCGACTGTAGTTTCTCTTTCTTTAGCGACATGTTTGATGCGACAGCTTGACAGGGTTGAGTGACCTTGAGAAGGGGAGCCCATGATAGTTATTGAGATTGAGATTGCGAATAACATTGCAGCCGGAGCCCGTGCAGTCGGAAACTCAGTGCCAAGATATAACATAGAAGTGACGCAAACAGCTGAACATTCACTCATTGCGGAGCCAATGTGGACGCGGAGTGTCTTGGCGCGGGTCACAGGAATTCGGGTTTTGTACCTCTACCAGTGTAATTATTGAATCTTACTGTGTAAGAGATGCTGGATATAGCACCTAACTGCTGTCTTTTATTAATACTACTCTACTGCGCCCTGTAAATCTGCTGCCTGCTAGTATTAAAAATCAGTTACCGTAGGGATCGGAGCAACGCCCGGTTCGGAGCAATGCCCGGTGAAAATAACAAATCCAGACTAGCCCCCAACTTCAACACAACACAACTCCACCAATATGGGAGCTGTGTATGTATGTATGTATTCATTTTATGTCCTATATGAGTCTGAGACTATG